>JACBWV010000099.1:5035016-5553367 GCA_013435795.1 Chlamydomonas sp. ICE-L
TGTCTTTGTTTCTCTGTGTGGTGCCTATTGTTTGTGGTTATCGTCGGTGTCGTTGTGCTCTGATGCTATGGGCTCTTACGCTCCTCTTCTTCTGGTGCTGCATGTTATTGTTCTTGGTGTTGTTAATGTTCGTCCTTCCCTGGGTGTGTTATTAAGGGACGGCAACCGCGGTGTATTATTTAAGAGTTAAGTAATAAAATAAAATAAGTGTCCCTCCCCCCCCCCCCCCCCGTTATAAGGAATGTTTGTAACCACTGGGCGCGATGAGTCACAACACCCCCTCGCACGTGCTATTCTCCCCCCCCCCCCCCCATCGCAGTGGAAGTTCCCCCCAGTCGATGTCACAAATAACCCCCTCCCGCAAGCTTTGTGTTGTATTGTTAGTGGTGGTGTTCATCCCGCTCAAATACCAGTCACAATGCTGTCCAACAATCCTCACAAATTGTCCGCTCACTTTCAATACCCAAATTACACTCCACAGCCGCTCACATTTTTTTCAATCCCCCAAATAGCTAAAAACCCGCTACCTCCATTTCTATCCCAAATCAGGGCTAAAAACCCGACTCATTTTCCCCCTGTATCCCCAAAATCATCAACAACCCGCTAATCTCTTACAACACCCCACCACAAATCAGCTAACAACCCCGCTTCATTCCTTCAATCCCCAAAGCCGAGTCAGTCAAAGCCACCGTCACAGATAAACTTGCCCCTTCCCCATCGTGACAGTTCCGGACCCCTACGCAGAGAGATCTATCGGCTTCGTCTTGTCCCTTGCATTTTGTTCACTCTGACCGCGCCGGAGTCGATGGCATCATGTATCTACGAGGGCAGATACCATTCGTTCCTTTCCCCCCCCCCCCCCCCCCCTGTCTTAGATAACCGCCCTTGAATGAAAAGGTCCCCCGGCCCAGCCCAACCACCCCAAGACAAGTACGAAGAACAAGCGCTATACGACAAACCCCCCCTCGACCAAAATGTTTAATTTAGGCTCTCCACAAAATGCCCACCTGGGCTGTGTGAGAATCCCCCCCCCCCCCCATGCAGGCCCCCCCCCCCCCCCGAGGGGGGAGGGGAGCCCCCCCGCCCCCGCCCGTTGGGAAGACACCCTGGACGGTGGGAAAGAGAGGGTAACCCACCAAACACCCCACCCCCACCCCCTCCCCACCCCCACCACCACACACCCCCCAAACACCCCCCCACACCCCCCCCCCCCCCCACCCCCCCCCCCCCCCCCCACCCCCCCCCCCCCCCCCCCCACAACACCACCACCCCACCCCACCCCCCACCCCCGCCACAAACCAACCAACCACAACCCCCCACCCCACAAAACACCCCCCACCCACCCCCCCACACCCCCCCCCCCCCCCCCTGTACGGTACAGTTGATTGTTTCACCACCCACTGTACGGTCACCCAGCCAATGTTTTTCACCCCCCCCCAACCCTGTAACGGTACAGCAAATTTTTTCACCCCCCCTGTACCGGTATAAAGAGTGATTGTTTTCACCCTCCCTGTACGGCCCCCCCCCCCCCCTACAGCGAGTGTAACCCCCCTCCCCCCATTGTACGGTACAGCCCCATTGTTCCCCCCACTTCCCCGCCCCCTCCCCCTGTATGGTACAGCGATTGTTTCACCAGCCACCACTTTGACCCACCCACCACATCCTCATCACCCATTCACCCTCCACCTTTGCAGAAGTACAATCTCAAATGTACATTGACCACAAGACTGCTCTGCACCCCACCCCCCGCCACCAGTTATGGACCCACAATCCATGTCCCACACTCTCGACCCACCCCACCCATCACCCAACCACCCATTATCCACCACCCTTGACCCACCACCCACCACCTTATCACCCACCACCCATGACCCACCCACCCACACCCATTTCACCACACCTGAACCACCCACCCACCTCCATCCACCCTTTCACCCTCCCGTCCTTGCAGAAACACAACCTGAACTGGATGGACTTCGCTCCTCATGATTTGACAACCAACCTCACATTCACACGGGAGGTGGAATGTGGAAGGACCTCTGGAGTTTTCCGCCAGCTCGACATTTGGTGGAGGACTCGCGACTTGTGATAAGCTGAAGACAATGACAAGTAAGATAGACAGTGTTGACTTTTGTAGATGAAGACCAGGAGAAGTAAGATAGACAGTGTTGACTTTTGTAGCTGAAGACAAGGATAAGTAAGATAGACAGTGTTGGCATTTGTAGCTGGAGACAAGGACAAGTAAGATAGGCAGTGTTGGGTGTGCTGTTGTGCGGTAGTCTGAGCTTGGGCGCTGAAGCAGTCGGCAGAAGAGAAACCTTCAGTTACCATTCCCCAGTGTAAGCAAACGGGAAGGTTCCTTGAAACTCACATATCAAATTCAATTGGAAGGTGTTGGTGCGCTGGGGTGGGCTCAGTCTGGTATTGGTATGGGTATGTGTGTGCATGTCTGGGTCTGGGTTTGGGGCTTGTTATGGGGCAGGTGTGGTGTGGGGTTGCGTGGCGTGAGGTTGCGTGGGTGCCTTGGTTAGGGTGGTGTGGCGAGGGGAGGGGAGGGGAGGGCATTCAAGCACCAGTGCGCCCACTTGTACATTTGCTCTGACACATGTGTTTCTATGCTGGCAAACAAATGCCAGTTTAGGGTTTGGGGTTTTAGGGTGATGGCTGGCAAACATATTCCAGTGCCAAATTAAAATACATGCAAAGAATTTTGAAATGTAAGGAATTTTATATAAAAATGTAGGGGGGTGGCTTGGGGTGAAAGGAAAAAAATCCAGTGCCAGTTGTTTCTCAATTGTGTCTTTATTTAACTGCATTTATGACATGTGTGTTTGCAGGCTCGCAAAAATGGTGACACATAGAGGTGCAGCCAGTTACGATATGCCAACAGCCAACAAGATGATGGTCAAGGCAGCGATGATCTTCGAAAAACTGCTTGACCCAGGCCTCCGGGAAGCTCTAGTAAGTACATAACGACGACATTGTCGTAATAATACACCGCGCCCAACACACAACTTTCCCCGCCAAACACCAACCAGTTGAAACCAGAATCACAAAATTCGCAAACCACGAATCAAAAATCCACCAACAGCAAACCGCAAAACCCACAACTCATCAACGAACAAAACCCGCCAACCACACACTCACCAACCCACAAACCCCACACCCCGATGTGAATTGACCTGGTGTTTGTCAACGTATGAGGTGGGTACAGCGCCTGCCGTCAGTTCCTGCCCCTCCCCGCCCCCCCCCCCCCCCCCCCCCCCCCCCCCCCCCCCCCCCCCCCCCCCCCCCCCCCCCCCCCCCCCCCCCCCCCCCCCCCCCCCCCCCCCCCCCCGAGAACCACAACTAGCAGGACAGCAGGCACACGGTCTCTTTGGAGGGTATGCTGTGTGATGTATGTAGGTCCATGTATGTATGGCCCCCAGGTATCCCCCCCCCCCCCCCCCCCCCGGCCCCTATGTCTGTAGTCATTTGTATGTATTGGGTTGAGGTATGTATGCGTATTTTTTATGTTCACCAGTTCATGCTGGGAACACCACTAGCAGCACAACAGGCACAATGTTCTCTTTGTATGGCCATGGAGGGGGAAGGGCAGGGCCTGTAATTGAATGCCATGCATGGTATGTATGTATGTATGTAATATGTATGTGTGTATGTAGTATGTTGCATGTATGTATGTATGTATGTATTAAGGGAGGTATGTAGGTAATGGATGTAGTGAAGGTATGGCATGCATGGATGTATGTTGTATGTATGTATGTATGCTAGTATGGATGTATTGTATGTATGTATGTATGTATGTATGGCATGCATGCCATGCATGTATGTATGTATTGCATTAATGACATTAATGTAGGAAGGCGACGGGACCTGGGAGGGAAGCGGGGAGGGGGAGGAGGGAGGGAGGGAGGGCAGGGAGATGGGGAGGAACTATAGGGAGGGGTGAAGGGGACCCCAGAGAAAACGGGCCGGTGCGAGGAAAACCAGGCGGTGAGAACCCCCCCCACGGGACATGCAAAAAAGGTGAGGTAAAGGCAATGGAATTGGGAAGTAAATTAATACAACATATACGCTTATTACGTTGGCTGGCTGAAGGGGCAGCCCGTTTTGCTTGCACTGGGCCAACCACCAACATGGATTGGGGGCCAGTGCAGGCAGTGGAGTTGGAAGTTGGATTAGGATGATTGGTTTGGCGGAGTAGCTTAGGAAGTAGAAATATAGAGGGCGACTGGGTGGGGGAAGTGGAATATCAAGAGCTATCATTGTAGGGGATGATTAGTTTTGTCAATGGTTGGTTTATGTCCGATGCGGCACGGCCACTAGCACCACAGCTGGCGGTTTGGGTTTGGTCTCTAGGAACTTTCGTTACCAATTTGCCCGAAAACTTTGTCCTGTGTGAATGTTAAAAAAGTGTGGGTTTACGCCCCCAAGTGAAACAGGAAAGCCAAAAAAAAAAAACTGAATAGTATGAACAAATAAAACGGAGGACTGCCGCCCTTGGTTAGGTATACGAATGCAGCATTCTGCGAAAGAAGTAGAGAAGAAGAGGCTAAATGGGATTGGTGTTTTAGTTTGTTTGTTTGTTCATCTGTTATGTATCTATGTCTGTCTCTATGTGAGATGAGACAGATGGATTTGGGGCAGTTTGTGGTTCATTCTGTCTGTAGTCCGTTTCTCTGTCTGCTGCTTTTTTTTTTACCTGCCTGTTTGATACGCATGTCCGGGCTTCGTGCCTGTACGTTCTGGTTTGTTTGTGGATAACATTTTTTTGTTGTCAGTGTCATACATGCCGCACCATCAGGCCCCATGAAGTAACCCCATGACAGTTATGGGGACCATAATTACCCCATTGAAACACGACCGCAGATACCCCAATGCAGTACGCCGACCTCATACCACCATGCAGTAATCGGACCAAGAAGGAACCAATGAAGGAAGCACAGGCCATTCATAACACATTGCAGTTATAGGGACGATTTCGAAGAGAAGCTACTGGACCGTCTTTCTACTCAGTACTCATTCCAATGAGCGCAATATGCGATCATCATGACCTTAAACCCCCAAAAACTAAACTAGGCCCATGGAAACATGACTGTCTACACTGTACCGCTCATTATTACTACGCAGGATAGTTCAGCACGTTCACGGGGGGATGCTGTGAACGTGAACCAGGCTTGATGGACATGTTATCTGGTCCCAAAAATCATTTTGGGGAGGTAGCATTTCTTAGGGCTTTTAGGGTCAGGGTTACACTTGAAGTGAACCAGAGCTTGATGGACATGTATCCTGTGCCCCAATAACATTTTGGATGTGAGCAAGTTGATGGGTTGTTAAGGATTTAGTGGACGCTGAAGTAAACCAGAGCTTGATGGAAATGTTTTATGGTTCCAAAACATTTGGGGAGGTGAGCATGTTTTGGGGTTCAGGGTTAGGTGATTCTGAAGTGAACCAGGGCTTGATGGACATGTTCTCTGGCCTCAAAACATTTGGGGAGGTGGGCATATTTTAGGGTTTTGGGTTAAGCGGTTAAGCTGATGTTTTGAAGTGAACCAGAGCTTGATGGAAATGTTCTCTGGTTCCAGAACATTTTGGGAGATGAGCATATTGTTTGTCCACATTGGGGCTGCCTAGAAGCTGCTGCTCATAGGGATCCACATAGGGGCTGCCTAGAAGCTGCTGCTCATAGGGGTCCACATGGGGGCTTCCTAGAAGTTGCTGCTCATAGGGTTCCTCGTGGGGGCTGCCTAGAAGCTGCTGCTCATGGGGATCCACATCATAGCGGCGCTGAGCTGCTTCCGATGTCTGATTAGGTTTCCACATAGAAGCTGCTGCACATAGCTGTCCACCACGGTATTCTCCGCATTGCGGTTCACCACAAGCATAGGGTATCCATCATCAGCATCAGCATCAGCATCTGCGAATTGCGTTTCACCCCAATCATATGGTATGGAAGTAAGTTACAGTGATTACAGTTTATTGAAGGTGCTACTTGTTGCACATGTGCTAAATTGTGTGCCTTGGTGCTTTAGGGGTATGTGTATGTATGTATGTATGTATGTAAGTATGTATGTTGCTACTAGTACGGTAGCCCGGTGTGCGGTGGCCACCACCACCCCCACCCCCCCACCCCGGCCATGGGTCCTAGTCTGGTCTGGGACATAACGGGTAAAGCCCTCCAGGGGAGGAAATAAAAAAAAAACGGAATGCAAGACAAAAAAAAAATAAAAAAAAAAAAAAAAAAAAAACATAAAAGAAAAGATAAGAAAAAAAAAAACAAAAAACAAAACAATCAGAAAAAAAAAGAAAAAAAAAACAAAAAATGAAAAAAAAAAAAATCCCCAATATAAAAGAAACAATAAGATCAAAAAAGGCTCAAAAAAAAAAGTCCATTTTACCCCCCATAAACGACCTAAATTAAACAACCCTCCCCCCTTCACACCCCAAAAAAACCCTTACACCCCACCCCGGCCCTAGCCAACCCCGAAAATCGCCCCCTTAATCTATCCTACCAACTCCCCGACCCCCACTTCAAACTATCACAACAATGAAATCTACCTCCACCTCATCACAAAACAATATAAGTAAAAACAACGATGCACAACACACCCGATAACGGCATAACACAGACAACATTAGACATTTCAAATGATCCAACAGCAACAAGTTTATCCATCCTAATATACACCTATACCAAAAGCACAGCAAGCAAATCTAATCCACACGATAATGAAGAACCCCCCCAGTAAAATAGTGAGAAAAAAAATTCCCCATACGGGCAAAACATAGCCGCTAGCAAAACCCCCCAACACGGAAAAAAGAATTAAAAAAAAGAAAACAGTCAGCAAAATAAGAGGAGAAAGAAAAGAAAAATACCACAAAAAAAAGAAAAAAAAAAAATACAACGCAGAAAAATTACAAAAAAAGAAAACAAAAAAAAACAAAAAAACAAAAAAAAACAACAAAAAAAAACAAACAAAAAACCCAAAACACAAAAAAAACCAAAAAAACAACCCACACTCACACAACCCTTATACCCACCAACCCTCCCCCTCTCTACCTTACAGCAGTAGTCACAAGAAATTCAGTTCTATCTCAGCCCCTTGAGCGAAGAGAAAGGAAGAGAAAACACACAAACAAGAAGGACAGGAAAGAAAAAGCAGGACAAAAAACAGAAAAAAGAAAGAGCGGGAGAGAAAAGGAACAAAAGAACCCCGAACGGAAAAAAAAAAAAAACACCACAAACATCTTCTTCCCCTACCTCGACACCCTCACTTCAATTGTGGGATCGACAGTGCAAGACAGAGGAACCAAAGCTGCTGCTTCGAACCTACCAAAATTGCGAACGCTCAGATTCCGATCGCCCCGAGGAAACACCGACCGGTTGCACATCGCTTATGGCTAGGACCTGAAAGATCGTCTTCTCGTACAGTGCCCCAGTCGATACTCGGCAACTCAGAACAGCAAAAATCGCCAGTTTAGAAACAGCACTTAATAGTCATACAACGAAAAAGAGACTTGCAAAATATGGGGTGGCGTTGGCAAGCGCCGAGAAGGTCCAGAGGGGACGGAATGGCCATGGCGAATGAGCAAAGGTAATTAACGCAAACTGGATGCCCAATCACGACGAATGTTTGATTGCGAATTGGCATGGCCGGAAATTGATCCACGATCGCAAGGCATGGTGATTATGTCCTGGCATAACTCCTAAGACTGGGCAGCATAGTCTTCGCGCCTGCTTGGTTGGCAAGCTTCCGTGTTCCTCCTAGGCACGGTATGCTCGTTTCCTACTCTATTGCAAGATTACCAGCAAATGACGTAGCTCCTCGGAGGCGGGGGCCCCAGCCGGGCATAACGTCGACGCGTGATTGGGGGCTATTCCCTGTCTTACTTGCTCTTCAGCTCGCTATGAGCGTGGCTGCGGTGTTGCGGCCCTATGTCCCAATTGGACACGTTGGACATGCATCATGGTCGCATAATTAGCCGTGAAGAAGAACTGAAAGTTATTATTCGAAGAGCGCCACATGGTCAAAGCATATGATGGTCGGCTTGTGGACCTCCGAGAGAGGATCTTCTGATTCTAAATTGTTACGCCGTCATAGTATGGGAGGCAGTTGTGGAACAACTATGAGCGCGCGCGCTAGCTCACGCACTGCAGTTTGGATTTTTGAAAATTCCGCTGGCGGGGAGTTGCTAGTGCGCATGAACGATAATACTTTCGGTTTTTTGCAAGTCGGGTCTTCACACTCCCCTCGCAACGCCCTATGGGTACACTCCCGCACGCCCATGGAGTGGGCACCGTGTGTTGATGACACCACCATCGACCAACGCGACCCTAACCATGAGACACCAAGACCATGATTCCTTTATATATGTATACATGTATGTATGTGTATTATATATAATATATATATTATCGTATGGTATGTAATGATAGTTATAGATGCATGTAACGTACAGTGATTACAGTTCTTGTGCGCTAATTGTTATGCTCTTGGTGCTTAGGTGGTATGTGAGATGTAGGTAAGTCAGTGTATGTTGTATTTATGTATGTAGTAGTATGTTATTCATATGTATTGTATGTATGTATGTTACAGTGATTAGCTTCTTGAAGGTCGCTACCTTTGTAGCACACTGTGCTACATTGTGTATGCCTAGGTGCGTTAGGGGTATGTGTTATGGATGTATGTAGTATATGATGACTGTATATATGTACTAGTACATTGCCGTGTGGCGAGGCCATCGCCCGCCACCCCTCCCACCATACAAAACCTGCATAAGGGCATATTTATGGCTCATCCTTTCTTCACAAAATCTGATGAACATTTGTACTATACATGAAAATTTCCGGTGTCGAGGGGTCGACTCGTCGAGCCCAATGGAATAGTCTTGTTTGCATTTTCACACAAAAAACGGAGGCATAAGGTGGGAGAGAAAAAGGACAAAGAAGGGACAAAAAGAAACGAAAAAAGGGCAGACAAAAAAAGAACGAACGAAACGAAAGGAAAGAAGAAAAGAGAAGTGGGGGGACAAAAAGAACGACTGAAGCAGGATGACGCCTTTGTGTTAAGGGGGGGGGATACAACACCACGCCATGAATGTCAGTCAATCCCCTGATCTCCATTATCCCCCCACACCCAACACACACACGTCCCCTGCTCCCCATCTCTCTCTTCTATCCCCCTGCCCACTCCCCAAGCCCAAAGAACCCAAAACACAAAAACAAACACACTCATCGTCTTCTCTTCTTCTCCCTACCGCTCCAGACCCTGCACCCCCCACTGTAGCTGGCGGGTTTTGATCGGGAAAAAAAGAAGGATAAGGGGGGACAAAAGGCAGACCTGTGGGTGATTTAACCCAGCGGATCCAATACACGACTTGCGAACGATTGAATCCGCTGAGAAAGAAAACTGGGCTTCGCGCCCGCGTACGTTACGACTTGCAGGATCCAGCATCTTCTTTACATGCATTGGGCGGGCGATATGTGTGTTTGACCTTCAGGGGTCGTACCTCATTCACAACTATGCCCCTATCGCCTCTCTGTAGACAGCAAAACTGCGTGGGACCATGTTTCCTCTGTTCCGATCACTATATACTTTGTAGTATCTTCGGACCTTCCGTTTCCGGTCAACACCTGACTGATCAAAAATCGCAGGCGCCCGTGTGCTAACGATCATCGATACATGAAAAGAGAGTGCGTAGACAGGAAATGAGCGCGGGTCCAAGTGCCCGCGAAATGGGAAAGGAAATGGCTGCTCGCATCCACTGGGTGCCGACCGTGACACAATTGATGCACAGGCATGGTGAAAGTGCGCATGCGTGAAATGAATGGTGGCTACGCTCGCAGGCGTAGAAAAGAAGCATGGCGATATAAAGAAATGGCAAGGGTGGAATCGCGGAAATTATTGCTTAGCCCTTCCTCTCCTGCTCTGGCAAGCTCACTTTGAGCGCTGGCTGGCGGTGTTGCGCGCCCTCATGTCCATTAGGACCGTTGGCACGCATCGTGGAGCATGAGCAGAAGACCGCATCGAGAAGTTTGCTGGCTGTATTCGTCGCCTTCTGCTATATCTGGCTGATTCGTGCGCAGCATGCATCGAGGTTACGAGTAGCAAAAGATTGTAGAAAAGGTCTGGCGCCATACTGGTCTACAGTGTGGCGCTCAGACGCGATGCGCGGAGAAAATTGATCGATTCGCATTATCTGCTTTGTCAGTTAGAAAATTGGGACCTATCGGAAGGAGATTATTTGGCTTTGCATTCATCTGCTCTTTCTTCCGAAATCTGTGTGGGGACGGAGGGGGAGATGGGAGATATGTGCTTTACTCATATGTACCCGCACTGCGAAAATTTGGTTTTGTCCAAGCCGATCTAGTCTCCAGGGCTGTGGTGAGTTGGGTGATTCGCTGTTAGTGTTAGTAACTCGACTAAATTTAAGTGAAAGCACAGCTAGCGCCACTTTCCCTTACGGGCCTGTCTGGTCAAGTCAATCCGCGGAATATTTCCATGTATGTCTACATATATATACGATAGCTATGGTGATTGTCTCACAGGTGTATTACACCAGTGTTTTGCGTTAAGGTGCTAATTGTAGAACCATGTTGTGTACCATGTTGGTGTACTCTCTGAGAGTGCTGCCCGACTTAGTGGGCTCCTGTGGATAGGGTGGGAGTGTTATGTATCTGTTATTTTTTTCCATAGCTTACGTTTCCTACCGTCGTTTACGTTTAGTCCCAATGTTTCCTCTTCTTATGACTCTCTGCTTTCGTGCCCCCCAAAGGTCTGTTCCGTACATTTGGGTTTCTTGTTGACTTTAGGGACAGGGTACTTTCGGGTATCGTATGTATCTGAGGTTACAGTCCTGGGTAGCCATTTTGTATCCGGTTCGTCCACTGGATACCTTGCTGCCCCCCCACAGCTGTGGATGTATGTGCCACTTCTTGTGGGCTTTGTGCACACTGTGGTCAAAACAGTGCTTTTTACGTCAGTAGTCCAGTTACTGTCTCGTTAATTGTGATGAATAACTTTTCCTGACCTCAAAACACATTGTTTTGTTACCAACGGCGTTGGCCCTTGTTAGCTGTGTGCTATTAGTGACAACTTTTTTAATGTTACGATTAATCGAAATATTATGGAAACCTTACTAGCATGAGAATCCAGATCCACCTAGCTGTGTCGCGACTTCATTGCTCCTCATTACGACTTCGTCACCACTTCCTGATGTAAAATGTGACCGGCTTTGCCGTCTTGTTCTTTGGGACCAGCGAGTGTGTCAACAAACAATGCTACGTGGGCCATTGGGGCATGTTCTCTTACGGCAACTTCAGAGCTTAGCCTCATTTTTCAGAAGCCGGAGCCTGCTGTCTGGTGGACATATGTCTGGTGTGCCTATCGACGCGTGGAAGGTCTGTTCCCTTCTGGATCTAATATGCAGAGCGAAAGACCGACTCGTCAACCTGGACAACTGCAGAAGGACAACAGATTGTCTGGCACTGCAGCTCCAACCACCAGGATAATCAAATGCAAACAAGATAAACACAAACACTCGCCAAACCTAAGCGTTTCCACAGCCTTGCTACTGCCGGGGGGCATGCTGTAGTCTGTGACCTCCCACATCTTTTAGCACAGATCTTGCATGAGGACATTCGCAGACGCCCTGCCCGTCAAGCAACCAAACGACACCAAACAACCCCCACAAATCCACCCCCATGTGCAGTACCAATCGTCAGCCAACGCCAAAGCCCAGCACCCAAGACAAATGCACCCAACACAGAGGGGGGCCCAGCCCCACCCCGAGTGTGCAGAGTGGCGCTCTGTCAGCGACCGACAGGTCTGGCAAAGGCAGGCCTTGGCTGCAACTCGGTGACTGCATCTGGCGTAGTAGGAGTCCCATGGTGGGTCGGCAGCTGACCACTCTTGTGGAATCAGAAATAAGCGATGCGAAGACCTCCGACCTGACTCTGCCATCTGTAAGCCTGACTCCTGATCTTCCTCAAGCAGGAAGTAGGCCACTCAGAATGTCTAGGAGCGTGCCTCGTAAAGTGTCTGAGGACTCATGGTGCTTCACGGTAAGTCCGCACAGACGCACACACACACACACACGTCATAATAACGCCTGGTGGGGCGTGGTATTAAGGGCAGCCCCGTCTTACGGTGGTAGAGAACGGGCTGCTACTTTACCTGGACTAAGCTACCATGGTGGTTGACAGCGACCGCAAACATTCAAGGGCACCTATAGGGATTCGAACCCCGCCCCTTGTTTCGACGTGCTCTACCATTGAGCCAGTCGTCGAAACAGGATCATACACACACGTAAACATACATACTGACATACAGATAGACAGACAGACACACAGCTTGGCATACACACAGACAGACTCATGTACACATACACTTACACACTTACACACAAACACACACACACACAAAGCTTGACACACACACAGACATGCAGACACACACAAACACACAGACACACGCAGGCACACACACATACTGCTTGAAACACATAAACACAGAAACACACACAAAGCTTGACACACACACACACACACAGACACACACTGGCACACACACACACAATTTTACTGCCGAAGACGGGGAGCAGCCAAATTGCTGGCTGAAGTAATGTAACCAAGTTCAAGTTCAAGTTCTGTTGGTTTCTCTGGCATGCATGCAGATATATCATCTTATCCCCCTGGCATGTGCAGGACCAATTATGAGTGAACCATCTCTTTAACTCAAGCATTGGCTCGTTTCATGGCTGGCCCTACGCCTTCAACCCTAAAGCATGCACTTGCAGGATGGAGAAACAGTTAACCAACTCCTCCCTCACTCAAGCGGTGGCTCGTTTCATGGCAGGCCCAACACCTTCAACCCTAAACCATGCGCTTGCATGACGGGGAGACAGTTAACCAACTCCTCCACTCCAGTGGTGGCTCGTTTCATGGCAGTCCCTACACCCTACACCCTCAACTCTCAACCGTGTACTTGCAGGACATAGAATCACTTAACCAACTCCTTCACTAAAGTGGTGTCTCGTTTCATGGCAGGCCCTACACCCTCAACCCTAAACCCTTAACCCTAAACCATGCTTTTGAAGGACAGAGAAACAGATAAGCAACTCCTTTCTCACTCAAGCGGTGGCTTGTTTCATGGCAGGCCCTACACCCCCAACCCTAAAACCCTCAACCATGCACTTGCATGACGGGGAAACAGTTAACCAACTCCTTCACTCAAGCATTGGCTTGTTTCATGGCAGGCCTAACACCCTAAACCCTAAACCATGCACTTGCAGGACAAAGAAACAATATAAAGCAGTTAACCAACTCCTCCCTCACTCCAGCATTGGCTCGTTTCATGGCAGGCCCTACACCCTTAATCCTGAACCATGCACTTGCATGACAGGGAAACAGTTAACCAGCTCCTCCACTCAAGTATTGGCTCGTTTCATGGCAGGCCCTACACCCTCAACCCTAAACCATGCACTTGCAGGATGGAGAAACAGCCAACCAACTCCTCACTCACTCAAGCGGTGACATTCTTCATCCCAGCCACCTGGGTAATTGCTATATCTCCTCAATAAGAGCGCCAACTGTTGGCTGGCCTTCTCCCCGCAACAGCAACGTCACTGTAAGTCACACCGTATTTTTTACACGTATGATATCATACTCACCTTTGTTCAACATCATATGATATGCCGGTCCCCACAAACCAGTATATGCTCTTAGTCAACAGTCAGTTCAGCAAGAGTTTCTTTCCATCACCCCCTCCATGGATCTCTTGTGGGGAGCCTGCTGTACTTGGCTGTGTGCTCAAGGCCTGACATCTCTCATGTTGTCAGTGTCCTATCCCGTTTCATGTCATGCCCTGCTGTGAAGCATTGGGACGCAGCTGTCTATGTGCTGCAATTAGTTTCTTTCCATCAGCCCCTCCACATAATCTAGAGCCTCTCTTCTGTTCTCAAAGTTTTTCCTTCCATTAGTCCCTACAGGTCATCTAGAGTGCCACTAGCAGCTTTTTACCGCCCTCAATGTAGCATATACCCACTGTTACACTGGTTAAACTGGGTGCGGAGCTCGCTGCGTTTTCAGGTTGAGGGCTGGCAGTAAGGGTGTAGTTTTGTTATTTTGCTACTGCCCTCAATGTAGCAGAGACTCCACTACTGGGCATAAAGGGTGCTACTAGCAGCTTTTTACCAGGATCTTTGCCTCAAAGGCATACGCCACCAAAACGGTGGTTGGGAGTTTGGTTTGTTTGTCCTCGACACACCCCTGATGTAATGGGGTGTTTTTGATTTGTGGGTGCTTTTTCTTTTTGTTTAAAGCACAGAGTCTCATACACCCTAGCAGTGTCAAGTAGACTTTAACATGTAATGTAATGTAATGTAATGTAATGTGATGTAATGTAATGTAATGTGATGTTATGTAAAGGGTGGGTCTCCCTACCTGCACTAGCCTTAGACTGGGAGGATTAGATGCGATGTGGCGCAGCTTTTCCTGCTCGGAATGAGGGAGTAGGCGCCCTCAATGTAGCAGGGGCTCCTCTGTTACACCGGTTACACTTCAGGTGCCGCGGTACCTAAGGGTCCGGCGTCGACCGAGGTCTTTGGCCCACGCCACCTGCACATGAAAGCACTTAGGTTCATAAGGGCGGTCAGGCTGTTTGGCCCCATATATGAACCCCAACAGGCTCTGACATAGCATTCATTATAATTGCAGAATTAAATGATCACTTTAGCACGAACGCAGGGCCCCCGGTGGTAAAACTGTTGTTTGGGGTTCAGTTTATCAGTGATTTTTCTTTTTAGCCCTTCCTGTCATGCTTAGGCAAATCCCTTTAGCCTATTTGGCCTACCCCTGGAGTGTAACATACATCCTTACACACACATACATACATACATACATACATACATACATACATACATACATACATACATACATACATACATACATACATACATGCATACGTACATACATACGTACATACATATGTACATACAGACATACAGACATACAGACATACAGACAGACAGACAGACAGACAGACAGACAGACAGACAGACAAACAGACATACAGACATACAGACATACAGACATACGTACATACATACATACATACATACATACATACATACATACATACATACATACATACATACATACATACATATACCCCAATGGCACCAAGGTACACAAACTAGCAGATGTGCTACAAATAGCACCTTCAAGAAAACCCTGTAACTGGTCCAACTGAATCCAACAAAGCTATAACTGACCCAACTGAATCCAACTGAATCCAACAGAGCTATAACTGATCGAAGTGGATCCAACTGAATCCAACTGAATCCAACTGAATCCAACAGAGCTGTAACTGATCCAAGTGGATCCAACTGAATCCAACAGAGCTGTAACTGATCCAACTGATTCCAACCAAATCCGACGGAGCTGTAAATGATCCAAGTGGATCCAACTGACCGCAACTGGACCCCTGGACTATAATTCACATCCCTATACCCCATACCCTGAACCCTAGACCCTATGCGTGGGGTGAAAAATTCTAAACCCTAAACCCTATAACTCGTCCAAGTGGAACTGGACCACAACTAGACCCCTGGACTATAACTTGCATCCATACCCTATGCTTCGGGTGAAAAACCCTAAACCCTAAACCCTGTAACTCGTCCAAGTGGATCCTGGCCACAACTGACCTCCAGTTGTTTTTGCAAAGTGCTATATACAATAAACAGCACCCCTGATAGCACCATTTATACATGATGTACCTATGTGTTCTGGGTGTTCTTGATTAAAATTAAGAACCCAAATATCTGATTTGGTTAATATAAAAACGTAGCTTTTCGGCTGTGCTAGGTAAAAGTCTTCAGGGGTCGCCTAGCCCCAAAGCTGGTAGAAGCACCCAAAAGTACTGATAACGCCTGGTGGGGTGTGGTATTAAGGGAACCCGTCGCACGCGGGCAGAGAACGGTCTACCACCTCAACTGGACAAGCTACCATCGCGGTTGACAACGACCTGCAACGCTCAGGGCGACCGTAGGGGGAGTCAAACCCCCTACCCTGCTTCGTTTCAGCAATTTGGTGTAGCACCCCAAAAGCTACTGGGAGAACCAGGATGCAACGTAAAGACCCTGGTCCCTTTTTATACAGAAACCTGCTTACCTCACTTGTAGTTCATGATTTCCTGTTTGCGCTCTCAACAGAATTCCAACTTTCCTAACTGACTCAACTGAATCCAGACCATACTTAAGCTCAATTGCAGCTCACTAATCCACGGCAGCAGTGTCAACAGAATTCCAACTGTCCTAAGTGACTCAACTGAATCCAGACAACAACTAACATCAATTGCAGCTCACAAATCCCGGACAAAATTGTCAACAGAATTCCAACTGTCCTAACTGACTCAACTGAATCCGGACCATAACTAACATAAATTGCAGCCCAGGAATCACCCGCAGCAGCATCAGGAAGATTCCAGCCTGGCGATTCTTTCCAATCAAGACAGTGCACTGTCGGTCCCCGAAGCAGATCAAGCAGAGCCTGCCCTTGGCTCAAACAGGGAGGTGATTCACAGCCTGCCAAGCCTTGCCCCAGGCAAGTCCCAGCCTTTTCCCTGTTTTGTACTGTATGGTATGGTATGGTATGGTATGGTATGGTTTCAGCGTTTTTCCTTCGCTCGATTAATCGTGGGCGCTCGATTATTAATGATTATTCGCGAAATGGTCCATTGTTTTCTCAGGTCTGGGTAATGTTTTTGAGCTCGCAAAAGTTTGGCATGGGCATCGTTCATGAACGATTGTTTATGTTTCTTGCCGACCCAAACGCTGGCTGCAGCATCGTGCAGAAGGATTATTAATGTTCAGCACCAGCCATACTGTTGCCCCAGGCATTTCCCGTTCTCCACTTTTGTTTTGCGATGCGGTGCCATTCCGTCGCTGCATCATGCCAACAGCGCAGCTGCCTTGAAAAACTGTGCGCTGCCAGAAAAGTGCAACTGGTATGATTTGCGCGTTTTCTTTTTCTTTTCAATTTGGGGCCTGGGGGGGGGGGGGGGGGGGGGGGAAGGTGTTCTCCTATGAGAGCAATCCCAAAAGTAGCACAGCCTGGACTACCGCGCTTCATCATACAAGTCAAAATCCTCTGTATAGCACATGCCATACAGCACATACCAGTATAACACTCTGTATAGGACATGCCCTACAGCACAAACTGTATGACACACTGTATAGCACATGCCCTACAGCACACACTGTATGACACACTTTATAGCACATGCCCTACAGCACATACCAGTACAACACTCTGTATAGGACATGCCCTACAGCACAAACTGTATGACACACTGTATAGCACATGCCCTACAGCACATACTGTATGACACACTTTATAGCACATGCCCTACATCACAAACCGCATGACACACTGTATAGCACATGCCCTACACCACAGTTTCACCCCACCGCACTGCAGAGATCTCCATTGTCCTTTCCAATCAGCTGAATGAGTCGCCGCGCCCAAATTCCGTGGTCAGCCGTCTCTTAGGTCCTTGTGCTTCTGGGGACTCCAAGGCTGAGCAGCGAGGGGTGGGAATGCCCAACGGCAACGGGTCCTACCTGGTGAGATGGCCAGGGTGTATGTGCATATGTCCCACCTTGGTTGTGTATGTGTGTGTCCTACCTTGGCCTTGGTCTTGGCCAGGGTGTATGTCCTACCTTGGCTTGTATGTGTGTATGTCCTACCTTGGCGTGTATGTGCATACGTCCTTCCTTGACCTTGGTCTTTGCCAGGGTGTATGTCCTACCTTGGCGTGTATGTGCGTATGTCTAACCTTGGCGTGTATGTGCGTATGTCCTTCCTTGACCTCGGTCTTTGCCAGGGTGTATGTTCTACCTTGGCGTGTATGTGCGTATGTCTTACCTTGGCGTGTATGTGTGTATGCGTATGTCTTACCTTGGCGTGAATGTGCGTATGTCCTTCCTTGACCTCGTTCTTCGCCAGGGTGTATGTCCTACCTTGGTGTGTATGTGCGTATGTCCTATCTTGACCTTGGTCTTGGCCAGGGTGTATGTTCTACCTTGGCGTGTATGTGGATGTGTGTATGTCCTTCCTTGACCTTGTTCTTGGCCAGGGTGTAAGTCCTACCTTGGCGTGTATGTGCGTGTGTCCTACCACAGCCTTGGTCTTTGCCAGGTCGTATGTTGAATGTCAAAGGGTTGAGCAGTGGTCGCAGTGAGCATGCAGTGTGTGTGTGTAAGGACGTATGACTGTGAAGAGGTTTGAGGTTGGGCAAAGTCCCTTATGCCTAGTTGGCTACCCCGTGGACTGTAACATACATACATACATACATACATACATACATACATACATACATACATACATACATACATACATACATACATGCATACTACTAGCGAGCGACAATATGATATCATATGGTATCATATGATACCGATAGTCTCTCTAGGTTAAAGGTACTATTTATATACAATATCATATGATGTAGTTTGTATGATATCATACTCGCCTTCGGTCAACTCCATATGATATGCTGGTCCCTACATACTAGCAGTGTTATTATTATATGCTGTATTCGCTTAGTATGCCCCCTGGTTTCTGTGGGTATCGCACCGGGGACTTGGACTATAGTTTCCTGGAACAAATAATTCGAAAAAGTTCAATTAGCAGAAATGAACTTCTAATTGCCTTTTATCTAAGTGATCTCTCTAAATAGCTTCTTAAGGATTTTGCAAGCGGTTGCCGGTCTGCCCCAACTCGTACACTTCGAGACGACCGTTCCGTCCCAGGTATTAGTTGATGGAAGTAGGTGTGTGCACATCTACTGACACCATGGATTCACCCATACGTAATGGTCACAACTGTACTTCATCCCATATGGACTACCGGTAATCAAATCAAATCCAGTATGCCGTATTCTCACAGAGCCTTGCCCTTCTTGCTTGCAGCAACTGCTCAAGACACGGCTTATGAAGGCCTTTAAAGAGCGGAGGCCCCAGCCCCCACTCCCACCCCAGCCCGAGCCTGAACTTGAGTCTCAGCCCCACCTCAAGACCGAGCCTCAGCTCACGCCCCAGAGCGCCCAGGAGCGGCTACCGGAGATTCCCAACCACGAAAATATCGGAGATAACAAGAACTTGATCACTGGAGAACATCTGGAGACTGCTGAGTCTCCCTTGACGCTAGACTGTGTGTTGTCGCCCGATCCATGTGGTTCAGTGCAAAGGGTTGGAGGAACTGAGGCAAGCAAAGGCTACAGATCATTGGGGGTGCGTCATCACTGTGCTGTTCCGTGTCTGTATGGCAACGCATGGGTCTGGCTAAACTAGTCAGAAATGCCCCCCCCCCCCCCCCCCCCCTCACCGCCGCCGCCTACCCGGCTTCCTTGTTTCGGGCTCCATGCGATTCGGGGGACAGCGCGTCGTACTGGAATCGCACCGAGTCGCTCAATTTGTCGCGCGTCGCACACAAAACAACTACGCGTCATATATTAACATGAATACTATTCCAAGTACTCCCCAAACTGATGAAACACACAACATTCTATTACCCTGCAGTACTTGGTCTCTGATGCTACCATACTACATGCATAGGAGAGGCAAATACAGCCAGGGGGTGGAAAAGCTAGGCCTGCATTCGTTATAATTTGAAGGGGGGGTTGGTGGTTTGCCCCAGTGCTAGCAAATACAGCCAGGGTGTGGAAAATACAGCCAAGGGTTGGAAAAGCTAGGCCTGCATTCGTTATAATAAGCGAGGGTTGGTGGTTGGCCCCAGTGCTAGCAAACGGGCTTGCCCCCCTAACCTCATGCCTTGCTTGGTGGTTGGTGGTTGGTAGTTAGCCCCAGTGCTAGCAAACGGGCTGGCCCCCCTAACCTCATGCCTTGCTTGGTGGTTGGTGGTTGGTGGTTGGCCCCAGTGCTAGCAAATGGGCTGTCCCCCTCAACCTCACGCCTCGTAAAGGCATATGGTACACGCGTAAATGATCTTGCAGTACTTGATCTCTGATCCTCCGTCGTACTTATATGATTTGCTGGGGACCAGACCTAATAGGCAATTTTTTTGTGTGCGACCGGTCGCCAATTGTGCGTAAAGGATGAGCGTAGAGGATATTGCAGTACTTGATCTCTGATCCCCCATCGCACACTTCAAATTTTTGGGGGGACCAGATCTTGATAAAGAAAGAGCAACCCTCTGGCTTGGGTGTAACCCTTTTTAGAGGGTTACACCCAAGAGAAATAGTTTTTGGCGGAGACCCCTCTTCAAGGGGGCGGGAGCCCCATGTTTACCCATTTGTCCGTCCGACCGAAAAAATGAAAATTGAAGCCTGACACGTCAGCCAACGGTCGCGTAACTAACTCGCTTCGGTTAGCTCCATCGTTGCCACCTTTTGTTCCGTTGCCAACACACTCCGCCAATTTTCCGCGTTGCTTGCGACGCTGCATAGGACTTGTTTTTAATGTGGAGCACGGGGCTATTGTTTTGCTCTTCAAGGAGGCAGGGGCCCTCAGGGTTACCCATCACACTCCAACTCCGCCAATTTTCCGACTCCGCCATCCGACTCCGCCAGCACACTCCGCCAATTGTTAACTTCGCTTGCGACGCTGGAGTGCAGGCTTGTCTACTTTACTTTACTTCAGGCAAGGCCGCCGCCTTAATGCTAGCCTTACTTCAGGCAAGGCCGCCGCCTTAATGCTAGCCTTACTTCAGGCAAGGCCGCCGCCTTAATGCTAGCCTTACTTCAGGCAAGGCCGCTGCCTTAGTGCTAGCTTTACTTTAGGCAGGGCCGCTGCCTTGTAGTGCTTTTGAGTAGTCTCTCCAAAGTGTTTTTCTATGTATGTATGTTACAGCCCAGGGGGCAGCCAATTAGGCTTAAGGGGCTTCCCTAACTTCAAATAATCATGACACTACGGATATAATAGTACTGAGGCTCGCAACACTCCCGATTGTGTAGCCCAGAACTAAACTAAAATTAAAACAAAATTAAGTAAATCAAAGCTGAAGCATATTAAACCAAAACAAACCCTAGACTGAAAAGAACTGAAACTAAAACAAAATATAAGATAGTACAAACCCTAAACTAAAATGACCCAAAAATAAAAACCCAAGAATAGTTTAAACCCCAAACTAAAACAAACATAAATAAAGCAAACCTAAAATAAAACCTAAATAAAACGAACCTAAATGATATTAAACCTAAATAGTACGAACCCCACACTGCGACGAACGGAAACAACCATAACGAACCTACATTGAAACGAACCCTTAAATATTTTGCTACCTGCAGCTCTCTGAGAATCCATTGATGACCGAGTCAGCATTTGCGGGAGAGTCTCGTGGTTCGAGAGAGACACATTTTGCGAAAGAGTTCCATTTCGCAAGAGACTCACCTGCTGCGAGAGATTCTTCTACTGCAAGGGAGTCTTCTACTTTGAGAGAGTCTACCAGCGGAGAGCATACGTCTGATTTGGGGATCAAGGGAATCCAACGCCGAATACAAGAAAGCAAATCTGAATGGTGCTCTGTCAAGGACAGAATGACCAGGAGCCAAAGTTTTGGCGTGTATGGGCCGCTTGATGGGAGGAGAGATACCCCTATCGAAGACTCCACGAGGGGCAGGAGGCTATTTGAAGGGCTTGGAGGTATGGTGCATGGATGCAAGGGTGGGTGTGGGTGTGTGTGGGGGGGGGGGGCATAGATGCATTGCAAGCCAAAGTTGTGGCGTGTATGGCCCGCTTGATGGGAGGAGAGAAGCCCCTATCGAAGACTCCACGAGGAGCAGGAGGCTATTTGAAGGGCTTGGAGGTATGGTGCATGGATGCAGGGGGGGGGGGGGGGGCATGGATGCATTGCAAGCCAAAGTTGTGGCGTGTAATGGGCCCCTTGATGGGAGGAGAGAAACCCCTATCGATGACTCCACAAGGGGCAGGAGGCTATTTGAAGGCTTGGAGAGATTGGGCATGGATGCCAGGGGGGGGGGGGGGGTGGGGGTGGGGGGTGGGGGGTGGGGGGTGGGGGGGGAGGACGAAGCGCCAAAGGAGAGCGTGGATGTGTATAAGGGGGGAAGAAGGGGGTTTGGAAAGTAGAGCTAGGGGAGGTTGTTAAGGGGGGGTGGGTAACTATTGGATGGGGGATAGGTGGGGGGAAAGGGGCAGCGAGGGGTGGGTAAGAGGTAAATTACGGTGGGGGGGTGAGAACGTTTAGTGGACAGGAGAAGATTAAAGGGATGGTCATGTAAATTTAAAGGGTGGCGAGAGGAGAATAGGGGCAGATAAGGTGTGGAATGTTTGGGGGAGTGATTGTGGGGAGAAAGAGTACTATTAAAAGAACGTAGCGGGAGAGGGATGTTTATTCGAAGTCAAAAGAGCAAGTGGAGGGGAAGAAGTGGGGAGCATGATGATCGGGTTGAGTAAGGTCAGGATAGTCTGGTGGAAGCGGGGGAAGGTCTGGGGCTGGGGGAGGTGGGGAGGATCTGTGAGGAAGGCTCAGAGGATGTCTGGTAGAAGTGGAGAAAAAGTGTGTTGGGGTGTCAAGGGCGCTGGAGAGAGATACGTAGGAGTGTTACTTGGAGGAAGTGGGAAAAAGAGGAGTGGGAGGCTGAGGATTGGAAGGTGGGTGGGTTGCGGGGAATGAGTCAGGACGATAGCCTGTGGAGTGGTGGGGGAGTCATGAGGGACCGGCGGGGAGAGGAAGGATAGGCAGTGGTGTGGAGAATAGCGTGGTGAGGATAAGAAGGGACGTGGGAGATCAGGCCATTGGTGTCGGGGGATTATCTCGTGATTAGCAGCGTAAGTGAGGAGGTTTGGATTAGGTGTCGGGTAGAAGGTGGTAGATGTGTAGTGAGTGTAGGAGGAGTTTAAGTGCGTAGGGGTAGGTGGAGTCCTGAACGTGGGGTGAGAGACCGTGCAAAAAGGGGAGATGGTAGGGGGGTTCGTGCGTTTTTTCTGCTGTTTTATTGATGTTTTGTGTTTATAGTTTTTTATTTGTTTCGTTTTTTGGTTTTTTTGTTTGGGTAAGGTTAGTTTTTTTGATTTGTTTTTTTTTTGTGTTTTGATTATGTGTTTTTTTTTTTTTTTTTTTCTTCCTTCCTTCCTGGGTAGGGGGGGGGTGCACGAATGAAAGGGTGGAGGTGCGGGTGGGGGGGCGTCTATGCTCCGCTTTGATGGAAGAGAGAACCCCCTACTGATGACTAAGGAATCCAATGAGGGGAGTCTCTCTTTCTCTCTTTCTCTTTCTCTCTCCTCTTCCTCTCTCTCTCGCTCTCGGGCAGTCTCATCTGCTCTCTCAGTCGAATCCTGCTCTCCCCCCCCTGACCCCCACCGCCTCCCCCCCTGCCCCTCTCCCCCCTCCCGGCGCGACGACCCCTTCGCTCCCTATCCGTCGCTCACCTCCTTCCTGGCCGCGCCAGGGATTCCCCCCACCGACCGGCCCCTTGCCTTTCTTGCACCCCACCCGTTCCTGCCCCCCCATCCCCTCCGCGCCCACCGCCGCCTTGTCCCCACACTCTGTCCGAAAAATCCGACCCCCCGTAAACATTGGAGAGTGGGGAATGCGACCCCCTGGGAATAGCCCGGCCGCGCCCCCTCTAGCCCCGCCACCCCATCCCCTCCGCGTCTCAACCTGTGCCTGTGCAGCTATGAAAAGCTCAAACAAAGCTCGATCCAAAAACTTCCTCCGCCAACCGTGGGACAGCATCGCATCACCGGTAGTGAGGACCAGCAACTCGACGCCGGGGCCTTGGACCTCTACTGGATCTCCACTCAGTGTGCCTGATACCAGCAGGCTCGGTATCACCACAGATAACAGGTCCTTTCAAGTCAGTGATGACGATGTCCGAGTGCCCCACAATCACGAAGTCATCCTGACGACCAACATGGTGAAGGAGCCACTCGACTTGGTACGCCCTGTGTATGTATGCTGTGTGTGTCTGTGTGTGTGAAGGGGGTGTTTGTGTGTGTGTGCGGGGGGGGGGGGGGGGGGGGGGGGGGGGGGGGGGGTATGTGTTTGCATGCATGTGTGTATGCATGTATTTATGTATGTATGTATCCCTTCAGCCTAATTTGCATCCCCAAAATCAGGGAGCATACTCAGGGGATTATGTTGGTTGGTTGACCCACCACCACCGTGCTGGTACACTCACTCACTGGGGTGACCCACCACCGCTGTCATCCCCAAAATCAGGAAGCATACTAAGTGGATTAAACAGTTTAAAGACTTGTCCAGGTCGCATGGATATGTACGTACATATGTACATCTTAGCCGCGTCTCACCAACTGCAACATGCGTGCACACGTACATGTAAGTCATGCCTCACCAACACAAGCACCTCAAGAATCATAAGTTGAACCACCTTTTCCCTTGCTGTCATTTATAACTGATTAGCTGCCCGTCTGATAGGCTAGTCAACATACAATTAATGGTCAGTTTGCAAGCAAGACAACGAGCAGAATGAACAAAGCAGGTATGCGCCTAAGGTGCTTGTATCAGTACTATTCAACACACATATAGGAATCAGGTTGCAAGCAAGGTAAGGCGATGCAACAAGGAGAATGAACAAAGCAGGTATGCGCCCAAGGTGCTTGTATAAGCAAGGCCTGGCTGTACTATCTGCAGACGTTGGGTACCGTTTCACAAGGAGACAACGGCCTTCAAGATAATTCCATCCGCAAAATAAATACTTAAGATAAATACGAATATACGTACATACATCAAGCATGAGCACTGATGCCATCACAGACCGCACCAAACCAGAGGAGGCCAAAACAAGAAAAAGGGGAATCAACATTAAAACCAACCTCAAATCAATATCAAAAGCAACATCTAAGATACAAATAAAAATATAAATCACCAAACCTGGCCCCAGTGAAAGTAAACGGGCTGGCCCCCTCAACCTCACGCCTCGTAATAAGGCGTACTATTTATTTATTTTTTACCAAACCTTGCAGCTTGCTCGAGTGTTGTTTAAAGCCGATCAATGGGAATAAATCAAATCAATATCAAAACTAACATCAAATCCAACATCAAAACCAACATCAAAAAGAAAAAGAAAAATCACCATACCTTGCAGCTTTCTTGAGTGTTGGTTAAAGCCGATCAGTGGAAGTACAGAAAATCAACATCAAACCTAACATAAAAAATCAACATCAAACCTAAAATCAAAATACAGAAAATCAACATCAAACCTAACATCAAAAATCAACATCAAACCTAACATAAAAATACAGAAAATCAACATCAAACCTAACATCAAAAATCAACATCAAACCTAACATCAAAATACAGAAAGTCAACATCAAACCTAACATCAAAACCAACATCAAAGATAAAAATACAAATAAACAAACCTTGCAGCTTGCTCGAGTGTTGGTGAAAGCCGATCAGTGGGAGTTTGATGCTTTTGAGCTGGAGGAGGCTTCGGAGGGGAAGCCCCTTTCTGTGCTGGCCTTCTACCTACTCAAGCAGAACGGCGTCACAGACACCCTGCAGCTAGATCAGTACAAGCTTGTCAGGTAGGGGCTCTATAAATGAAATAAATAAATAATATGCCTTTGAGGTGTGAGGTTGAGGGGGCCAACCCGTTTGCTTGCACTGGGGTAAACCACCGATGCCCAAGGGTGCTTAGAGTTTTGATGTTCAGGTGTACGAAGGTCCAGTTGGGCAGCAAAAGTTGCGACGCAAGCCTGATTTCAGGATTGTGGCATAGCACGGTATAGGGTGGAGCAGGAAGTGCGGAAAGTAGAGCCTCCGGGGGGTTCGTGGGGAAGCTTGTTGCACTGGAGCGCACCAAGTCGCTGAATTTGTGACGTGTTGAAAACATTGGGGTGCTTGGGTGCATCTGCAGGTATGATATGAAATGATAGTTCTATGCAGCGTCGCATGCAACGCTAAAAATGGCGGAGAGTGTTCGCAACGGAGCAACAGGTGGCAACGTAAGCGAGTTAGTTACGAGACCGGTGGCTGCCATGTCAGGCTTCATCTGGGTCAAACGGTCGGTCTGTCGGTGGGTCAGACGGACGGACAAATGGGTAACCCTGGGGGCTCCCACCTCCTTGATGAGGGGGCTCCGCCCAAAAATGTTACGTCTTGCCACGCGGCTGCTTGCACTAGGAAAGGTTACTGTGGGGTTTCTTAGACTTCTACTGTGCCTGAGCTTGGACTACTGCACAACAGCATGGAGGAAAGTTATATGCCTCTTTCATGGCACCAGGTTGGCAGTCGTGAACCTAGCAACGGGTTCAACCCCCCGACCTATCAGTCACAGCTGCTACTACTGTACCAACCAAGCCTGTGCTCGTTATGCAGGTTATATATCCAATATAGATATAGTGGGTGGTGGGTGTAGGTGGGTGTAGGTGGAGGGTGGTATGACTGGCATATCCCATGACGTAGACCAAAGGCGAGTATGATATCATATGATATCATACAAACTGCATCATATGATATTGTATACAAATGGTAACTTTAGGCTAGTCAGACTGCCGGCGTCATTTGATATCATATGATGACATGATATCATATGACATCACATCGCCGTTCCCTACTTCTACCCCGTGTTTCTGTATGTTGAAGTGATCCTGAGTGTGTGTTTGGTGCAGTCTTGTCAGCACGAGCACCTAAGGAAGCACTAATATTTGTAAGGCTGGCATTGTGTGTTGTTCTGCCTATTCAATGTATGGTACATGCCAGGGGTGCATTTTTGCTGAGGCACATGCAAATGCAATTGCGATCCCTTATTCCCCCCCCCCCCCCCCCCCCCCCCCCCCCCCCCCCTTTTTACCTGCCTCTAATAGTGCTACTCATACTATGATATATATTGTCCTACTCGTTCATATATATAATAGTATTATGGGATATGAAAGTAGTATGGGGTATGATAGAGTACTATGGGGGTATGATGTATATTGTCCTACTCTTTCATATATATAATAGTATTATAGGATATGAAAGTTGTAGGGGGTATGATATATATTGTACTACTCATGTTATGCTATATATAGTACTGCTTGTACTACATACTATATATAGTAGTAGTATGATATGCATAGCACTCTGTATGGTATGTATGGTACGATGCATATTACTATGTATGGTATGTATGTTGCTATGCATGGTACTATACATGTTACTATGCATGGTACTATGTATGGTATGCATGGTAATACGCATGGTATGTATGGTATGCATATTAATATGTATGGGTTGTGTTACTATGCGTGGTACTACGTATGCTATGTATGGTATGCATGGTTCTACGTATGGTATGTATGATATGCATACTAATATGTATGGGTTGTGTGTTACTATGCATGGTACTACGTATGCTATGTATGGTATGCATGGTTCTACGCATGGTATGTATGATATGCATGGTACCATGTATGCTATGTATCCATTCAACCGAGGTGTAGCATGGACACAGCTCCCTCCAATCGATTGGGGGGGGCCCTACTCCAGCTATGTGGAGTAACTGGTCTTATCATCCTTAACAGTAGAACAGAAGGTGATATGCAAGGTGCACATACCTTCTTTGCAGATGGCATGGACAAGAAATCTGTCATTGATTATGCGCTAGCCGCCCCTAGTCTTCTCAACACCCCAGGAGTCAATTTTAGTGTGACTCCCAAGCATGACTGCCCTCTCAGGCCCGGGGGTAAAAAGTTTGACCACATGCCTATCACACTCCACATACCAGATGCTGCCCTTAGGCCTCCTCAAGGTACTATTAGTACACCTGCTGGTGGTAAACCTTCGCCCAAACTGAAATGGAAAGACAACTATGCCCAGATTTATGCGCACACAATTAAGCGTGACCCAGACGTTAACCAATTACTTGACAATGCACTCCATAGCTCATCTATGGAAGATTCAGAGAAGGGGATTGCTAGTGCTATTGAACTAGCCATAAGCAAATGCACACCATGTCACAAACCTGTAGCTAAACGTAAGCACGGGCCCGTGAACGCATGGTATGATGATGAATGCAATCGTGCTAGACAGGCAGCAAGCCAAGCAGAACATCAACATGGCTCTAGCTCTGACTTGGCTGGTTCTATGCACAAGGAGTACAGGAGAATTCTCAGAAGAAAGAAGAGGAAGTGGCTAGAAACACGTATGGAGAACCTTCATACGAATCTTCGGCATAATCCGAAAAGTTTTTGGAAAGACGTGCGTGAGCCTAACAAGGCCACTACGGCAGATATCACAATTCATCATTGGACTGATTATTTTGCAGACCTCTTTGATGTGCAAGTAGGTATTGATCCAAGTCTGGATGCTAGGGACTTTGTCCCTCAAGCTGATGGACCTCAGATAGAGGCCGCACCAACGTGGTTATGTCAAGACTTTACCACCCAAGAGGTGTTTTCTGTTCTCCAATCCCTACGGAAAAACTCCTCCCCCGGGGTAGATGGTATCCCTGCAGAATGGTTTCAGATTTGCTTCCCATGAGGCCAACTCCCGATTTGTACAAGCTATGACTAACCTGTTTAATCTCATCTGGAAGACCTCTTACCCTAGCCAATGGGCTGCAGCTGCCTTGGTACCCGTACCCAAATCCAAAGGCAGTATTTTTGACAAGGGCAACTATCGAGGTCTTGCGGTGAGCAACTCCATAGGAAAGATCTTCTCCCTTTGCATGCTACGTAGACTAGATGATCGGTCAGAAGAATTCAACCTCAGAGCCGCTGGCCAATATGGATTTAGAAGTGGTAGGGGTACTGCAGATGCATCATTCATTCTTAACCATATTGTAGATAAATATAGAGAGAAGAAAAAACCACTCTTTGTGGCTTTTGTTGATTTCAAGAAGGCTTATGATTGGGTCAACAGAGACTTGCTATGGGATTGCTTAGCAAGGCTAGGAGTCAAAGACCCCTATCTTTGTATTCTTAAGTCCATGTATAATCATGTCGTTTTCCAAGTTCGCCTACATGGGGACATTGGATCCTCCTTTCCATCCCTTGTAGGAGTTAAACAAGGAGACCCCCTATCCCCACTCCTATTCGGTCTGTTCATTGATAGAATTGAATCGTTCCTCCAATCCAAGCTCCCAAATGTAGGGGCTGAGCTTAGGGGAAAGATTCTGCAATTGTTACTTTGTGCTGATGACCTAGCTATAATGGCAGAATCCCCGGCAGATATGCAAGCGATGCTTGACTGCCTGCGAGATTTCTGCTAGGCTACTAAGATGGCTGTGAATATAAAGAAAACTGAGTTTGTCGTTTTCAACAAGCAATTCTGTGATGAGGCCCGTATGGATCCTGATTACAAATTTGTCTATGATGGAGCACAGCTTTCTACAAAGTTATCTTTTATCTACCTGGGATCCCTCTTTGTGGATGGTGACTCAAGCAATCGTGCAAAAGCTCCTTTTTCTAGGATGCTCACTAAGGCCCAAAAGGCACACCACATGCTCCGTAGGCGATGCCATACTATGGAGATATACAATATTGATATTCTCACCCACCTGTTTGATTCTCTTGTACAACCTAACCTGAATTTTGGCTGTGAGGTGTGGGCTCCTTCTATTCTGAACAACACTCTTATCTAAAATGACCATGCTTGTGAGAAATGGCATAGAGGTATACTTAAACAAATGCTGGGTGTTTGCCAATCTACTACATCTAATATTATCATGGAAGAGCTGGGTAGAACCCCGTTGAGTTTTGCTTGGCTTAAACAAGCTTTGCGCTTCTGGAACAAGTCCATAGATAGAGAACCTGAGGATCTCATTAGAATGGCTCTTGAGGAATCTTTTGATTCCAACACTGGCTGGGTTCATGACTTACGTTGTGCTCTCCACAAGCTAGGATCCAGTAAAAACCTCAACATCTTGGAGGCTGTCAATGTCGAAGGTATTATGTCTGAAGTTTTTGAGTCATGGAGGTTGAAGAACCCAAGTGACACCAATGCAGTCAGAGACATCCCTGATGAGAGAAGGGTTGGCTTTAAACGCCTCCGATACCAGAAATGGTTCGCAGCCAACAGCAATGATGAGAATGGCTTGATTCCCTTTACATCCGCCTTACATAAGCAGGATCAGATTCGTTCTATAGCACAGTTTAGAATGGGTTCCCATTGGCTGAACACAGAAAGAATGAGGGTGGTGGATAGAGCACACATCCCTCGTTCAATGAGACACTGTCAAATGTGTGGGTTCCAAAAACCTGAGGATGAAATGCATATGTTTGAGTGCCCTTTTTATAATGATATTCGCCTCCGCTACCAGAAGCTGTTTACAGATATTTATAGGCATGTCCATGAGGATACCGACTTAACCGTATGGAATGTGGAATTCTGCGATTCCACATTCAGAACCTTTATGAATGGAAATGGCACTAAGACTTTCTGGAGCAACCTAGCCGACTATCTTTCTACTTGTAGAAGAGCAAGACAGGAAGCCCTGGACTGCTTAGTGGCACCGTAATTTATTATCCCTTTTTTTTCTTCTCGTGACTTCTCATTTGTTAGCTTCTTACCTCCGCCACTGTAAGTGGTTGAGATCTGGGTCCTGCTCTAGGGGGTTTAATACCTACGCCACCAAAACGGTGGTTGGGAGTTTGGTTTGTTTGTCCTCGACACACCCCTGATGTAATGGGTTTTTTTGCTTTGTGGGTGCTTTTTCTTTTTGTTTAAAGCACAGAGTCTCATACACCCTCGCGGTGACAAGTAGACTTTAACATGTAATGTAATGTAATGTAATGTAATGTAATGTAATGTAATGTAATGTAATGTAATGTGATGTAATGTAATGTAATGTATGTATGTTACTATGCATGGTACTATGTATGATGTGTATGGTACAATACATATTACTATGCATGTTACTACGTATGCTATGTATGGTATGTATGTTACAATGCATGGTAATATGTATGGTGTGTTTGGTACTGTACATGTTACTATGTATGGTATGTATGGCATGCATTTTACTATACATGGTTCTACGCATGGTAGGTATGTTTCTATGCATGTAACTATGTATGCTATGTATGCTATGCATGGTTCTACGTATGGTGTGTATGGTATGCATGTTACCATGTATGTTATGTATTGTATGTATGTTACTATGCATGGTACTATGCATGGTGTGTATGGTACTATACATATTACTATGCATGTTACTATGCATGCTATGTATGGTATGTATGTTACAATGCATGGTACTATGTATGGTGTGTATGGTACTGTACATGTTACTATGTATGGTATGTATGGCATGCATTTTATTATGCATGGTTCTACGCATGGTAGGTATGTTTCTATGCATGGTACTGTGTATGCTATGTATGCTATGCATGGTTCTACGCATGGTAGGTATGTTTCTATGCATGGTACTATGTATGCTATGTATGCTATGCATGGTTCTACGCATGGTAGGTATGTTTCTATGCATGGTACTATGTATGCTATGTATGCTATGCATGGTTTTACGCATGGTAGGTATGTTTCTATGCATGGTACTATGTATGCTATGTATGCTATGCATGGTTCTACGCATGGTAGGTATGTTTCTATGCATGGTACTATGTATGCTATGTATGCTATGCATGGTTCTACGCATGGTAGGTATGTTTCTATGCATGGTACTATGTATGCTATGTATGTTACTATACATTGTACTACTCGTACACCGTACTAAAAATATATAATAAACAAACCAAGTGAAAGCTCTGAATGGATTTTTGCATCCTTGTGCAGGTTCCTGTTGCGCGTGGAGGATGGCTACTTATCAAACTCAAAATTACTATGCATGGTACTACGTATGCTATGTATGTTACTAATAATTGTACTACTCATACACCGTACTACAAATGTATGATGTGAAAGCTCTGAATGGATTTTTGCATCCTTGTGCAGGTTCCTGTTGCGCGTGGAGGATGGCTACTTATCAAACAAGTATCACAACAAGTGAGTCTTGGAGGTTCTCTGTTAGTCGTGTGGTTCTTTAGTTGAAGGGTAGAAAAAGAGGTTAAAGAGACTAGCTCAACCTCGAATAGTGAAGAGAACTCTTGACGACAGGGTGAGGGTTGTCAAGGACGATATTATAGACATGCATATATATATATATATATATATATACCCCATACTGACAACTACCCTGTTTCGACGATTGGCTCAATGGTTGAGTTTGTTGAAATCAGGCAGAATATGCGGGGTTCAAATCTCCACGGGTGCGCTTAAGTGTTCGCGGTCGCTGTCAACCGCCATGGTAGCACTGCCCAGGTAAAGTAGCAGCCTGTTCTCTACTGCCGTAAGACAGGGCTCCCTTAATCCCACGCCCCACCAGACGTTATCATTATCCCCCTACTGACAGGAAAACTTACCGTTTCGAAAAATCTGACGGTCATTTTGAGGGGGGGGGGGGGGAGGGGGGGGGAATATAATTTGACGCTTGACATTAGACGATTTTTTCCAGAGGAACATATTTTAATGTTATGCATTTGACGGTTTGAATTATAATATAATCCCAAAGTGCAACTGAATGTTTCTTGTTGAACATGTTACACTGGTTCATGTCCTGTTCTAAATAGCAAAATACAGCCTTTTGATAACATTGTGTACTCAGGTGTGGTGTGTAGTAGTGTTCATACCAGGGTACTCCAAAGCGCGCGCGTCAGCGCGATTTTGTGCACGCTGTTTGAGCCACACTGCGCGTTTCGCACAGTTTTTTCAACCCAGGGTAGTGTTTTTTGTCATTTTGAGTGCGCTTTTGAAGCAACTGCCTTCTTTTGAGTTCCACTTTTGACTCAACTGAAAACGGAAATCTGCGCGCTGCGTCCAGAGGGGGTTTGCGGCAATCGTGCAGTCGGGCTCCAAAATTGCGGCAATCGTGCAGTCGGGCTCCAAAACCTAGCTCGCTTCACCCCTTTCCATTCTGGCATACAATTTGCACTTCTATCCCCCCCCCCCCCCACACACACACACGCACACACACACATACACGCACATACATACATACTCAAACACACACACATACCCCCCCACCCCCCCACCCCACCCCACTCCTTCCATACACGCCTCATCAAGCATTCCATCACAAACGCACACAAACACCTACTCTCCTTCTCAACCCCATCCCTAGGTCCTGTGCTGCTGACATGCTGCAGGGGCGAGCACATGTTAGCCACTTGGTGATGATGATGATGATGACGGTCTCTTTGTGCAGCACGGCCTGCCATTCTGGCATAGACCTCTCCCCCCCCCCCCACACCCACCCACCCACCCAATCCCAACTCCAGACCCAACCCACCACCACCATCCCCCCTCTCACCCCCAAACATCAATCCAACACAAACACCACCATCCCCCATAACACCTAAGCACAACCCCCATACCCACCACAACCCAACCCACCACAACCCTCATACCCACCACAACCCAACCAACCACAACCCCCATACCCACCACAACCCACCACCCACAAACCCCCATACCCACCACAACGCCAACCAACCACAACCCCCCTACCCCCCACAACCCAACCACCACAACCCCCATACCCACCACACCGGCCCACCACAACCCAACCCACCACAACCCCCATACCCACCACAACCCCCATGCCCACCACAACCCGACCCACCACAACCCCCATACCCACCTTCACTCCTGAACCCTTCCCTAGGACCCATGCCACGGACGTGCTGCAGAGCATGCACATGTTAGTCACTGCGGGTGGTCTGCTGAGCAGCACCGGCCTGATGAACGAGAGTGTGTCCATGTTTATGGCAGACTTGAGAGGTATGTGTGTATGTATGTGGGCATGTATGTGGGTATGCATGTATGTATGTATGTATGTATGGTACAGTACAGGGGTAGGCAATGCTGATGACAGGCTTGAGAGGTATGTATTTTACAGTCTGATGCGCCGGTACACCATGGGCAGCAGACGTCTAGGCCAGGTCATATCAAGGGGAGCACTCCAAGAATCACTCGTTTATGTTTGGCTCAAGTTGCACTGTTCACTGTGTATTGTTCTGCCTATTCAAATGTATGTTACAGTACAGGGGTCGGCCGTGCTGATAGCAGACCTGACAGGGAATTATAAAAACAATCGTCGGTGTGTGACCTGCCTGGTACTGATGAGATAATTAATGCCGGTTTGTGTACATGTTGATGGCAGATGTGAGAGGTAAGGAAAAGAAAAGCAGTACACCAAGTCGGCGTGAATTAAGGAAGCGGTACAAAGGGGGTCCTTGGACAACACCATTCATTATAAGAACAATCGCCGGTGTGTGATCTAACTGGTACTGGTGATGTGCTGTACATCGGCGCTTGCTTGTCCTAACTAGTACTGATAATATGATGTACATTGGTGTGTCCTAATGATTACTGATGATATGATGTACGTCAGTGTGTGTCCTAATTAGTACTGATGAGAAGATGTATGTCAGTGCGTGTCCTAATAAGTACTGATGAGATGGTGCACATCGGTGTGTGTCCTAATTAGTACTGATGAGAAGATGTACGTCAGTGCATGTCCTAATAAGTACTGATGAGATGGTGCACATCGGTGTGTTTCCTAATTAGTACTGATGAGAAGATGTACGTCAGTGCATGTCCTAATAAGTACTGATGAGATGGTGCACATCGGTGTGTGTCCTAATTAGTATTGATGAGAAGATGTACGTCAGTGCATGTCCTAATAAGTACTGATGAGATGATGTACATCGGTGTGTTTCCTAATTAGTACTGATGAGAAGATGTACGTCAGTGCATGTCCTAATAAGTACTGATGAGATGATGTACATCGGTGTGTGTCCTAATTAGTACTGATGAGAAGATGTACGTCAGTGCATGTCCTAATAAGTACTGATGAGATGATGTACATCAATGTGTCCTAATTAGTACTGATGAGATGAACCATGATACGCATTGAACTTTGTAAACGTCAATTTAAAGCGTGATTTTTTTTTGTCAGCACTCCCATGGCACACTTCATCCCAACAACCCCCCAACACGATCATCAGAGAGATGAAGCACTCTTCCCCAAACCCTGGCATTAACCCCACAACTTGAAATCTGAACCCCGAAAAAGAAACTAATTACAGAATTAACAATTCCATGCACCCACCCACCCACCCACCCAGAAAACACTTACCCACCCACCCACCCACCACCCACCCAGAAAATGAAGAGACTCCGGTTGGCCTGAGTAACAAAAGCACTGACGAGGTTTCACGTGCCTTTGGGCTGTTGGTGGGCTACTTGACCGCAGTAGTGCACGACTACGAGCATCAGGGGCTTAACAACGCCTACCTCATTAAAACTGGTAAGTTGGGTGGGGAGGCGTGTCCGTGCTGTTTTTTGGGGTGTGGGTGGGGGGGGGATGGAGGGGGGGGGGGGGGGGGGGGGGGGGGGGGGGGGGATTAGTTGCTTCCTTTGATTACGAGCATCAGGGGCTTAACAATTCCTACCTCATTAAAACTGGTAAGTTGGTTGGGGTGGTGTGTTTGTGCTGTGTTGGGGGGGGGGGGGGGGGGGGGGATTAGTTGCTTACTTTCTCTCTCCTTGGGGGGGACCCCTGAAGATTTCGGTAAGAGGAGACGGGAGATACTCGATCGAGTGGTGCACAATTACGAGCATCAGGGGCTCAACAGCGCCTACCTCATTACAACTGGTAAGTTGGGTGGGGTGGCGTGTTTTTGCTGTGTTGGATGGGTGTGTGTGGGGTGGGGGGTGGGGAGGGGATTAGTTGCCTTCTTAGATTACGAGCATCAGGGGCTTAACAATGCCTACCTCATTAAAACTGGTAAGTTGGTTGGGGTGGTGTGTTTGTGCTGTGTTGGGGGGGGGGGGGGGGGGGGCTTAGTTGCTCACTTGCTCTCTGCTTGGTGGGGACCTCTGAAGATCTTTGTAGGAGGAGAGGGGAGATACTTGACTGCAGTGGTGCATGGCTACGAGCATCAGGGGCACATTTAACAGCGCCTGCCTCATTAAAACTGGTTAGTCGGGTGGGGTGGGGTGTTTGTGCTGTGTTTGGGGGGGGGGGGGGGGGGGGGGGGGGGGGGGGATTAGTAGCTTACTTTCTCTCTGCTTGGGGGGGGCCTATAAAAATCTCGGCAAGAGGAGACGGGAGACACTTGACCAAGTGAAGCATGCATACGAGCATCAGGCGTAAACAACTCCTTCCTTGTTAAAACTGGTAATTGGTTTACCTTGGCGATGGGTAAAGTGTAGGGGTGGGGTTATAACAAGGCAGGGTGTGCGGAATAGGGGTGCTGCTAGGACAGTGATATTTTTTTAATCTAAAAGTTGTTTTTTTCTAGCTTGATGGTTTTAGGCCTCCTCCAGGGACAGTGTTTTGGTGCTTTTTGTAGCTTTTTGTAGCTTCAATTTAGCATCAACTTAACTCTCCCTCTCAGGTCACCTGCTGGCTCCTCTCTACAATGACATCTGCCCCATGCAGAAACAATGAACCATCATGTGGCTGCCACCTTCAGTCTCCTATGCTCACCCACCCACCCACTCACTCAACCACTCAACCACTTTCTCAACTACTAACTGACTCACTAACTAACTCACTCACCCACTCACCCAATCACCCACCCACTAACCTTCTAACTGACTAACTAACTAGCTAATTTACTGACTAACTATTAACTAACTAACTAACTAACTAACTAACTAATTAACTCGCTTACCCACTAACTTACTAACGAACGAACGAACGAACGAGCGAGCAAGTGTACTACCTTAACTAACTATCTCTAACGAATTAACATCAACTTGACCCATTCTCCCTGTTAGGTCACCCGCTGGCTCTACTCTACAATGACATCTGCCCCATGGAGAACCATCATGTGGCTGCCACATTTAGACTCCTATCCTCACCTACCTACAACTTCATGAAGACTCTACCAGAAGCGGTGAGCTGCTATGCAGGGTACTACATTTTTGGCATATTGGTCAGATAAAATACAAGTACATATATTGGTCAGATCTGACCAATAAAAGCACTTTTGGCATATTGGACAGCGCTTAAAGCGCACAAACTTCAAATTGGTCTGCGCTTTGTAGTGCAAAAAGCGCAAAAACTGCGCGCTGCGCCCACAGGGGGTTTAAAAACTGCGTGAAACGCGCAGTGGGGCTCAAAAACGTGCACAAAATCGCGCTGCTACTTTGTAGTGCCCTGTTGGTCTGATGGTAAGAGGTGTTTGGATGGGTGATTGGATGGTTGGTGGTTGGTGGTGGTGGTGGTTGCTTGTGGTGAACTCTCCCATGCCTGTAAACAACTGGCCTGGAACATGAGGTATCAGTACAAATCATTTTCTCCCGTGCCTGTTAACAACTGGCCTGGAATACATGCTATCAGTAAAAAATAACTCTCTACCTTGCCTGTAAACAGCTGGCCTAAAATACACGCTATCAGTACAAATCACTGTCTACCTTCCCTATAATCAACTGGCCTGAAATACACGCTATCAGTAAAAATAAATCTCTACCTTGTCTGTAAACAGCTGGCCTAAAATGCACGCTATCGGTACAACTCACTGTCAACCTTGCCTGTAAACAACTGGCCTGAAATACATGCTATCAGTAAAAAATAACTCTCTACCTTGTCAGTAAACAACTGGCCTGACATACATGCTATCAGTACAACTCACTGTCTACCTCGCCTGCTAACAACTGGCCTGACATACATGCTATCAGTACAACTCACTGTCTATCTCGCCTGCTAACAACTGGCCTGAAATACACGCTATCAGGACAACTCACTGTCTACCTCGCCTGCTAATAACTGGCCTGAAATACACGCTATCAGTGCAACTCACTGTCTACCTCGCCTGCTAACAACTGGCCTGAAATACACGCTATCAGTACAACTCACTGTCTACCTTGCTTGTCAACAACTGGCCTGAAATACGTGCTATCAGTACAAAAATAACTGTCAACCTTGCCTGTCGTATTGCAGGCTGTGGGCTTGGTCCGATCACACGTCATCGATCTGGTGCTGGCGACAGATATGAAGCAGGTGAGCAGTTAGTGCTGCAGTTATGCCTACTCAAATGTATGTGATGTTAATGTACCGGTATGTAATTTTGTAGACCAGGGGTATTCAAATATTTGTAGACCAGGGGTATTCAATTTTAAATTTTGTAGACCAGGGGTATTCAAATATTTGTAGACCAGGGGTATTCAATTTTAAATTTTGTAGACCAGGGGTATTCAAATATTCTAAAAGGCATTGCACAAGCTAAAAAACAAGATCAGCAGTTTAAGAAACAAGCACTGGTGGACTGAACCCCAACAAAATACGTACTTACAATATAAACATTGACGTACAGCATACACACATGAAAAACATTCACCTACGTACAAAGTTCATGCGTAAAATACATACACCTACATACAAAAGACACATAAAATACGTTCACCTACATACAAAGTTCATGCGTAGAAGACATACACCTACATACAAAGTTCATGCGTAAAAACATACACTTACATACAAAATACACATAAAATACATACACCTACATACAAAGTACCCACGTAAAAGATATACACCTACATACAAAAGACACATAAAATACGTTCACCTACATACAAAGTACGCACGTAAAAGATATACACCTATATACAAAAGACACATAAAATACGTTCACCTACATACAAAGTATGCACGTAAAAGACATACACCTACATATACATATGTAAAATACATTCACCTGCATACAAATTACATAAGCACAATACTTACACCTACATACAAAGTACATATGTAAAAACATAGACATACGTACAAATACATCCGTCAAAACATACACCTACACACTAAAGACAAATGTAAAACACTAACACCTACATGCAAAATGCATACACCTGCTTACAAAATACATACGTAAAACACCTACACGTACTTACAAAATGCATATGTACAAACGTACACCTACATAGAAAAATATATGTAAAACACAAACATAAAATACATACACCTACATACAAGAACACACGTAAAAGTACATACATCTGCAAACAAAATACATACGTGAAATGCATACACCTACATACAAAATACATATGTACAAACACATACACCTACTCCCACCGTGTTGCAGCACTTCTCGTTGCTGGCACAGTTCCACGTACACCTACACCTACTCCCACCGTGTTGCAGCACTTCTCGTTGCTGGCACAGTTCCACTTACACCTACACTCACTCCCACCGTGTTGCAGCACTTCTCGTTGCTGGCACAGTTCCACTTACACCTACACCTACTCCCACCGTGTTGCAGCACTTCTCGTTGCTGGCACAGTTCCACTTACACCTACACCTACCCCCACCGTGTTGCAGCACTTCTCGTTGCTGGCACAGTTCCACTTACACCTACACCTACTCCCACCGTGTTGCAGCACTTCTCGTTGCTGGCACAGTTCACTTACACCTACACCTACTCCCACCGTGTTGCAGCACTTCTCGTTGCTGGCACAGTTCCACTTACACCTACACCTACTCCCACCGTGTTGCAGCACTTCTCGTTGCTGGCACAGTTCCACTTACACCTACACCTACTCCCACCGTGTTGCAGCACTTCTCGTTGCTGGCACAGTTCCAAGTAAAGGCCACAGCCTTGCGTGAGGAGCTGAGGGAGGGCCAACCTGACAGACACTCCGCAGACCACCTTTTCTCCACTGATAACTGGAGCATTGCCAGCGCCATCAGTAGAAGCAACCGTGGCAAGTTGCCCTCCATGGAACAGAGCTCGTCCTCTCCTTCAGCCACGGGTGCCCATGCAAGCGGCTCATCCCACGCCCAGGGCACAGATCTCCCCGGTCATGCGTCGCCGGGCAAGTTTCGCTGTAGACGCAGCTTGCAGCTCCTCGCACACAAGCCAAGCGCAGTGACCGTGGGAATGCATCAGAAGGGCACTGCCAGAACCAGTGAGGACCTCCACAGCAACCTCTTCCGCCGATCAAGCCTTGTAACGCCGCCACCTCTATCAGAAAATGGGGGGGAGGAGGGTCCGATGATATTATTTGGACCTGGTAAGCTCGTTGTTGGGTTGCTTCTCATCACACTCACTCACACACACACTCTCACACTCTCTCTCTCTCTCACACACACACACACACACACACACTCTCTCTCTCACACACACACACACACACACTCTCACACTCTCTCACAGACACACAAACTCTCTCACACAAACATGCATATGCCACTGCCTACTTTTATGACCTCCACCCACCCCTCCCCACAACTGCGTCACAACAGATCTGAACAGTGAGACATACATAGATGTAAGAAATACAGATGTACAGTCATCTGACGTGTCAGGAATTGACGAAAAGGAATTGAACTGGATGAAGGCTGGGCGAAGGCTGAGCGAATTGGAAGAGGGCGACAATGCTTCCTGCTCCAAGCCCCTCACCCTCTCCCAACATCTGCTATGCCTGCCCTCGAGCAGCAAGATTGCCAGAGCTGACTCTGGAAACTCTGCAGCAACAAGCGAAGGTACTTCAGCCCAGAAAATAATACTGCACAACCTCCCGGGTGGCAGGTTCTCAAACCTGCCCGCTCCTTCCTCGTACATTAAGAGCCGGGGGCGGCTGGACCCACGTAGGTCTGTGGATGACCAACTGCCCAGACTTCATGCAAACAGGCTGGGTCTGGGCTTCCCAGGCTCACTCAGCACCCCAGGTAGACACAGTACCTTGAGCTCAAGCGCCTTGCCTCCGATATCCAACCACCAGGAATCGATCAGCATGAATTTTTTCTGGAGCAGCTCCCGCCTGGGCACCTATTCCACCGCAGGATTCTCGATACTTGATAGCTACCCAGGGACAAACAAGACCCGCTCACAGCTGATTAGTGAGTTTGACACTGAGGCCAAGATGTTACTGTGGAAGGTGGCAATTAAGTGCTCAGACCTGGGCCACGTAGCCGCTTCACAGGCCATACACAAGAAGTGGGTCTTGGGCCTGGAAGAGGTAAGTAATATTTTGTGTGCTGCCCTTGTCTTTGCATGTGTATTACCGTCCCGAAAATAGCCAAATAGGCTAAAGAGACTGGCCCGTCTTCAATTAAGCGCTCAGACCTGGGCCACGTAGCTGCTTTACAGGCCATGCACAATAAGTGGGTCTTGGGCCTGGAAGAGGTAAGAAATACTTTGTGCTACCCTTGCTGGCAGAGCCCCCCCTTCTGGGAAGCAGGAGCCCCCAGGGTTACTTATTTGTCCGTCTGTGCGTCCGACCAAAAAATTGAAGCCTGACACGTCAGCCAACTGTCTCATAACTAACTGGCTTAGGCCAGCTCCATTTTGGTTGCCTCATGTCGTTCCATTGCCAACACACTCCGCCAATTTTCCGCACCGCTTGAAAAGCTGCATAGGACTTGTCCTTGCATGTATGTTACTGTCCCGAGGCCAATACGGACAAACGGGGTGAATCTGGGGCCTGAAGGAGGGAGGCTCCGCCCAAAAATACTGTTCACTGACATTGATGGTTGTCCCCAGCGCAAGCGAACGGGCTGGCCCCCTCAACCTCACGCCCCGGCATAAGGCGAAACACTTATTTGTTTATTTATTCCTTACCCTCAATCCCGGGCTTTTCGTAGGAGCAATTCTGTTAAGAAAGAAAATCCAGGACCGTATATTCAACTAGAATTATCTTATGTAAACCAAACTAAGCCGATCCCCCCCCACCACCACCCCCACCACCACACCGCACCGCACCACACCCGCCTCGTAGGAGCAATTCTGTCAAGGAGATCTCGAGAGGGGAAGTGGCAAGGTAGTCTCAGCCCTGATGGATCGAAGGAAGGCAGGCATCACCAAAGGACAGGTCAGTTGCCACTTTTCTTCAGTTGCCACTTTTGCCACATTACTGCGATTGCCATTTTTGCCACTTTTCTTCAGTTGCCACTTTTTTGTTACTTTTCTTTAGTTGCCACTTTTTGCCACTTTTCTTCAGTTGCCACTTTTTCAGTTGCCCCGACACAAACCAGCGACACTGTGGATTCATTCGAATGGCGTCGCCACTCCTACCCAGTTACCACTTTTTGTATTTAATTGATGAAGATGATCATCATCATCATGGTTACATTTTCCTGGTGCCCCACTGGACTCCAAATGTGCCCGCGGCTTGACAGAGTCGATGGGGACTGAAGGAAAGGAACATGTGTCCTCGCATAGCACCATGGTAGCACTCCTACATAGCACACCACATAGCACTCCTAGTAGCCTTCGGGTTGCTACTAGCCTAGATTAGGGTCCAAACTTACTGCGATAGGAAACACCTTCCCGTGATAATAGAGCCAGGTCCAGCGGTGACGTTTTCCTTGGTGACCTATTGCGAGGCTCCAAACCTGTTTACACGTTTTTTTATCTTTTTTCATCTGGTGGTATGGTATAACTACCACCACGACAGATCTGCATGAAAATCGACCCGGGTTCCCCCTGAGCGTGGTGTGGCATGGAGGGATTCAGGTGTTTCTCACATGGTGGGTATACTAGACTCATCTTGCGTGCACATGTGGCACCCATTCAAATTTGAACTGCCTATTAAGGTTGGGGCTCCATGCAATGGGTCAAGGGTTCATCTAGAGGGCTGGGATCCATACCAGGGTAATTCAAAGCGCGCGCTTTTTGACCCCCTCTGCGCTTTAAGCGCAGTTTTTTGCAACCCCCTGTGGGCGCAGCAAGCAATTTTTGCGCTTTTTGCACTACAAAGCGCAGTTTTTTTGTTTTCAAGTGCGCTAAAGCGCTGGCCAATTGGGCCATTCGAAGTACCCTGATCCAAACACATGTAGGTCAGTATTCCCGATCCGACGAATGGCTCAATGGTTAAGCTCCTAGAAAGAACGAAGCCCGGTTCAAATCTCCACGGGTGCGATTTAGTGTTCGCGGTCGCTGTCAACCGCCATGGTATCTTTGTCCAGGTAAAGTAGCAGCCCGTCCCCTACCGCCGTAAGACGGGGCTCCCTTAATACCAATCATCTAGAGGGCTACAGGTTGGGGGCCATTCAAAAGTTTGAATTTATTGAGAATGGGTTGGGTGAGCTGAGCGCCTGGGGTTACACCCAGAGCAGGTACTTGGGCAAGAACTTCCGTTGAGACTTGGATCAAACATTTTTAGATGGTCCCAAGTGTTAATAAATGGTCAGATATGGCTTTAACCAAACTGTACACATGTAGGTCTGTGTGTTTGCCCCAACCACACACGCACACCAGAGTAGCACAAAGCGCTTACTAGTCAGCCCCCAAGTACACCTATGGAGGAAATAAAACATTTGGAGATGGTGTCAACGAAAACATGACCTCATATAATAGGTATACCCGGATACTATGTATTCCAAGGCATGCATACAAGTTTTTCATAAAAATAAGTTTTTTTTTAGTTATTCATTTTTAATAAGTTTCCCTGAGGTGGTGTATTCATTGGTGTGCCCTATGTACTGTAGGTCAGTGTGTTTGCCCCAAACACACATGCACATCAGAGTAGCACAAAGCGCTGTCTCGTCTGCCCCCCGAGTACACCTATGGAGGAACAAGTCCTATGCAGCGTCGCAAGCGAAGCGGAAAATTGGCAGAGTGTGTTGGCAACAGAACGAAAGGTGGCAATGATGGAGCTGACGGAAGCGAGTTTGTTGCGCGAACGTTGGCTGACGTATCAGGCTTCAAATTTTGTTTTCCCGGTCAAACGGACAAATGTGTAAACATGGGGGCTCCCGCCCCCTTGAAGAGGGGGCTCCCCCAAAAATAGTACATTTGGAGATGGTGTCAACGAATCCATCACCTCGTATAATAGTGCCCGGATACCAAAGTAATGATAATGCATGGTGGGGCGTGGTGTTAAGGGAGCCCGTCGTACGGGGGTAGGGAGCGGTCTTCTACCTCAACTGGACAAGCTACCATCGCAGTTGACAACGACCTGCAACGCCAAGAGCGACTGAAGGGGGAATCGAACCCCCGACTCTTCATCCTCAGAGTGATTTGGTTTACCACTAAACCAATGTATACCCGGATACTATGTATTCAAAGACATGCATAAAAGTTTTTCATACAAATAAGTTATTGTTTTGTTCATTTTTAATAAGTTAACCTGAGGTGGTGTATTCATTGGTGTGCCCTGTGTACTGTAGGGCACTGGTAGCATGCCCCAACACACATGTCAGTGATTTGTTTTCAAATCTGAAAGTGTTTTTTTCCTAGCTTTTTGGTTTCAGGCCTCCTCCAGGGACAGCGTTTTATTGCTTTCTATAGCTTTTTGTAGCTTTTTAGGGCAAAAACAAAAACTTGTTTTTCTTTTTTTTTAGCGAAACTTTGCTGAAACGGGGTCGGAACTAGCGATCGCTGTATATAGCGGGGGGAAAAACCCTGACACATGTTGATTTGACTATCCCAAGAGGTGAAATGGAGGAACAATTTTACAGCTGCCTAGTCATTGCTTCATAACACATGATGAGCCATGCATTATATGTAGGGATTGGCATATCATATGATGTTGGCTAAATGAGAGTATGATGTCATATGATATCATAAAAATTGCATCATATAATATTGTATCTAAATGTTTAATTTGGCCTGGTCAGACTGCCGGCATCATATGATATCATATGATGACATGTTGCCAGTCCCTAATCATATGAGCCATCATATGTGTTTATAGTCTGTCATATGTTACAGAGATAAATATCATGTGTCATAGACAGCCACCATAAGTGTTCAAGCCATAGTCGCATATCTTAAACCCTAAACCCCAAGTGAACCCCGACAACACTCCTCCAACTAACCCCCAGCAAACCCCCAACAACTCTCCCCCAACTGAACCCCAGCAACTCCCCCCCGATGTACAGCCTGGATTTTTCAATGCAGTGGCTCTTCCACTGTTCAGTTCCTACACTGAGATGTTCCCCTCGGCAGCTCCGTTAATGCGCAATGCTGAGGCAAACCTTGAGATGTGGATTGAGGAGGGTAAAGTTACACTGCCGCCCTGATGCTTCCCCCGCCCTGATGGTTCTCCCGTCGACAGCTTTATTAATGCACAATGTCGAGGCAAACCTTGAGATGTGGATTGAGGAGGGTAAAGCTCCACTGCCGCCCTGATGCTCCCCCCGCCCTGATGTTTCCCCCGTCGGCAGCCCTGTTGATGCTAAATGTCGAGGCGAACCTTGAGGTGTGGATTGAGGAGGGAAAAGCTCCACTGCCGCCCTGATGCTCCCCCCGCCCTGATGGTTCTCCCGTCGACAGCTGCACAATGCTGGGGCGAACTGTGAATGTTGAATTGAGGAGGGTAAAGTTGCATTGCTGTCCTGATGCTTCAGCCAGTTCCCCCGTCGACAGCATTATTGATGCACAATGCTGGGGCAAACCTTGAGGTGTGAATTGAGGAGGGTAAAGCTCCACTGCCGCCCTGATGCTTAAGCCAGTTCCCCCGGCGGCAACCCTGTTGATGCAAAATGTCAAGGCGAACTTTGCAAGGTGAATTGAGGAGGGTAAAGTTGCATTGCTGTCCTGATGCTTCAGCCGGTTCCCCCGTCACCAGCTTTATTGATCCACAATGCTGAGGCAAACCTTGAGATGTGGATTGAGGAGGGTAAAGTTGCATTGCTACCCTGATGCTTCAGCCAGTTCCCCCGTAGGCAGCCCTGTTGATGCACAATGTCGAGGCGATATTGAAAGGTGGATAAGGGAGAGTCAAGTTCCGCAGCTGCCGTGACGCTTAAGCTGCTTTAGCTCCGCTAAAGCCTTTTAAGCCGCTTCCAGCAATTCAGCAAGTGATTTTTTTTTTAACAACTAATAGGGCCTGAAATTCCGAGAATTCTTTTAAATCTGGTAGATATTTCGGAAATTGTTATTTTTTTACAAGCACTTTGTGTGCTTATCTGCTTTGTTATCGACGGGTTACATTGCCTTATAAAATAAATAAATAAATACATAGTACGCCTTGTTACAAGGCGTGAGGTTGAGGGGACCAGCCCGTTTGCTTCAACTGGGGCCAACCACCTAGATTGCCTTATCCTGCTTGCAAGGTGTCATTCGATACCGCAGCAGCAACATTTTGTAGGTGCCAGCAGGGTATCAATTATCAAACACTGCCAGGCAGCGTGCAAAGCGACCTCGCCAGAACGATAAGGAAAGGAACCATGCTAATTAGCATCGACTTTTACCTGTTGCTGCTGCCCCACAGCGGTGCACTCTTGGTAGGCAAGCGGGATATGGACATGACATAGTAATGCATTCGCGATTGCTAATGACCATTATAATTATTATTGGTAATAATCATGATGATGCTTACTATTGGTTATAATTAGGGCGATGTTTATTATTGCTAATAACCCCGGTAATAACCAGAATAATAATTTTTATTGTTAATAATTATTATTGAATGGAGCGCTTTCTCTCATCCCATCTGACATGATATATTCCTCCATACTCCACAGTGTATCTCTTTTCGGCTATAAGCAGCAGCTTCTAGGCAGCTCCCCTGACTGGCTTTTCAGCCAAAGCTGACGCAGACTGGTGTGTCTGGAAGCTGGCAGAATCCACTGCCCAGAACTGTCGAAATCTTGGGGCTTAGCCTACTGGCTGGCTCAGGGATCTGCCTAGAAGCTGCTGCTCGTAGCTGAAAATGAAAGTATGATACTCCTGAGTACAGAACACAATCACGTGGGTAGGGATCAGCAAATATATTTGTGGCCCAAAATATAGGTCTATATAGATCTATCTGGCCCAATATGTGTATAAAGCAAATAGATATATGTGGCCCTAAATATATATGTATATATAAAATGGTGTATCCATAATATATGCAGTAACATCAGATAGACAATATAAAACCCTCTATTGTTATAGAATTAGAGAGTATAAATATTCCTGCAATCTGATATGATACCATATGCCCTTACCATCAAACCAGATTCTGATTTTTTGTAGGCGCAATATGCCCTGTTTTAAAAACCCAGCTTTGCTCAGATAGATAGATATACATCTATCTAGATCTAGACTCTGTATAGATCTAGGTATTTACTCTCTATATATCTATCAGGCTTTGCCTCATCCTACACATGCGTGCTATAGAATATACCGCACCACACTCCTACGTATATTGCCATGTGGGCGTAGATGGAAACCTGGGAGAACCTGGGAGTTTAGTTTATATACACCCACGCAGTCATTCCCGTTTCGGAAACCCAGCTTTGCTCAGATATATATACATTTATCTAGATCTATACTCTGAAAAGATCCAGATTCATACTCTATATATCTATCAGGCTTTGCCTCATCCTTCAAATGTGTAGGAAACGGCAATATCATGTCATCTTATGGTATCATATGGTGCTGGCAGTCTGACTGGGCTTAAGGTACCATTTATACCAGTGTACAATATCATATGATGCAATGTGTATGATATTATACGATATCATACTCGCCTTTGGGCAACATCATATGATTTGCCGGTCCCTAAATATGCGTACTAAAAACTCGACTGCACCACACGCATGCGTATGTCTCCTGAGTATCACACGGGCGTAGATAGAACCTGGGATTACCTGGGAGGTTATAAACACCCACGCAATCATTGAGTTCAGTTTATAAACACCCACGCAATCATTGACTTCAGTTTATAAACACCCACGCAATCATTGAGTTCAGTTTATATACACCCACGCAATCATTCCTGTTTCGAACACCCAGCTTTGCTCAGCTATATATACATCTGTCTAGATCTATACTCTGAAAAGATCTAGATTCATACTCTGTATAGATCTATCAGGCTTTGCCTCATCCTTCATATGCGCACTATAAAATCTACTGCACCACACTCCCGAGTATATAGCCATGCGGGCGTAGATGGAAACCTGGGAGAACCTGAGAGTTCAGTTTATATGCACCCACGCAATCATTCCTGTTTCAAACACCCAGCTTTGCTCAGCTATATGTACATCTATCTAGAAATATTATCTGAAAAGATCTAGATTCGTACTCTATATAGATATATCAGGCTTTGCCTCATCCTTCATATGCGCACTATAAAATATACTGCACCACACTCCCGAGTATATAGCCATGCGGGCGTAGATGGAACCTGGGAGTACCTGAGAGTTCAAGTCATGAACACCCACACAATCATTGAGTTCGGGGTATAAGCACCCCCTCAATCATGGAGTTCAAGTTATACACACCCACGCAATCATTTTGTTAAAGTCATGCACACCCACGCAATCATGGAGTTCAGGTTATAAAAACCCACGCAATCATTGAGTCCTTACATCCAAAGGTGTGTTAGTAGTTGAACTTTACCTTGGTTACATATGGTTAATTATTGTTAATTTGGCTGCTTCCCATCTTCGGCAGTAAAGGCAAAATACCAAGGAAAAAAGTGTTAATAGGGTTGGAGACTAATAGCAGTGTGATAGCTGTGAGTGGTTTCCGAAAGGTTCAGTCATTGAATTGGCGTCTTGTGTAGTCTTTTGATATGGTTGGGTCAGGCTCTTTTCTTCCGCTTTTATGTGAGAATACTCATTAGTACAGAACACAATCACGTGGCTAGGGAGCGGCATATATATATATTCACTATACATATGGCCCACTTCACTATATATATGGCCCAAAATATAGGTCTATATAGAGTATGAACAAAGCTGATACCTGAATTTGCGATGAAGGTCTGGTGATGGGAGGGGTCCTGAATTTCAATACAGGCCAGGGGCACTGTTTCGTTTTCGTGCGACGTGACGCAAATTGAGCAACTTGGTGCGACCCCAGTGTGACAAGCTGGCCCCCGAACCCTGGCGCGGGGGGGTCAGGGGGGGAATTTATGACTACTTTAGCTGGACCCATGCGTCGCCATGCAGCGGCAGAATGGCGAAAGGGCATTTGAACAAGGCTGATGTCTGAACTAGCAATTTAGGTCTGGCGGCAGGATTGGACCTGATTTTCAGTACAGGCCCGGCGCTGGTCTGCTTCTATGCTTTTGAACGGTGCTGATATCTGAACCTGGCCCAAGGCGCTAGAACTGACCGATAAGATAGTCATAGACTTCTTATATCTGCAGAAGTGCAAACAGTGCGGATTAGGGAGGTGTTTGGGACTCAGATACCTTACATTTTTGCTTTTTCATATTTCCATGTAAAGTACCCTTAGAGGGTTAAGGAAGTAAGCTATGCAGGCTTCATCATTGTCAGTAACTTGTATTTGCAAAGTTAAGGGGCCTGCTGGTGCTGGACATTTAGTCAGTGCACAAGAGGTCCAGCGATCTTCAGATGGGGCCCCTTAGGTTCAGGTGCAATACAAATATTTAAAGGTGTCAGCTGGCGTTGTAATGCCTGGTCTTGGATGTGTTTCCTGGCCCCCCTTAATTAGGGGGTGGATAGCATCTTTTTGATTGCATTATATGCCATGGCTTAAAAACCTTAAAATCATAATATTGCACCATCTAGCTTTAAGTTTCAGACCCTTACAGGTCTGTCTTTGTGCTACTACCATTTGCAAGAGTCACTGCATTTTCTCACACACGTGCCCTCAAGGTAAAAGTTCCACTAAAGGTGAAGAGTAAAAGACCGGGGGACGGGTGTAGGAGGATAAGGACCATGTACAAGACTGCAGTCTGGGCTAGTGGAGAGGACAAGAGAGGTAACTAAGGGGAGAGATGAAGAAGCACTGGGAAGCTAAAGTCTAGAAGCAAAGTTCAGCTTCACTGTGAGGTCTGGGATAAGGTATGCCTTTATGGCATCTGACATCCATCTGCCCTGAGTTCTGATTGACTCTAGGTCAGCTCCAATTGCCCAGGCTGCAACTACACCTCCACGTCTGAGGCTGTGCATAGCAAATCTATCTGGGTCTATGCCCAGCTAGGGTAGGGTGTGAGCAACTGCAGTGAGGTAAGACTAAAGTCTATAGGACAAAGACTGGCATGAAAGGAGAGGGGACGAGACACGCTGAGGGAATCTAGATTCCAGGCTGGAAAGAGGGAGGATTTCCTAGTGACTACATCAGCCACAGAGCAATGAGCTCACTCCTTCTGAGGAGTCCACAAAAATATCCAATCACTAGCCAGGCTGCAACTCTTGTAGCTAGGTCCTTCAGAGGGGCTGCAGGGTCTTCAGCTCCCTCATGGCCTCCAAACACTTAATAATAAGGGTCTTACAAATGCCCTGTTTGCCAGAGGACACTCCCATGGGGACCTGGAACACCCTAATGGCCTGGGACAGCTGAGCTACACACTTGGAATGCATTGTGTGTGTCTCAAGTCCCTTGGACCTGTGCCACTCAGCTAGTGCTGACAGGGTTGTGGTGATAATAGCTGGCTTAAAATGACCTGCTACCCAACCTATGAACAGGTTTACTAGGATGAGGGGCACTTGTTCCTTGAGCCCCGGTGGGAGCGCCTGCTGCTCACTGAACATGTACACCTCAGCCATGCACTTGGTGTACCGCTTCAGAGCACTTGCATAAGTGTCATGAGAGCTGACAGCCAGGGTGGAGCCCTCCAGCAGCACCAGTCTCCTGGCACCTTCTCTGCCCTGTGAGCTGATGCTGTGGAGGATGCCCTCTTGAAGTGTGCAGGCTGGGCACAAGGATGTACCACAGGACATAGCATTCCTGTCCATGCCAAAGCATTGGGTGTGGGTGTGCTTTGAGCACGTGGTGCACTGCAGTAGCCTTCCCTTGTTGCTTTGGCATATGGTACAAATTGTGTATAGGTGGGGGGGAAAGGGTTTGTTATAGTGAGCAGTACTGATCACAAGCATGGGAAATGTATGGGACCTGAGGTTTTTCCTGTCTTGGAGACAGAGAAAATCCTCCTATACCAAGGTGCATCTGGCCACTGAGGGACCAGTGCTGTGCAAATGTGTCAGAGGGTGAGGCTACCCAAGCTGCATGAAGGAGATCCAAAGTTTATCCTAAAGCAGAAAATAGGATGTTAGCCCAGGGCACCTGCCCAATGAGTTGCTTCCAGTGTACTTCCATGGGATGTTGGATGGAGAACCATTGTGTGCATCCCTTGTGGTTGTTGTACCCATCTGCTGCAGTAAAGCAGTCGATGGTAGCTGGTGGGTTGTTGCACGTGTCAAAACAGCTTATACAAGTAATGGTTGTAAGAGCTGCTAGCTTCCCCTCTGCTGGGTGCATCTGCAGATTTCAGTTCACCTTTTACATGCTTGGCTTTGACAGTGAACATGTGAGTGCAATCCGGACTTATGCATCCCTGATGCCTGGTATTCTGAAACCCCCTTTGTTCACTGTGAGACAGCTTGTACGCTGCCCAAGTAACACAGAACTGACGTCCCTGCCAATTTCTGTGCCCAGTGCTGCAAGCAAATTATGCATGCTCTCAGTTTCAAAAATACATATGTGCACGTGATGCATATTTTTCTGGCCAGGAGTGGGAGTAGGTGTCATGGCCCAGAGTAACACCTGCACCGAATACCTTACTGGCATCTGTGTACATGTGTACTTTGAAGGCCTTACTGTCCACATGAACATCCTTTCTGGCCAGCATGCTCTCATGCATCCCTACCGACTCATGCCAGTCCATGGCCAACGCCTTGTCAGTGGTTGGCATGTGGTTTAGGGGTGGCATGGTTGGTTATGACTGGGTTAAGGGCATCAGAAGGTGTAGGATGTGCAGGTACATCCAAGGAGTGATTTGGGTGCCCAGATAAGCTTTCCTGCTAGGCATTCAAGTTCTCTTCTGGTGATGGTGCTGCCCCCTTCCCTTGACTGTATCGCCATTAGAGCTTCTGATCTGTACACCTTCTTCTTGTCGGCCGGAAGGTCCATTTGCAAGAGTGGTGCATCAATCAGAAGTCCTAGGGCTTCCAGCCTGGTAGTGGGGGTGGTGGCACCTTCAACCTTGGAAGGATTGAACTCTATACCTAGCAAGGCTACCTCCAAGTCCATAATCTAAAAGGCCTTCTGCATGTCTATGTGGGACTCTGCCCTTAAAGGGTAGTCATCCACATAGACATCACAGGAAGCTTTTACTCCTTCCTAATTAAATCTGTGATTAAAGATCAGCTTAGAGAAGTTGGTCAGTTCACAGGAGAAATGGGGGCTTTGGCCTGTGCCCTGGGGTAAAGCAATCCATCTACCTACTAAATAGTCACGGGATGTCTGAAACCCATGTACCTCATAGCTGAGGGTGCAGGGAGACAGGTAGAACCTATTCGTGAAATCCCTCTTGCCTAACAGGTCTGTAGAGGTGAGTGATTTCAAGGAGGTTTCAAAGGTGGTGAGAAAGCAGGGCAGTGTGCTCCTGCAGCCAATGACCCCAGAGAAAGAGGGATCTACCAAAAAAATAAACAAGGCACTGTGTGGTTGCAGACCTCTATGGAGGCTGGTGGGGCGGTTCCCCAAACCCAGGAAAACAGGTCCTAATGCATCTAGGGGGCAGGGTACTTAGCTGGGAGCTTAGTTTCTCCAGGTAGGCGAGGGATGGAGGCCTTCGTCTTGGTGCGTTGTCTCACAAGGAGGGTGAGGAAGGAAGAAAGGGGCGGGATTTGTGAGAGGGTGTGGTTAGGTAACTCCACGGGAGCTTCGGTCACCGCCCAGGTGGGCGGGAGCGGAAGCGAGGGCTCAAACAACAGGACGGAGAGATTCCGTTCAAACACTAGGCCAAGGAGCTGGGGAGGATCCAGTGTGGATCTGGGAAGGATCTAGAGAGGATCTAGAGATAGAACAGTCCTAACACAAGCTTCGGAGGCGCTTAAGGGGGGACGCTCAGAGAAAACTAAGGCGCAGCTCTGAGGCGTTAAGGCGCGAAAGCAGAAGCGACAAGGCAGGCGAAAAGCTAGAAGGGGTAACTCAGAAGCCAGGGGCAGAGAAACAAACGAGCAAGCAACAAGGCAGGCGCGATACCTCACCAGCGGGCACGCGTTCGTCACATTGGGCGCGGCCTTCTTATTCTGGGGTGGTGACTTCTTGCCACTGGTAACATGCGGGCGGTCTCTTTGGTGCGCGCCATGATGAAGAGGAGCGAAGGGACGAAGAAAGAACTAGAAAAATGACAGGACTGATTTGCTATGACAGCAATTTGATCAATGTAGTATTGCTCTATCGCTGTGCACAGACTAAACACTCGCGGTGATCTGTGTACTGATTTGAATTAGCAGCATGCGAACGTCCTCGTTTCGCCTTCCGCAGGTATTGAACATTTGAAATATGAGCGCGAATGTTGGTGTCTGGTCCCGCCTTTCCTAATACTTCATTTCTCACACTACGGTGTGGGAAATACGGCGTACAGTCAGCATACTTTTTTTCTTCAGCTACGAGCAGCAGCTTCTAGGCAGCTCCCCTGGTTTGCTACCCTGCCAAACCTAATGGCCACATACTGGTATTGCATCTGAAAGCTGGCAAAATCATATTTTCAAATATGTCGCAATCTTGGGTCTAAGCCCAGTGGCTGGACCAGGGAGTGCCCAGAAACTGCTGCTTGGTAAAAGGAAAACAGTGGGTCAGGGTAATACAAACACGCGTGTGCTAATGTGCTATCGCGTAAGCTTTAGAAGCCCATCTACGTGAATCACGTTAAAAACGGCTAAGCCTGGAGACCCAAAATTAAATTGTGTTTCAGTCCGGGAGCAAACCAAATAGGCTAAAGGGAACCATGTTCAACCATGGCAGGAGGGGCTATATCGAGAAAGCACTGATGAACCCCAAACAATCGTTTTCCCAATGGAAGCCCCGAGTTTGTGCTACAGTGAAAATTGAATTATGCGATGCTGAATATTAAGATTGGTGCATGGTTAGGGCTGAGAAAAACGATGTTGTACGAAAAAGAATATCAATATATCGTTTCTCGTATGACATTGTGTGATATTTGTACAGACCGTATACATAACACAATAAAGTGTGTAATATCGTACGATGATGGTCAAGTGGTTAGGCATATTTAGGGTTGTCAAGCACTACATCGTACGAAAAAGTACGATAACGCGGACTATCATCCTACGATGATGGTTGAGTGGTCGAGTGGCATATTTAGGGTTGTCAAGCACTACACCTAGGGAGAGGCATCGATCTATATAGAGATAGATCTATATAGATCTATATTGGCGAAGCTGGATTTTTGAAAATCGGCATAGGGCACCTTCGAAACATCAAAATCTGGTTTTACAATTATGGTATAGGGCACCACATCATATTGCAGGCGCTTCGACTGGATTTTCCGGTGTCTATCTGATGTAACTGCATATGTTGTAGATATACACAATAGATACATTTGCTATACATAGATCTATATAAATCTATATTTTGGGGCAATATAGATCTATATGCCGCCCCCTAACTACATTGTACGAAAAAGTACGATAATGCGGACTATCATCCTACGATGATGGTTGAGTGGTCGAGTGGCATATCTTTGTGGCTTTTGTTGATTTCAAGAAGGCTTATGATTGGGTCAACAGAGACTTGCTATGGGATTGCTTAGCAAGGCTAGGAGTCAAGGACCCCTATCTTTGTATTCTGAAGTCCATGTATAATCATGTTGTTTTCCAAGTTCGCCTACATGGGGACATTGGATCCTCCTTTCCATCCCTTGTAGGAGTTAAACAAGGAGACCCCCTATCCCCACTCCTATTCGGTCTGTTCATTGATAGAATTGAATCGTTCCTCCAATCCAAGCTCCCAAATGTAGGGGCTGAGCTTAGGGGAAAGATTCTGCAACTGTTACTTTATGCTGATGACCTAGCTATAATGGCAGAATCCCCGGCAGATATGCAAGCGATGCTTGACTGCCTGAGAGATTTCTGCGAGGCTACTAAGATGGCTGTGAATATAAAGAAAACTGAGATTGTCGTTTTCAACAAACAATTCTGTGATGAGGCCCGCATGGATCCTGATTACAAATTTGTCTATGATGGAGCACAACTTTCTACAAAGTTATCTTTTATCTACTTGGGATCCCTCTTTGTGGATGGTGACTCAAGCAATCGTGCAAAAGCTGCTTTTTCTAGGATGCTCACTAAGGCCCAAAAGGCACACCACATGCTTCGTAGGCGATGCCATACTATGGAGATATACAATATTGATATTCTCACCCACCTGTTTGATTCTCTTGTACAACCTATCCTGAATTTTGGCTGTGAGGTGTGGGCTCCTTCTATTCTGAACAACACACTTATCTCAAATGACCATGCTTGTGAGAAATGGCATAGAGGTATACTTAAACAAATGTTGGGTGTTTGCCAATCTACTACATCTAATATTATCATGGAAGAGCTAGGTAGAACCCCGTTGTGTTTTGCTTGGCTTAAACAAGCTTTGCGCTTCTGGAACAAGACCATACATAAAGAACCTGAGGATCTCATTAGAATGGCTCTTGAGGAATCTTTTGACTCCAACACTGGCTGGGTTCATGACTTGCGTTGTGCTCTCCACAAGCTAGGATCCAGTAAAAACATCAACATTTTGGAGGCTGTCGATGTCAAAGGTATTATGTCTGAAGTTTTTGAGTCATGGAGGTTTAAGTACCCAAGTGACACCAATGCAGTTAGAGACATCCCTGATGAGAGAAGGGTTGGCTTTAAACGCCTCCGATACCAAAAATGGTTCGCAGCCAACAGCAATGATGAGAATGGCTTGATTCCCTTTACATCCGCCTTACATAAGCAGGATCAGATTCGTTCTATAGCACAGTTTAGAATGGGTTCCCATTGGCTGAACACAGAAAGAATGAGGGTGGTGGATAGAGCACACATCCCTCGCTCAATGAGACACTGTCAAATGTGTGGGTTCCAAAAACCTGAGGATGAAATGCATATGTTTGAGTGCCCTTTTTATAATGATATTCGCCTCCGCTACCAGAATCTGTTTACAGATATTTATAGGCATGTCCATGAGGATACCGACTTAACCGTATGGAATGTGGAATTCTGCGATTCCACATTCAGAACCTTTATGAATGGAAATGGCACTAATTCTTTTTGGAGCAACCTAGCCGACTATCTTTCTACTTGTAGAAGAGCAAGACAGGAAGCCCTGGACTGCTTAGTGGCACCGTAATTTATTATCCCTTTTTTTTCTTCTTGAGACTTCTCATTTGTTAGCTTCTTACCTCCGCCACTATAAGTGGTTGAGATCTGGGTCCTGCTCTAAGGGGTTTAATACCTACGCCACCAAAACGGTGGTTGGGAGTTTGGTTTGTTTGTCCTCGACACACCCCTGATGTAATGGGGTTTTTTGCTTTGTGGGTGCTTTTTCTTTTTGTTTAAAGCACAGAGTCTCATACACCCTCGCGGTGTCAAGTAGACTTTAACATGTAATGTAATGTAATGTAATCTAGGCTTGTCAAGCACTATATTGTACGATAAAGTACGATTATATGATATTTCGAGTTATCGTGTTTCTCTATCTTCTTCAATATTGGATTATCTGACTTGGAATCTTTTATATCGAGACATATAGGCTCGGGCAAAAAAAAAAAAAAAAAAAAAAACTTATGAATACCAGTAGCTGTGAATAGTGATAATTTTGCTAAAACGGGGTCAAAACTAGCGATCGCTATATATAGCGGTGGGGAAATACCTGATAGTGCATGGTGTACGTTGGGATTGGATTGGATTATCATGGGTAATAGAGCTCAAGCTTGGTTGGTACAGTAGTACAAGTTGTGACTGACAGGCCGGGGGTTCAGTAGTACAAGCTGTGACTGACAGGTCAGGGGTTCAGTCGTACAAGCTGTGACTGATAGGTCAGCGGTTCGAACCCGTCATTAGGTTCACGATTTCCTACCTGTCGCCTTGAATAAGGCCGAGAACTATGAGCCGTGCTGTAGTGCAGTAGTCCAAGCTTAGGCGCAGTAGCGGTCTGCGAAAGCAAGACCCACTGTAGACCTCCCCAGTGCAAGCGAACAGGAGCAATGATTCAACTTCAAGCCCCTTTTGCGTCAGGCGTAACAATTCCCAATTGCATTGGGTTGGTACATTGTTTTTCGGCCAACTCTGGGTCGTCTCCTAATCTAAGCCCCCCCCCCCCCCCCCCCAGCTCTGTGCGATACCCACAGAAACCTGGGAGAGCACTAAGCAGATTAGACAAGATGCCCAGATACTGGTCAGTCGATACAACTTGCCAGTGCTATGATATTTTGATCGTTACATGGTTCTTCAGGCAACTCTGGGCTGCTCACCGTCTGCCAATTCTAAGTTCCCCCAGAAACCGAGGAGCACACTAAGCGGATTAGACAGTTTAAGGACTTATCCAGGTCATGTTTTGTGCTATTGGGGTTGATGGTAAAATCTATGATGAAGTCTCGCGGTATATCTATTATATTAGTAGGGCAGGTAGTCAGGGGTGGCTGGGTCAGGTGGGGTCAGATCAGGGTATAGGAGGGGGAGCAAGGGCGTGCATTGAATTCAGTGATCTGATCAGGTGAGAGAGCAGCAAGGCAAGACAAGAGGATACAAGGCGAGACAAGGCAGTGCAGTGAAGCACAGTGCGGTGAAGGCAGGGGAGGGCAGGCAGTCAGGGGTGGTCAGGTCAGGTCAGGGCGAGGCAGGTATTATATTAGTAGTATCTAAATCTATTACAAGGAGGCCGCGTGTGTGACGAGAACCTTGTTGGCCCTCCCCTACCCGCCCGCACCTCGTGAACATTTTCAGTTGTAATGATAACGCCTGGTGGGGCGTGGTGTTAAGGGAGCCCGTCGTACGCGGGTAGGGAGCGGTCTCCTACCTCAACTGGACAAGCTACCATCGCGGTTGACGACGACCTGCAACGCCAAGAGCGACCGAAGGGGGAGTCGAACCCCCGACTCTTCGTTCCTTAGCAATCTGGTCTTATTTTCAGTTGCATATCATGGATGAATGTAATTAGTGGTGACAATAATGCTTGCTTGCTGAAATCTTTCCTATCCTATGCTGAGGTTTGGTTGGAAGCTCCCTCCCGGATGTTGCGGAGCAGGCTTGCCTTGGGCCAACAATGTCATGTCGGTGATAATGGCTGGGCTTGGCTTGGGCCAACAATGTCATGTCATTGTCGGTGACAATGGCTTGGCTTGGCTTGGCTTGGGCCAACAATGTCATGCCGGTGACAATGCAAAGGTAATGTAAGGCAATTTTGTAATGTAACATAAGTTAAAAAAGGTCAAATGATATGTGGGCTTGCAAAATGCAATGGATCTTAGACTCTTGGAGTCGGTGTGATTGGTAGCGGGGCGGCACCCCCCGCCAACCTAAGGGCGCATACTCCCTTGTTCCGACTAGGAAAGGCTCTACTACATCACATATAATCCTTCGAGTCTAGGGCAGGGTAGGGGCTCGTGGGAGGGGTCTTCCAACAAATCCTCAGAAAAAGAAAGGAACTATGGCAGCAAGGAAGGAAGATTTCAGGAAGCAAGCATTACTATCAGCACATTGCATGATTGGGCATGTATCTTACAGTCCAGGGAAGGGCGCCTTTCCCCAGCTGCGGCAAGGAAGGAAGATTTCAGGAAGCAAGCATTACTCTCAGAACATTACATGATTGGGTATGTATCTTACAGTCCAGGGAATGGTGACTTTCCCCAGCTGCCCCGTACAGGAGGGTCCCCTTAGAACCACGCCCCTAAAAGCGTTACCTTGTTTTTACAGTCCAGGGGTATCCAATCTAGCCATACTAGCCAAGTAGGCTAAAATAGCTTGCCCGCCCTCGTTTAACCAAGATACTTATAGACTATCAGAAGGGGCTGGTAGTGTGTAAGGTAGTTGTTGCAGATTATTAAGTAAGCACCGACATGTGCAGTTGTGCACTACACATCCCTGGTTTTTGTGGTTCTCGCACGGGGGGTAATTATTGGCTGCAGTGTGCAGACGGTTAGGCGCCAAATCTGGCGTAAAGAATCTTGTAACAATTAGTATTAACAATTAGTATTAAATAAGTGGACAAGCTGATTCCCCCTATTGCCCCCAGGTTTCCGTGCGGTGGTTTTCACCAGGGGGAATTGGATCGGTAACCAAGTTCAAAATCGTGTGTGCGTGATATATGGTGGTTAGGAATATCCCTGGAGCAGGGATGACATAGTGGTATAAGGGGAGCGGGGAATACAACAAACGGCCTTCGCATTCGAGTCATGGGTTCAGATCCGCTCAGTTTCCTTAGGTTTCGCATGGAGGCTAACATTTGAAATCTGGTGAGCATCCCAGAGTTGGCTGAAAAATCATGCAACAGCTTTCCTCTTCTTCAATCTACGAACGAGATTCCTCAGTCGCCTTGTGCATAGAAGACAACTACTCTTAGGCAGCTGCCAACTGCGTCTAGGGAAAAGGCAGGGGGCTGTACTTGCGGCCCCTTTGGGGCTGTACTGCCTTCGGCAAAGCTTGGATGGGGCCATGGCAGTGCCAGCAGCCTTTCTTAGCACTTGGTGCACCTCCTCGTAATGGGGCCCTGATGCATTTGAAACCTACTGCAGTTGAACTAGTGCAGTTACTACCAACGGGGGTCCTCACAGCTTGGATGGGGCCATGGCAGTGCCAGCAGTCTTTCTTAGCACTTGGTGCACCGCCTCGTACTGGGGCCCTGATGCATTTGAAACCTACTGCAGTTGTTCTAGTGCAGTAGCTACCAACCGGGGTCCTCACAGCTTGGATGAGGCCATGGCAGTGCCAGCAGCCTTTCTTAGCACTTGGTGCACTGCCTCGTAATGGGGCCCTGATGCATTTGAAACACGCTGCATCCATCTTTTCACAGCTGGGAAGGGCTGAAGAATCTCCTGCGAAGGATTTTTCAATGATTAGTTTTTACTGCCGAATGGCTGAAGCTATGTAACCGAGTTCAAGTTCAAGAAGAATCCCCTGCGAAGGATTTTTTAATGATTTTTTTTTAATGATTAAGACAGCTGAAGCTATGAAACCAAGTTCAAGTTCTAGTTCAAGAAAGAATCCTCAGCGAAGGATCCTTGAATGCCTTTTTTACTGACGAAGACGGCGAGCAGCCTAATTGCTGGCTAAAGCGATGTAACTAAGTTCAAGTTTAATAAGGACAGACAGGTGGTGATCCGTGGTGGTCAGTAGTGTTGAGGGAAGAGAAGGAGGGGCAAAGTCCTGCTGTCGAATCATATGTAACAAGAAGGATAGACAGGTGGTGATCTGTGGTGGTCAGTAGTTTGGGGGGATGAGAAAGAGGGGCCAAGTCCTCATGTCAAAGCCTCGTGGTCCATCCCCCCAGACTTGTGTTGTTGGAGGCAAATTTTTCTTTCTGATACATCCTGTACACTAAGCCCCTTTCAGTGATATAAAATGGTATATTGGTAGACCAAACCGCTTGAGGATGAAGAGTCGGGGTTTCGACTCCCCCTGTGGTTGCTTTTGACGTTGCAGGTCGTCGTCAACCGCGATGGTAGCTTGTCCAGTTGCGGTAGGAGACCGCTCCCCACCCGCGTATGACGGGCTCCCTTAACACCACGCCCCACCAAGCGTTATCATTACCTTTTTTCCTGTACACTAGCTTCACGGAAGGTGAATGTGCGAGAAGAAGAGGAGGGGCCAAGTCCTGCTGTCAAACCATATTACATTACATTACATTACATTACATTTCATGTTAAAGTCTACTTGACACCACGAGGGTGTATGAGACTCTGTGCCTAAACAAAAAGAAAAAGCACCCACAAATATTCATATGTAACATGGAGGATAGACAGGTGCTGCTCTGTGGTGGTCGGTAGTGTTTGGTGGAGCCTCCCTTTAGTGAGGGACCCTGCCCTGGCAAGAGCTTTTTTTCTTGGTCAAATAATGTCCTGTCTATGGCAATGCAGTGAATGAATGAATCGACCACCTCTTGGATAGAATCAAAAAACTGATTAGGCCGAGAACTTTCCTCCGTGCTTACGAGCAGGAGTCTCAGGCGCAGTAGCAGTCCGAGAAAGCAAAACCCACAGCAACCATTCCCCAGTGCAAGCAAATGGGAAGGTTCATTCAATCTCACGCCCCGTGGCAAGGCGTAACAATTTCCCGTTTCCCATTTTCAACGAGCAGACTGATTGTATATGTGTAACAGTCCAGGGGTAGGCCAAATAGGATAAAGGGACTTGCCCAACTGAGACAGGAAGGGCTAAAAAGAAATAAACATTGATGAACTCTGATGAATTGAACCACAAACAATATCTTTACCAAAGGGGGCCCTGACTTCGTGCTACAGTGATAATTTAATTATACAATTATAACATAACTACATAACATAAGTACATAACAATTATAATTATAATTATAACATAACTATTATTATTATTATTTTATTATTATTTTATTATAACATAACTATTATTATTATAATTATAACATAACTACATAAGCAGGTTGGTGGTTGCCCCCAGTGAAAGCAAACGAGCTGGCCTCCTCAACCTCACGCCTCGTAACAAGGCGTACTATTTATTTATTTATTTATTTACATAATGAGACTTATTGTAAATGCGGCTCACGGTGACTATAGCTAGCTCCGGCTTACGCTATGGTGTCCTTAACTTCACGTCCTGTGAGTAACTGTATTACACGGATGTAAAAATTTCAATTTTAATTTCAATGCGGCTCACGGGGGGTCGGGGGGCAGCGCGTCCCGATATCGGGGGGTCCGGGGGGTGTAGCATTCTACGAAATGGCGACGGAATGGCGTCGCGTCGTCGAAAAATAAAACACTGAATGCGGCGCACCTTCATTTCGAGCTGGCCCCCTCAACCTCACGCCTCGTAACAAGACGTACTATTTATTCATTTATTTATACAAGCAGACTGATTGTAAATGCGGCTCACCTTCATCTCGAGCCCATGCTTACTCTTTTGCAACAAGGGGCCAACTAATTGCTTGCACTGGGGCCAACCACCAACACAGCAAACTCAAATCCCTTATATCACTAATATCACTTACATCACATATCTTACAAACATCACTTACATCACATATCTCACAAACATCACTTTTCCCTTGTCCCTTATATCCCTTATGCAGCGCACCTTCATATCGAGCCCATGCTTACTCTTTTGCAACATGGACAGTTGCTCTAATTCACAGCTGCACAACAGATCGGCCACGCTGATTTGGTCGCCGCACATGAATGGCGAGGCTCCCTCACGCAACCAAATAAATTGCATCTGCTTCAGGGATAGTTGCAGCACCTTCAAGGCATCGAGTGCTACCTCCTCGTTTCCAACCTGTGAGTAAGCAGTGCAGTTTAAGGTTTAGGGTTTAGGGATTTCCCAACCTGTGGGTGAGCAGTGCAGTTTAGGGTGCAGGGCTTTCCCAACCTGTGGGCAAGCAGTGCAGTTTAAGGTTTAGGTTTTTACCAACCTGTGAGTCAAGCAAATCTGATCAGGGCAGGGTACTTCCAAGCACGCGCTTTTGCGTGCTGGCGCACCGCCTTTTTGAGCCCCACTGCGCGTTGCACGCAGTTTTTTGCAACCCCCTGTAGGCGCAGCAAGCAATTTCTTGCGCTTTTTGCACTACAAAGCGCAGTTTTGTTTCTTCAAGTGCGCTTAAGCGCTGGCTAATTTGGTCAATGGAAGCACCCTGGATCAGGGCACTGAGTGCTACCTCCTCGTTTCCAGCCTGTAAGTCAAGCAAACCTTTATTAATGTCTCTTAGTAAATTTGCGTTATTTATTTGAATAATGAATGATTTTTTGCCCATTTTTATAAGAGCGGGTTTTAGTATCACCGTCCGTAGGTTCGGAAAGCAGTGCAGTTTTGTTTTAGCGACACGTCATAAATGAGCGACTCAGTGTGACCCAAGTGCGACGCGCTGCCCCACGACCCCCCAGAGCCCAAAGGGTGGAGCCTGGGGGGTTTAAGGGGGCATTTCTGACTAGTTTAGCCTGACCCATGCGCTGCCATGCAGCAACGGAATGGCGACACGCCGTTGAAAGGACAAGTCCAAGGCGGCGAAGCAAGCGACGCGGAAATTGGCAGAGAGTGCTGGCTATCGGAGCGACAGGTGGCAACAGAATCGAGTGCAGCGGACCGAAGCCAGTTAGTTTTAAGACAGTTAGTCGAGACCTGGGCCCCCTGCCCCTGGTTGAGGCAGTTGGCTTTGTGTGGTCGGACAGTCGCGGTCGGACGGACAACGGGCTGACCCTTGGGGCTTCCGCACCCCAGACGGGGGGCTCCGCCAAAAAACTGTGAGTAAGCAGTCAAGCAGATCCATCCTATGGCCTGGACATGTCTTTAAAAGCTCCCCACCCAAGTGCTCGCATTCTGTACATAGTAGTGTGGTGAGGTAACACTCCAAAGCATGTTACCAACCTGACATGCACACGTCCTTGAGCTGGCCATGACGTGGCTGAAACCTTGACAATTTGTTAAACTGTCGGTGTAGAGACCTGGACATGTCTGTTATCGGTCTGAGTTTGAACTCGGCCACACTCTCTGGATTCCATGGCTATCGCACACGGGTCTGTTATCGGTCTGAGTTTGAACCCGGCCACACTCTCTGGTTTCCATGGCTTTCACACAAGGGTAAGTGCTGTATTCTGCAGACTGTTAGTCGCTGAACTGCCAGTGAAAACCTTGAAACAATTTTTCTTCTTTTTTTTCTTCTTCTTCTGAGAGCTGGCCAAACCCAAGTGATTGCCTTCTGTACACGGGAGTGTAGTGGTGTGGTCCAGGAATTATTTTTCCCGCTATTTATAGCGATTGCTAGTATTGACCCCGTTTTAGCGGAATTATCGCTATAACAAGAAAAGTTTTTTTTGCTGTTGCCCTAAATGGCCCTAAAAAGCTACATAAAGCTATAAAAGCTATATAAAGCACCACAACGGTACCCCTGAAGGAACCCACAAAGGTAAAAAAAAACTTATAGATTTGAAAACAAATCACTTGAGTGGTACAGGAGTGAATTGTAGAAAGACTGCAATGCATGCCACTGGTTTTGTTGTGCGACGCATCACAAATTGAGCGACTCGGTGCGATCCCCAGTTCGACGCGCTGCCCCCCAAACATTTCTGACTAGTGTAGCCAGACCCGTATTCCCGTTCAACGAATGGCTCAATGGCTGAGCTCCTTGAACGACGGAGGTGCTGGGTTTGAATCCCCAGGGGTGCACCTTAGTGTTTGCAGTCGCTGTCAACCGCCGAGGTAGCTTTGTCCAGGTAAAGGAGCAGCTCGTTCCCTACCGCCGTAAGACGGGGCTCCCTTAATACCACGCCCCACCAGGCGTTATCATTACTAGCCAGACCCATGCGAGGCCATGGAGCGACGAAATGGCTAGGCATCGTCGGAAATAGGAAAAAAGTGACCACACCCAGCCCCACCCTGCAAACTCAAATTGAGCGACTTGGTGCGATCCCCAGTGCGATGCTCTGCCCCCCGAAACCCCGGGGGCTGCGTCCTTCGCGCTCCGCCCTATACCGCACCATGCCACAATCCTGAAATCGGGCGTGCTTCCCAACTTATGCTACACAACTGGATCTACAGAAAGCTGGAAACAAAACAAACTGCATGCCGCCCACCTGACCCAGTTGCTGAGCTATGACCTTGTTGACCATCATTTAGGCAGAGCCAGCACGAATATAAGTGTGGTACCAGTTAAGTGCTCCGGTCATCTTGGCTTGCTCTTGGACAGATGACCCAAAACAATTAGGAACAAACACTGCACGCCGCCCACCTGACCCAGTTGCTGGGCTATGACCTTGTTGGACACCTATTAGACAGAGCCAGCACGAATAGAGGTGTGGTACCTATACTGTACCAAGCCACAATCCTGAAATCAGGCATGCTTCCCAACTTTTGCTACATAACTGGACCTACAGAAAGCTGGATACAAAACACAATGCATGCCGCCCACCTGAACCAGTCGCTGGGCTATGACCTTGTTGAACATAAGCTTGGCAGAGCCAGCACGAATAGAAGTGTGGTACCAGTTAAGAGCTGCGGTCATCTTGGCTTGCTCTTGGACAGACGACCTGAAAAAATTAGGAACAAACACGCTTCATACATGTGTTGCAGTATACGTCAGACAACTTCACAATGTCAGACTTGCGTACCAACGTTTGCTGCAAAACTGGAACTACATAAAGACTTCATGCCACCCACCTGACCCAGTCGCCAGTAGGAACAAACTCACTTCATGTTATAGTATACTTCATACATGTGTTATAGTGAGGGAACGGCAGTATGATATCATATGATGCCGGCAGTCTGGCTAGGCTAAAGTTACCAGTTATATACAATATCATATGATGCAATTTGTATGATATAACATGATATCATACTCGCCTTTGGTCAACATCGTATGATATGCCGGTCCCTAGTTAAGGTATACGTCATACAAATATTATATTAGCGGGTGTTATATGATGAGGGTGTTCTAAGGGAGTTCAACTATGATAATGTGGAGTCGGTTTTTCGAAAACCGTCGGACTTCGGAGTTAGTATCTCAAAATTGGCTCGAAATCTTATGGGAGAGTTGGCCTACAGCAAGTATCAAGTCTGACCTCTGAACCCAATTCATCCCCTGAATTGGTATAATCAGAGGGGGAGAGACCCTTATCACTTCGGTGCTTAGAAGCTGCTGCTGGTAGCCAAAAAGAATAACAGTGCTTCAGTCAATGTAGCTACAATAGCTACGATGGTGCAGCCCCCACCCCACCACCACCACCACCACAAGCAGCTCACATCATCCCCCATCAATCCCAACCATTCGGTTCCTACTTCTGTTTGTACGAACAAAAGGCTACTGCAGCTTTCAGAGAATGTTCTATGTATTCTATGTAGATGCACGATTTACCACAGTTAACGTACTGCCGAAGTACGATCAGCGAGGTTTAGAATTCGAAAATAGGCCCGGGACCAGCTGACTACTCACATCATCAAAACCGTCCAAACGGGCTCCGTCTCGCATATATCTTTATCCAAGACAGGGCTCATCAAACTTGGGTACTACTACCACCACCCCACTACCATTACGACGGTGCAGCCCCCACCCCACCCCACCCCACCCCCACCACCACCACAAGCAGCTCACATCATCCCCCATCAATCCCAACCATCGGTTTCCTGCCCCTGTGTGTCTACTAAGGGCTCATCAAACTTGGGTACTACTACCACCACCCCACTACCGCTACAACGGCTATGGTGGATAAGGGAATTTTTTCCCGGAATATATTCCGATCGAATACGAGACCCAAATTGCCGGAATAAGAAACCTATAAAAAGTTTTTTTTTACTGAAATTGACTAAGATTTACCCAAATCGACAAAAATCGGAATATGGATCCTGTTTTAGGATGAAAAAAGGGAGGGAAATAAATAAAAAGGATTAAGATTTCCTCTTTTTGATTTGAAAAAAATATCCCTGTGGTGGATGCAATTATAGCCGTTCCATAGATCATCTGGGAATTGATTTTCTTATCTGGTCGAAGGTCGTTCTTCGTTAACAAACACTGTAGGGCAAATCAAATAAGGTAGGGCGAGTCCTGAGGCAAGTCTCATTAGCCTGATCAGCAACCTATGTACTGCACCATACATTAGAAAAGATCACGCCTGGAGGGGCGTGGTGTTAATGGGACCCTCCCCTACGCCGTAGCTGGGGAAAGTCACCCTGGCATACATAGTAAGTGTCACCATCCAGGAGGTAGGGACTCCCTAATGCGACGTGTGGCTGGAACATATGTATAGATGAACCAGAGCTGTTCTTTACCGCTTTGACTTGCAGCTTCTAGGCAGCTCCATGAGCCAGCCACTGGGCTAAGCCCCAAGATGGCATAAGTACTGGAACGATGATCCTGCCAGCTTCCAGGTGCACGACATTGCTAGGTTTAGATGGGTAGCGATTCAGGGGAGCTGCATAGAAGCTGCTGTTTGTAGCTGAAAAGAAAAGGTATGAGATGAGCAAGTCACACGCAAGAAAAGGTAGGTCACTTTAGTTATGCATGCAAACATACATACATGCATGCATACATACAAACAAATACATACATACATACATGCATACATACATACATACATACATACATACATACATGCATACATACATGCATGCATACATACAAACAAATACATACATACATACATACATACATACATACATACATACATACATGCATGCATACATACAAACAAATACATACATGCATGCATACATACATACATACATAAATACATACATACATACATACATACATACATACATACATACATGCATACATACATACATACATACATACATACATACATACATACATACATACATACTTACGTACATACATGCATGCATGCATGCATACATACAAATATATACATACATGCATACATACATACATACAAACAAACAAACGTACAAACAAATACAAACAAACAAACAAACAAACAGACAAACGTACCTCGGGTACCAATGCTCTGGGGCATCAAACTTGGTGGCCAAGTATGTGAGGATGGCCACACTTTCGGGAAGGAAGAAGTCCATACCATCTTCCAAGAGAGGAACCTGGATGGCATATCACTATATCAGTTGGGAACGGCAATATAATATCTTATGATGCAGGGAGTTTGACTAGGCCAAAGTTACCATTTATATACAATATCATATGATGTAATTTGTATGATATCATATGATATCATACTCACCTTTGGCCAACATCATATGATATGCAGTTTCCTATGTATCAGTGTTTCATTTATATAAAGATCCAGATTGGCTCCCACGAAAATCCAGCTCTATTGAAGGCTGAGTGATTGAATTGCATATCTGGCACTTTCTAAAAATTATTTAGAGAATATTTTCTTGAAATTTAAATATAATATTAATTCAATATTAGTGTTTCAAAAACGTATAGGAGTTACTGTTCCCAACTAACATGTTTATTGCAGGGATTGTTTTTGGCGGAGCCCCCTCTTGGGGGGGCGGGAGCCCCCAGGGTTATCCATTTGTCCGTATGTCCGACCGCCCCCCCGAGACGAAGCCTGACACGTCAGCCAACGGTCTCGTAACTAACTCGATTCCATTGCCACCTGTCGCTCCGTTGCGAACACACTCCGCCAATTTGAAACGTCGCTTGCGACGTTCCATAGAACTTGTTTCAAATCTGGAAGTTTTCTTTCTAGCTTTATGGTTTTAGGCCTCCTCAAGGGACAGCGTTTTTATAGCGTGTTTATAGCTTTTGATATCATATGATGCCGGCAGTCTGACTAGGCTAAATTTACCCTTTATAAACAATATGATATGATGCAGTTTGTATGATATCATATGATATCAAACCCGCCTTTGGTCTAAATCATATGATATGTCAGTCCCTAGATATACCCAAACATAGCACATACTCCATCAGGGATTTAATTTATTGCCATCAAGAGAGGGTAGGGGGGTAGGAGGGTCAGGGAATAGGGGGCTTTGGGGGGGGTTGGGGTTGGGGGTCTACAGGGTGTTATCACCTTCCACAAAAGATATGTCACCTTCCCCAAAGGATATATATATATATATATATATATATATATATATATCAGCTTTCCCAAAGGATATATCAGCTTTCCCAAAGGATATATCACCTTCCCAAAAGGATTCTTCTGAAGGAACTCAGGAGTGCGTGTGTGTCCTCGTTGTATGTGCGTCAGAATCACCTCAACTGGAAGGTTGGCCGCCCTTCAATATGCAGGGGGATTGGAGTTGGAATAGAAATACAATACAAATGCAAGTTTGGCCGCCCTTCAATATGCAGGGGGATTGGAGTTGGAATAGAAATACAATAAAAATGCAAGTTTGGCCGCCCTTCAATATGCAGGGGGATTGGAGTTGGAATAGAAATACAATACAAATGCAAGTTTGGCCGCCCTTCAATATGCAGGGGGATTGGAGTTGGAATAGAAATACAATACAAATGCAAGTTTGGCCGCCCTTCAATATGCAGGGGGATTGGAGTTGGAATAGAAATACAATACAAATGCAAGTTTGGCCGCCCTTCAATAGGCAGGGGGATTGGAGTTGGAATAGAAATACAATACAAATGCAAGTTTGGCCGCCCTTCAATATGCAGGGGGATTGGAGATGGAATACAAATACATTGGATTATAAGGAGATAAGGAGACGAGACAAGGAGATAGGGTTGATAAGGAGATGAGATAAGGATAAGAAGACGAGACAAGGAGACGAGATAAGGATGAGGAGACGAGACAAGGAAATAGGGAGATAAGGAGACTAGATAAGGAGATAGGGTTGATAAGGAGACTAGGTAAGGATAAGGAGACAAGATAAGGAGACTAGATAAGGATAAGGAGACGAGACAAGGAGATAGGGAGATAAGGAGACTAGATAAGGAGATAGGGTTGATAAGGAGACTAGATAAGGATAAGGAGACGAGACAAGGAGATAGGGAGATAAGGAGACTAGATAAGGAGATAGGGTTGATAAGGAGATGAGATAAGGATAAGGAGACGAGACAAGGAGATAGGGAGATAAGGAGACTAGATAAGGATAAGGAGACGAGACAAGGAGATAGGGAGAGAAGGAGACTAGATAAGGAGATAGGGTTGATAAGGAGACTTGATAAGGATAAGGAGACGAGACAAGGAGATAGGGAGATAAGGAGACTAGATAAGGAGATAGGGTTGATAAGGAGACTAGATAAGGATAAGGAGACGAGACAAGGAGATATGGAGATAAGGAGACTAGATAAGGAGAAAGGGTTGATAAGGAGACTAGATAAGGATAAGGAGACGAGACAAGGAGATAGGGAGATAAGGAGACTAGATAAGGAGATAGGGTTGATAAGGAGACTAGATAAGGATAAGGAGACGAGACAAGGAGATAGGGAGATAAGGAGACTAGATAAGGAGATAGGGTTGATAAGGAGACTAGATAAGGATAAGGAGACGAGACAAGGAGATAGGGAGATAAGGAGACTAGATAAGGAGATAGGGTTGATAAGGAGACTAGATAAGGATAAGGAGACGAGACAAGGAGATAGGGAGATAAGGAGACTAGATAAGGAGATAGGGTTGATCATCCTCGGGATAACTTCCAGATCAGGTCAAGTCAGGTAGACCTCGTAATATACAGACAGGATAAATTCTACGGGTGGCCCATAGGGTCCTCTAGGTAGCCACGAATCAGATTTACAAATTCAAATTCTACACATGATTTGTTTGCTCCAGTCCAGAGGTTTGCCAAGAAGGCTTAAGGGACTTGTCTGACCTCAAATAACAAGACAATTCTCGAAATTTCGGAGGGGCTATTAATAAGGCACTACAAGATATGGTTCCCTGCAAATTGTAAGGATAGAAAAGAGGACCTGAGATCAAGTACTTCTAGAAAAATCAAGTTTACATATAGATTACATTGCTGTTGGCAGGCCATTATTTTACCAAGACAAGACCACATCAAAACATCCAGGCACAGTCTTTCAACCATCCGTTATCAAGAAATAAAACTGTGCAAGAAAGATTGGAAGCAAATAATGGTCTGAGGTGTGCTGTTGTTTACCTTGGACACGCCCAAATGAATGCTTCGAATGTTGTTGTTACTGCCGACAACAGTGAATAGCCCGAAGGCTCTAGTCATTTTACCAAGTTTGTGTTAAAGTTGCAGTTGGAGGTGGGAATTCGAGTTGGGACAAAAAGTACTCGATATCAATTTATTGGCCCCTTTATCATTGTTTTGTTTTGTTTTGCAATTTATTGGGGACCAGGTCTTGAAGTGCTTATTTTGGTCAGCCCCTCCTGATGGTCAAGAATTCTCTTGATTTTTCGAGGTTGGGAAATTCCCTTTAGCCTTATTGGCCATCCCTGGACTGTAACAAGCATACAAGGGGGATGAGGTAATCTATGTGGGACTTAGACTCACCACATATGCCAGACCGGGCCCAACTTTGGTCTACAACTGAGGCAAATCGTACCTGCAGAATATGACGCATGCACGGCTGGGCTGCGACATAAAATCCACGTACAGCTTCGTTTGGCTACCTTTGGACGACTGCATGATTCAGGCTATAGTTAAGTTTCAACAAGGTCGGGTGAAACCGCGAGCGAAAAAACGGAATGGCGTGGGATGAGGGGAGACTAACACAGCGCAGTGATCGCAGTGATGGAGGGATGGACGAAGCCCAGCAATTTATAGAGTGAGCAGCGCACGGGTCAGAGTGCGATGGATAAAGCTTAGCTGGCTGGAGTGGGGTGGGGGGTGGGGGGGCCGGGCCCGGTGGCTCGTAGGGCAACATATTCGGCAGTGCATTGTACCGCCTCTGATCTTGCACTTCTACCAGGTCTCCATATCGACCGTCGCCCTCGCAGCTTCACGATTCAAAAACGATTTGGGACAAGCTCGCGTTCCGAGACATCCTATCTAGCCTGGCTACTTCCGCACTTCAAGTCTTAGAGAAGCTTCTGATACGTGAACGCAGCAGAGGCGGTCATTCCTCGAGAATTATAAACTCCCTCCTGCTTTAAACTCCAAGTTTCGATTGAGCAAATATGAGCTCTGTCGTCGTGCCACGGAACTTCAGGCTGTTGGAAGAGTTGGAGAGGGGAGAGAAGGGATTTGGCGATGGAACTGTCTCCTATGGCATGGAGGACGGTAATGATTTGATGATGGTCAACTGGACGGGTACTGTCATCGGTCCCCCAGGCACGACCCACGATTGCCGAATCTACACCCTTCACATTACCTGCGGAGACAAGTACCCCCTTCAATCGCCCCTAGTCTGGTTCCGTTCTCGCATCAACCTGCCTTGCGTAGATCCCAAGGATGGGCGGGTGGATCCAGCCAAGTTTGCGCACCTCGCCAACTGGAACCACAAATGCACGCTGGAGAGTATGTTGACAGAGCTTCGCCGTGAGATGGCCTCCCCTGCTGGAAGGAAGCTGCCCCAGCCGCCCGAGGGTACTATGTTCTAAAGTTATAGAAACTCCTGGTGAGTGAGGCTGGACTTACGGAAGCATCCCAGTTAGGTTGGGTTGGTTTCAAATCGGTAGTTAGCTGGTAGTTGAGATTTTGCAAGGTATACACATACCTGAGTAATTGAACAGGGCTGGGGAGGATTCACTCTGACCTTGCAAAATCTCAACTACCAGCTAACTACCAAATTGAAACCAACCCAACCTAACTGGGATGCCTATTGGAAAAAGTATGTTATCGTCAGCCTGCTCTGCGTGTATTAAGCGCACCAGGTGTGATTGGAATGATATACTGAGTGCGATCTGTTTTTGTTTGTTCCAAGGGTTGGTAGTGAGATGTGAGAGGGTTGTAGACAGGATATTGATGACATTCCAGGGATTGCAAACTTGGAGGGAGGTCTGTAAACAGGATACAACATCTTGCATGAGTGTGATCGGGCATAAGATGAGGGGACGTGACAGGAGGGTGGTATTTCATATAGCGGCGGGCTGTTTCCCAGCTTGCAGTTCTCTCATTCACCTTCCTTAGCTATGTCCAACCTCAGTACTCCAAGTATGTGCTAATGCCAGTAAAAGTTGCATTATTAGTTGCATAACACGAGCCACATTGTCAGGCAGCAGGTAGCAACAAGCTGTTGTGGTGAGTAGGTGATAGATGTGCTGGGTGGTTGTGGTGTGCAGGTGGTAGGTGTGCCAAGTGATTGTGGAGTGCAGGTAGTAGGTGCACAAGTTAGGTGTGCTAGCAACCCTAGCGATTGCATGGCACTTGTAGGGCATCATTATAATGTTACCATCCTCGTCATATGCCATGCCCATACCTCTCTACATGATCTACCACAATCTCTTGTTATCTTCATCCTCATGGCCTACTATGAACCCTGTACCCTGAGTAGCTATGCTACATCCTCTCCTCTCCTCTCCTCTCCTCTCCTCTCCTCTCCTCTCCTCTCCTCACCTCATACCGCACACATCGCCTCTCTATCCAATCGATGGCCTTCAAAATGTCAACCCTCAATGCAACTGTGTTTTACATCATTCCTGGCCTTGTTTGTTGCGTCAGGACAAAAAGTGGTGTGTTGCCCACCATCGACACATGCTCTAGTCATACTCCCATCTCCATGAGGCTGCCCACTGTGGATGACTGGATGACCTGCTCTATCAGCCTCATGCTGCTTACCATGTGCTGGCAGAGTTAGCAAGAATAGCCTAACGACTAGAAGTCTACATGAGCACACACCTGGATTCTGAGTGCAAGAACAAGGGTGAAAGTAGTCTAGGGAGATGTCCAGGTCCAGCAAAGTAAGCAGAGAGCAAATTAGAATACCAGACCGTCGGCCTTCCTGCCACAAGCTGTGTGTACAGTGTGAAGGAGATTAGATTAGCATGTTCCTGAATGCCATGAGCATACACTTGTACACACACGCGAGGCGCTGGCGGTCAACTCATCCACAGCCTGACATGCCCAAGGCCCAGGCTGAGTTGTGACCCTGACCGCAACTCCTCAGCTCTGTTTTAAATTTGATCTTGAACTTGGGCGCATGGCTGCAGCCTACACGGCTGCTCGCTGTCTACGCTCTGTTTTGCCTACCTTCCACTCATTTGAGCATTCATGCCTGCGCTATACCCATGTTATGCTGCTGCCATAGCAGCTCATATATTGCTTGTCTTGAACCCTGAACCTGTCTAAACCAATATTTGTAACAGAAAAGACTCTATGGTGTGTTAATAAAGGGTTGTCACCCCATGAGGTGGGATTTCTTTCACAAAACTGCGACCAACAGGATTGTGAGAGAGGCATGGCCACTCCTGCACATCTGAATTGTTATATGGTTATTCAGCCAACTTTGGGCTGCTCAATGTCTGCCAATTCAATATCCCACCGTGCGATTCCAACGGAAATTAGGAAACACACTTAGCAGATTATACAGTTTGGAGACTTGTCCAGGGCACTCCAGCGAAAGTAGGCGCACATGAGATACCAACCCACAACCGATCAAACCGCCCAATGATGCAATCACACGATACCCTGAACCCTGTGCCATCGAGTTATGGTAGATAGTAGCCTATTGCACGTAGTGGCAGTTGGAAAGGGGGGTTGTGAAGGTACCTAGGATGATATTAAATGCATAGCAAGACTACGTCTTCGAGCCCACAAAATGTCGGGTCAGAAAGGAGTAGCTCTCGTTCTGGTAGAATTTGTAGGTGCTGCGATATGGTGGTTGATGGTAGAAGAGTAGTCGAAGATGAAGTGCATTTCATATTAGAATGTCCGTTATACGCTGAGGATAGAAAAATATTTTTTGAGAAAATTAACATTGAACCTGAATTGGTGGGTAAAAACTCCTGTATGAAGCTGTTCATAAATCCTGATTCCTTTGAAGGATGGAAATACTTAATTCAATTTATAAAAAAATGCGATAATAATCGCACAATTAAATTATCATCCCAGCTGAGATGATGATTTAAGAAGATTGTAGAATTAATTTATCACTGTTGCACGAACCTAGGCCCCCCGTCGGTTAAACGATTGTTTGGGGCTCAGTTCAGCAGTGCTTGTTCTTTTTAAGCCCTTCCTGTACGGTTGGGCAAGTCCCTTTAGCCTATTTGGCCTACCCCTGGACTGTAACATACCTACTTGGAGTTTTTTCGGAGATTAAACTTAGGTTACTTAGCTCCAGCCAGAAATTGAGCTGCTCGCCGCCATTGTCAGTAAAAACCAGGAAAAGTGAACGTGAAAACTGCGTGAACAAATCTGTGTTTTCTCTTATTTTTATCTTGTCCCAAGTGAAAGCAAACTGGCTAACCTCAACCTCACGCCTCGTGATAAGACGTACTAATTATGTATTTATTTGCATGGCTCCAGCCTTGAAGCTTAAGGCTGCTATACTTCCGATCAAATGTGGAGTCTTACAACAACATCAACAAAGCAGGTGGAACTGGAGAGAGAGAGAGAGAGAGAGAGAGAGAGAGAGAGAGAGAGAGAGAGAGAGGAGCATGTTACATGAAGTCAGCAAAAACAATGCTGAGGCACGATAGCGGCACAGCCTGCCTACTTTAAAACCTTATAACATGGTGAGGGTTTTGAGGCACCCCCACAAACCTGAAAACCGAACAAAACTGCTTAACTGCATGAAAGCTAGCAAACACAAGATCACAGACAAGCAATCAAACACAAGCACTCACATACAGTACAGCCCTGGCCTTGACAAGTCGTTACACTGTCGGCGTAAAGACCTGGACATGTCTATATTCGGTCTGAGTTTGAGCCCTGTCACAGTCCCTGGATTCTGTGACTACTGCACGGGGGAAGTGTTTTTCTGCAGAAGGTTGGATGCCGAATCGCTGGCGTACCGGTATATAACCATGTAAAAAATATTCTCCTTAAAAAACTACGGCGCTCTTTCAACAAGCGCCTCCTAAATATCTAGAGTTGATCTCGATTTTCCTTAAGCCCAAGTGCTCACCCCTGGACTGTGACATACATACATCCCAGGTTACATTTTTGGCTATAAGAATCAGAATCTAGGTTTGTGTGTGGGGTCACACTTCCTAGGGTAAAAATCCTGTAAATAAAACGAGAAGGCACCTCCCCCGGCATGCTACCCTGTCAAACCTAACGCGAGATAGTGCATCTGGAAGCTGATATAATCATTTTTCCAGCACTGTATGAATCTTGGGTCTTGGACCAGTGGCTGGCTCAAGGAGCTGCCCAGAAGCTGCTGCAGATAGCTGAAAATAAGTTCGACGCTAAAAATTGGCAGTGAGTGATCGCGACGGAGCAGCAGGTGGCAAGGGAAGCGAGTTAGTGTCGAGACCGTTGGCTGACGTGTCTGGCTTCATCATGGTCAGATGGTCGCCGGTCGGTCGGGGTCGAGCGGACAAATGGGTAACACTGGGGGCTCCTGCCCCCCAGAAGGGGCACCTCGGCCAACAAAAGCTAGTCATCACTCAAATCCATGGGCAATGGCCTTCAACCATTCCATTTTACCCCGGCATGGTACCGTGCGCTCCTCATCCAGCCTGTCATTCAATGTAGCAAACTGCTTTGCCAACCTGGATTTAGGGATGGTGGTGGTGGTGATGGACGCTTAGGGCCAACAAGGGGGCGGTGGTTTCCAAAGAATGGGAAGCCTATGGGACCATGAATACATAGCGGTTCTCAGCCAGCCTGTCATTCAATGTAGAAAACTGCTTTGCTAACCTGGATTAAGGGATGGTGGTGGAGGTGGTGGTGATGAACGCTTAGGGTCAACAAGGGCGAGGTGGTTTCAAAATAATGGGAAGCCTATGGGACCATTAATACATTGCGCTCCTCACCCAGCCTATCATTCAATGTAGCAAACTGCTTTGCCAACCTGGATTTAGGGATGGTGGTGGAGGTGGTGGTGATGAACGCTTAGGGCCAACAAGGGCGCGGTGGTTTCAAAATAATGGTAAGCCTATGGGACCATTAATACATTGCGCTCCTCACCCAGCCTATCATTCAATGTAGCAAACTGCTTTGCCAACCTGGATTTAGGGATGGTGGTAGTGGTGGTGGTGGTGGTGGACGCTTAGGGCCAACAAGGGGGCAGTGGTTTCCAAAAAATGGGAAGCCTATGGGACCATGAATACAGTGCACTCCTCAGCCAGCCTGTCATTTAATGTAGCAAACTGCTTTGCCAACCTGGATTTAGGGACGGTGGTGGTGGTGGTGGTGGACGCTTAGGGTCAACAAGGGCGCGGTGGTTTTCAAAGAATGTGAAGCCTATGGGACCATGGACACAGTGCGTTCCTCATCCAGCCTGTAATTCAATGTAGCAGACTGCTTTGCCAACCTGGATTTAGGGATGGTGGTGGTGGTGGTGATGGATGCTTAGGGCCGACAAGGGCGCGGTGGTTTCCAAAGAATTTGAAGCCTATGGGACCATGGACACAGTGTGTTCCTCATTCAGCCTGTCATTCCATGTAGCATAATGCTTTGCCAACCTGGATTTAGGGATGGTGGTAGTGGTGGTGGTGGTGGTGGTGGTGGTGATGGTGGACGCTTAGGGCCGACATGGGCGCGGTGGTTTCCAAAGAATGGGAAGCCTATGGGACCACGAGTACATTGCACTCCTCATCCAGCCTGTCATTCAATGTAGCAAACTGCTTTGCCAACCTGGATTTAGGGATGGTGGTGGTGGTGGTGGTGGTGGATGCTTAGGGCCAACAAGGGGGCGGTGGTTTCCAAAGAATGGGAAGCCTATGGGACCATGAACACATTGCGCTCCTCACCCAGCCTATCATTCAATGTAGCAGGCTGCTTTGCCAACCTGGATTTAGGGATGGTGGTGGTGGTGGTGGTAATGGTGATGGAGGCTTAGGGCCAACAAGGGCGTGGTTGTTTCCAAAGAATGGGAAGCCTATGGGACCATGAATACAGTGAACTCCTCATCCAGCCTGTCATTCAATGTAGCAAATTGCTTTGCGAACCTGGATTTAGGGACGGTGGTGGAGGTGGTGGCGGTGGTGGTGGACGCTTAGGGCCAACAAGGGCGCGGTGATTTCCAAAGAATGGGAAGCCTATGGGACCATGAGTACATTGCGCTCCTCATCCAGCCTGTCATTCAATGTAGAAAACTGCTTTGTCAACCTGGATTTAGGGACTATGGTGGTGGTGGTGGTGATGAACGCTTAGGGCCAACAAGGGCGCGGTGGTTTCCAAAGAATGGGAAGCCTATGGGACCATGAATACATTGCGATTCTTAGCCAGCCTATCATTCAATGTAGCAAACTGCTTTGCCAACCTGGATTTAGGGATGGTGGTGGTGGTGGTGGTGGAGGTGGTGACGGTGGTGACGGTGGGGGAAAGTTGGCATTTCGAAAACTGGGGAGTGGCGCTTGAAAGCATTGACTTGCAAAAGCGAAAAGTGGCCGGATTTGAGTCACGGTCGAAGCCAGGGTTTACACCCTCGGAGCTAGGGCCAGGTGCCAGTCAAGCAAACTGACAGACAAACAAAGGGCTTCTGCCTAAGCTGAAGGAAGGGCTCAATCCCACCCAAACAAGTTCTATGCAGCGTCGCATGCGACGCTAAAAAATGGCGGAGAGTGTTTGCGACGGAGCGACAGGTGGCAACAGAAGCGAGTTAGTTCAAGACCGTTGGCTGACGTGTCAGGCTTCGTCTCGGTCGTTGAACAAACGGACAACGGGGTAACAGTGGGGGCTCCCGCAACTAGCTAAACTAAACCACCTTGTGTTCAGTTTCTATCACTTTTTTGTTCCGTCCTGCTCATTGTAACAATTCTACAACTAGCTAAACTAAACCCCTTGCTCTGTCTAGCCCGCATTTCCTTGTCCTGATAACACGTGTTGTCACAATGACACAGCTTTTGGAGGGCCTGTGCGTCTCAGGCGCAGATCCAGTAGGTCACAGGCAGTGAGACACAGTCAAAAGGGCGCACACGATGGCATCCTCATAATTCCCAAACAGGACTTGCATGAAACAAGGATGCGAACAACTATGGTGAGTGGTGAGGAGCAGTGTTTTTATTATTTCTCACACACAAATTTTGGAGGGTCTGTGCGTCTCACACAGATCCAGTAGGTCAGAGGCAGTGAGACTGTATTGCATGAGCGCGCAGATTTTCGCTTTCAGTTGGGTCAGAAGGGCAACCCCAAAGGAGGCATTTGCGTCAACAGCGCAACCCAAAATGACAAATGTAGAACCTGTTCAACATGCTGACGTCTTGTGTCGTATTACCTACATCACCAACTAGCTAAACTAAACCCCTTGCTCTGTCTGCCCAGCTATGCCTTGTCCAGATAAGGCATGTTGTCACAATGACACAGCTTTTGGAGGGTCTGAGCGACTCAGACTCATTACCTACATCCTTCACTAGCTAAACTAAACCCCTTGCTCTGTCTATCCCGCATTGCCTTGTCCTGATAACGCTTGTTGTCACGATGCCACAGCTTTTGGAGGGTCTGTGCTTCTCAGGCGCTGATCCAGTAGGTCACAGGCAGTGAGACACAAAACATGAAAATGAAAACATTTAGTACCCTGATGATGGTAACATTATATTGGTGCCCCAATGACCTCACAACATGCTCGCAGCTTGACGATGCCAAAAGGGCGTGGGTGAGTGAGTGGGAGGGTGGGTGGAGGGGAGGTGTGTGGAGGGGTTCTTGGCGGTAGCGAAGGATCTGCGCATCTCAGGCGCATATCCAGTAGGTCAGAGGCAGTGAGACACAGTCACGTGGTGCCATGAGGTGTTTGTTTGTATTTCGTATTTCTGTAGGCCAGGTTGAGTAGCTACTTGTGCTTGTCAAGCCTGATTTCAGGATGGTTGCGCAGCCATCGCACAGCGGAGCGCAAAGTGCGGAGCCCGGGGGGTTCAAGCGTCGCCATGCAACAACAGAATGGCGACGCGTCGTCGGGGGGAAAAACTGATGGTGATGAGATTTGGTGGGCGAATATTTGGTCTGATTCACTGTTTCGTTTTGGGGTTATGCATGGCAGCTTCCAACCATAAAGACAAAAAGGAGTGACTCACGTGGTTCCATCACATCAGGCACATATGGTTGGGTGGTGGGTGGTTGGGTGGTTTGGAACCAGGTGAGTTGGGGAGGGAGGCAGGCAGGTGGCTGGGTGGTGGGTGGTTGGGTGGCATGGTGGTTGGGTGGTGGGTGGTTGGGTGGTTTGGAACCAGGTGAGTTGGGGAGGGATGCAGGTAGGTGGCTGGGTGGTGGGTGGTTGGGTGGTTAAGAACCAGGTGAGTTAGGGAGGGAGGGAGGCAGGCAGGTGGTTGGGTGGTGGGTGGTTGGGTGGTTAGGAGCCAGGTGAGTTAGGGAGGGAGGGAGGCAGGCAGCTGGTTGGGTGGTGGGTGGTTGGGTGGTTAGGAGCCAGGTGAGTTAGGGAGGGAGGGAGGCAGGCAGCTGGCTGGGTGGTGGGTGGTTGGGTGGTTAAGAACCAAGTGAGTCGGGTAGGGAGGGAGGCAGGCAGCTGGTTGGGTGGTGGGTGGTTGGGTGGGTAGAAACCAGGTGAGTTGGGGAGGGAGGCAAGTACGCAGGTGGTTGGGTGGTTAGGAACCAGGTGAGTTGGGGAGGAAGGCAGGTAGGGAGGTGGTTGGGTGGTTGGGTGGTTGGGTGGTTAGGAACCAGGTGAGTTGGGGAGGAAGACAGGTAGGGAGGTGGTTGGGTGGTTGGGTGGTTGGGTGGTTAGGAACCAGGTGAGTTGGGGAGGGAGGCAGGTAGGGAGGTGGTTGGGTGGTTGGGTGGTTAGAAACCAGGTGAGTTGGGGAGGGAGGCAGGTAGGGAGGTGGTTGGGTGGTGGGTGGTTAGGAACCAGGTGAGTTGGGGAAGGAGGCAGGTAGGGAGGTGGTTGGGTGGTTGGGTGGTTAGGAACCAGGTGGTTGGGTCGTTGGGTGGTTAGGAACCAGGTGGTTGGGTGGTTGGGTGGTTGGGTTGTTATGAACCAGGTGGTTGGATAGGAGTAGGCATCAACCATGATGCAAATATTTGTTTTTTTACGACACGTCACCACTGCGTCGCCATTCTGTCGTTGCATGGGGACACTTGCATCCCCCGACCCCCCCCCCCCCCCCCCCCCCCCCTACCCCAGGCTCTGTGCTTTGAGCTCCGCCAAGTGATGGCTACGTAACGATCTTGAAATCAGGCTTGAGCAGCCCAAGTAGCTACTCAATCTTGGCAAAAACATTATGCAATAAAAACACACAAATTAATTTTTGAAAGCAGGTGCGTCTCAAGGCACAGATTTTGGAGTCCCCCTGAACAACTCTGCTGCCAACCAAACCAACCAACCAACCAACCAAAGCAACTAACTCACTTGAAGTGGTTCTCCATCTTTTCTGTAATGCCTTCATCATACTTGTAGCCAAGCTTGGCCGCAGTATGCATGCAGGTAGAGCACCTGCATGCAGTGCAGTGCAGTAAGAGGGGGGATGGGTGGGGGTGAGGGGGTGGGGGGGAGCGATGTGTGTGTGTGTGTGTGTGTGTGTGTGTGTGTGTGTGCAGGAATAGGGGTGGGGAGGGATGGGGGGGGGCAGTATGCATGCAGTGCACGAAGCGGGGGGAAGGGTTGGGTGGAGGGAGCGTTGCGTTGCGTGTGTGTGTGTGTGTGTGCAGGAAGAGGGGTGGGGAGGGATGGGGAGGGCAGTATGCATGCAGTGCAGTGCAGGGAGAGGGAGGAGGGTGGGGGGGGAGCGGTGTGTGCGTGTGTGTGTGTGTGTGCAGTAAGAGGGGTGGGTAGGGATGGGGAGGGCAGTATGCATGCAGTGTAGTAAGAGGGGGGAGGGGCAGGAAGAGGGGTGGGGTGGGGTGGGGTGGGGGCGCAGTATGCATGCAGGTAGAGCACCTGCGTGCAGTGCATGTATGTATGTTTAGGGTTTAGGTATGTGTATGTGTATGTGTATGTGTATATGTATGTATGTATGAATGTATGTATGCATGCATGTATGTATGTATGTATTTATGTATGTATGTATGTATGTATGTATGTATGTATGTATGTATGTATGTATGTATGTATGTATGTATGTACGTACGTATGTATGTATGTATGTATGTATGTATGTATGTATGTATGTATGTATGTACGTATGTATGTATGCATGCATGCATGTTACAGTACAGGGGTAGGCCAAATAGGCTGAAGAGACTTGCCAAACCGTAACTGGAAGGGCTATAAAGAAAGAGCATTGATGAGCTGGACCCCAAACAATTGTTTGACCGACGGGGGCCCTGACTTTGTGCTACAGTGATAATTTAATTATATAACTATAAGTAAATCATCTTCCCACATGCAAGCAGTGCAAGAAGGAAATTATGTTAGATCAGGAAAGGACAGGTCAGATCAGGCCTGATCGGATCGAGTCATTTCATTTCACTTCAGGTCAGGTCAGACCAGGTCGAATCGGATCAGGTCATTTCAATTCAGAGGTCAGGTCAGGTCAGATCGGGTCTTTTCATTTCACTTCAGGTCAGGTCAAATCAGGTCGAATCGGATCAGGTCATTTCAATTCAGAGGTCAGGTCAGGTCAGATCAGGTCTTTTCATTTCACTTCAGGTCAGGTCAGATCAGATCGAATCTGGTAATTTCATTTCACTTCAGGTCAGGTCAGGTCAGATCGAATCTGGTAATTTCATTTCACTTCAGGTCAGGTCAGGTCAGATCGAATCTGGTAATTTCATTTCACTTCAGGTCGGTAGGTAGCTCGAATCTGTAATTTCATTTCACTAGTAAGGTCAGTTCAGATCGAATCTGGTAATTTATTCACTTAAGGTAGGTAGGTTGCAGATCGGAATATGGTTAATGTCATTTCACTCAGGTCAGGTCAGTCGATCGAATCTGGTAATTTATTTCACTTCAGGGTCAGGTCAGGTCGATCGACTTTGGTAATTTATTTACTTCAGGTCAGGTCAGGTCAGATCGAATCTGGTAATTTCATTTCACTTCAGGTCAGGTCAGGTCAGATCGAATCTGGTAATTTTCATTTCACTTCAGGTCAGGTCAGGTCAGATCGAATCTGGTAATTTTCATTCACTTCAGGTCAGGTCAGGTCAGATCGAATCTGGTAATTTCATTTCACTTCAGGTCAGGTCAGGTCAGATCGAATCTGGTAATTTCATTTCACTTCAGGTCAGGTCAGGTCAGATCGAATCTGTAATTGTCATTTCACTTCAGGTCAGGTCAGGTCAGATCGAATCTAGGTAATTTCATTTCACTTCAGGTCAGGTCAGGTCAGATCGAATCTGGTAATTTCATTTCACTTCAGGTCAGGTCAGGTCAGATCGAATCTGGTAATTTCATTTCACTTCAGGTCAGGTCAGGTCAGATCGAATCTGGTAATTTCATTTCACTTCAGGTCAGGTCAGGTCAGATCGAATCTGGTAATTTCATTTCACTTCAGGTCAGGTCAGGTCAGATCGAATCTGGTAATTTCATTTCACTTCAGGTCAGGTCAGGTCAGATCGAATCAGGTAATTTCATTTCACTTCAGGTCAGGTCAGGTCAGATCGAATCAGGTAATTCATTTCAATGTCAGTCAGGTCAGTCAGATCGAATCTGGAATCATTTCCACTTCCAGGTTCAGGTCAGGTCAGATCGAAGATGTATTTCATTGCACTCAGGTCGGTCAGGTCAGATCGAATTCGGTAATTTCATTTACTCAGGTCAGGTCAGGTAGATAGAATTGGTTAAGTCATTTCACGTAGTCAGTAGGTCAGATCGAATCTGGTAATTTCATTTCACTTCAGGTCAGGTCAGGTCAGATCGGAATCTGGTTTAATGCATTTCACTCTTCAGGTCAGGTCGTTCAGATCGAATCAGGTTAATTTATTTCCTTCAGGCTCAGGTCAGGTCAGATCGAATCTGGTAATTTCATTTCACTTCAGGTCAGGTCAGATCAGATCGAATCTGGTAATTTCATTTCACTTCAGGTCAGGTCAGGTCAGATCAGACCAGGTCAGGTCATTTTATTTCAGGTCAGATCGGATAGGGTCATTTCATTTCATTTCATCTCAGGTCAGATCAGGTCAGGTCATTCATTGCACTTCAGGACAGGTCAGAACAGGCCAGATCAGGCCAGATCGGGTCAGGTCATTTCACTTCAGGTCAGATTAGATCGGATCATTAGATGTCACTTCAGGTCAGGTCAGATCGGGTCAGGTCATTTCATTTCAAGTCAGATCAGATCATTTCAATTCAGGACAGGTCAAATAAGATAGGATCAGGTCATTTCATTGCACTTCAGTCAGGTCAGATCAGGCCAGATCAGGCCGGATCGGATCGGGCCTGGTCATTTCATTTCAGGTCAGATTATTTCACTTCACTTTAGGTCAGGTCAGGTCAGGCCAGACCGGACCGGATCGGATCAGGTCATTTCATTTCAAGTCAGGTCAGATCAGATTGAGTCATTTTATTCTATTTTTTTAATTTCATTTCATTTCATTTCATTTCAGGTCAGGTCAGATCAGATCGGATCAGGTCATCTCATTTCAGATCAGATAGGGATCGGGTCGGGTCATTTCACATAATTTCACTTCAGATCAGGTTCTGTCTGTCTGTCTGTCTGTCTGTCTGTCTGTCTGTCTGTCTGTCTGTCTGTCTGTCTGTCTGCCTGTTACAGTCCAGGGGTAAGCCAAATAGGCTAAAGGGACTTGCCCAACCGTTAAACCGGTTGACTTGCCCCAAAGGTTATGCAATATAGGTCAGGTCAGATCAGATCGGGATCGGGTCATTTCATTTCAGGTGACATCATTTCAGGTCGGGTCATTTCAGGTCAATTTACTTCCGATCAGGTTATGCAACAGGATGCAAGCGATGAAGCCTTCGACATACGCGGCTCACAATAGCACTTCAAAATAAGGACACAGCATTCATCAGTACTCATATAATACTGGACACACCAGGCTTGATATAATATAAGGCGTGCAGATCACATTGGGTCATTTCAGGTCACTTCACTTCAGAAAAGGTTATGCAACAGGATGCAAGCGATGAAGCCACCAACAAATGCGGCGCACAATAGCACCAGCGATTTTCTTTTCAAATCCTAAAGTGGGGTTTTTCTAGCTTTATGGTTTTAGGCCTCCTCCAGGGACAGCTTTCTAGTGCTTTTTATAGTTTATAGTTTATAGTTTTGTACCCGTTTGGGGCCATTTGAGGCAAAAGTAACTTTTGTTTACTTCTTTACAGCAATTATTTTTCTAAAACGGGGTCAAAACTAGCGATCGCTATATATAGCGGGGGAAACAATCCCTGTAAAGCGGCTCCCAATAGCACTTCCAAAACTATTTGAAGAACACGTTTCCACTGTGCCACCCACCAAACATTTGTGTCGTGCAATGACACCATAGTCTTGAATTCCGGGTTGGGCCCAGTGTCCAGCTTCCACTCGAGGTACTCACGGTACGCCTCAGGGCGTTCAGCTAGGGCCAACAGGTAATCCACAAGATCCTCTGCCGAATCAAAGTCACAGGCTCGGATGATGGACCTCTCACCTGCAGGGGTTCGTGTGTGTGTGTGTTTGTGTGTGTGTGTGTGTTTGTGTGTGTGTGTGTGTGTGTGTATGGGTGGGGGGGGGAGGAGGGGCAGCAGGGGTGGGTGGGTGGGGGGGAGGGGGGGGTGTATGTGTGTGAGTGTGTGTGTGAGTGTGTGTGTGTATGTGTGTATGTGTGTATGTGTGTGTGTGTGTGTGTGTGTGGTGGGGTGTGTGGTGGTGGTGGTGGGGTGGGGGGGAGTAGGGGCAGCAGGGGTGGGGGGGGGTGGGGGGAGGTGGTGGTGTATGTGTGTGTGTGTGTGTGTGTGTGCGTGTTTTGTGTTTGTGCGTGTGTGTGTGTGTTTGTGTGTGTGTGTGTGTGTGTGTGTGTGTGTGTGGGGGGGGGGGGGAGTAGGATGATGGACCTCTCACCTGCAGGGGTTCGTGTGTGTGTGTTTGTGTGTGTGTGTGTGTGTGTGTATGGGTGGGAGGGTGGGTGGGTGGGGGGTGGGGGGAGGAGGGGCAGCAGGGGTGGGTGGGTGGGGGGGAGGTGGGGGTGTATGTGTGTGAGTGTGTGTGTGTATGTGTGTGTGTGTTTGTGGTGGGGTGTGTGGTGGTGGTGGTGGGGTGGGGGGGAGTAGGGGCAGCAGGGGTGGGGGGGGGGGGGGTGGGGGGAGGGGGTGGTGTATGTGTGTGTGTGTGTGTGTGTGTGTGTGTGCGTGTTTGTGTTTGTGTGTGTGTGTGTGTGTTTGTGTGTGTGTGTGTGTGTGTGTGTGTTTGTGTGTGTGTGTGTGTGTGTGTGTGTGTGTGTGTGTGTGTGTGGGGGGGGGGGGGGGGGTAGGGGGCTGCAGGTGTGACCGTTAGGTCAAAATTTATCCAACGTGGAGATGGGGGGATTTGAACTCCCGACCTCAACTTTCTGCAACACATTGGTCAACCATTGAGCCAAAGTCACAGACAGGGATGATGGACCTCTCACCTGCAGGGGTTCCGGTGTGTGTGTGGGGGGGGTGCGGGGTGCGGGGTGCAAGTGTGTGTGGGGGGGTGTGTGTGGGGGGGTGGGGGGGGGGGGAGTAGGATGATGGACCTCTCACCTGCAGGGGGTCCGGTGTGTGTGTGTGTGTGGTGGGGGTGGGGAATAGGATGATGGACCTCTCACTTGCAGGGGTCTCACATCATTTCACTTCAGGTCAGATCAGATCAGATCGTGTCATTTCATTTCAGGTCGGGTCAGATCAGATCGGGATTGGGTAATTTCAGGTCAGATAGGGATCGGGTCGGGTCATTTCAGGTCATTTCACTTCAGATCAGGTTATGGAACAGGATGCAAGCGATGAGGCCATCAACAAAAGCGGCTCAAAAAAGCACTTCACAAACTCTTTTAATAACGCTTCCACGGTTGGTGGGTTGGTAGTAGGTGGTGGGTTGGTGGGTTGGTGGTGGGTGTTGGATGGTGGGTGGGTGGGGCGATGCGTGCATGGATCGGGTACATGCACCGATGGGGTTCATGCAGGAAATATGGTCAAATAGGGATGGTGATAGGGATGTTGATAGGGACATAATAGCATTGTGCATGCACTGGGGTCATACAACGATGGGGTTCATACGGGGAATATGGTCAAATATTGGTGGGGATGATTGTTGTGGGGGCATGCACTAGGGCCATACACGCATTAGGCTCATGGAGGGAGTATCATAATGCAACGATGGGGTTCATGAAGGTAATAGGGACATAATAGCATTGTGCATGCACTAATGTCATACACCGATGGGGTTCGCACTGGGAACGGGGGTCATAATAGAGCTATGCATGGATTGGGGTGATGCAGGGAATGGAATGGTCGTAGGGGCATGCATGACAGGTTGGGTCCAGGACTCCAGGTCGCAATTTGGGCATGGAATGGGGTGATGAAGGATTGGGGCGATGCAGGGAATGGGGTGATGAAGGATGGGGGGATGAAGGATGGGGGGATGCAGGTAATGGGGTGATGCAGGATTGGGGTGATGCAGGGAATGGAATGGTCGTAGGGGCATGGATGACGGGTTGGGTCCAGAACTCCAGATTAAAATTTGGGCATGGATTGGGGTGATGAAGGATTGGGGCGATGAAGGATGAGGGGGATGCAGGATTGGGGGGATGCAGGGAATGGGGTGATGCAGGATTGGGGGGATGCAGGGAATGGGATGCTTGTAGGGGCATGGATGACTGGTTGGTTCTAGGACTCCAGGTAGCAATATGGGCATAGAATGGGGTGATGAAGGATTGGAGCGATGCAGGGATTGGGGTGGTGCAGGGGGGCATGGATTTGGGTGATGCAGGGAATGGAATAGTTGTAGGGGCATGGATGACGGGTTGGGTCCAGGACTCCAGGTCGCAATATGGGCATAGAATGGGGTGATGAAGGATTGGAGTGATGCAGGGATTGGGGGGGTGCAGGGGGGCATGGATTTGGGTGATGCAGGATTGGGGGGATGCAGGGAATGGAATGGTTGTAGGGGCATGGATGACTGGTTGGGTCCAGGACTCCAGGTCACAATATGGGCATAGAATGGGGTGATGAAGGATTGGAGCGATGCAGGGATTGGGGCGGTGCAGGGGGGCATGGATTTGGGTGATGCAGGGAATGGGGTGATGCAGGATTGGGGGGATGCAGGAAATGGGATGGTTGTAGGGGCATGGATGACGGGTTGGGTCCAGGACTCCAGGTCGCAACATGGGCATAGAATGGGATGATGGAGGATTGGGACGATGAAGGATTAGAGGGATGCAGGATTGGGGTGATACAGGGAATGGGGTGATGCAGGGAATGGGGTGATGCAGGGAATGGGGTGATGCAGGGAATGGGATGGTTGTAGGGGCATGGATGACGGGTTGGGTCCAGGACTCAAGATTGAAATTTGGGCATGGATTGGGGTGATGAAGGATTAGGGGGATGCAGGATTGGGGTGATACAGGGAATGGGATGGTTGTGGGGGCATGGATGACGGGTTGGGTCCAGGACTCCAGGTTGCAATTTGGGTAGGGCGGCCTGAAGGGCCACACAGTCTTTTTGGCATGTTAAACATTTCACATTGCACAAGCCACATTCAACACTCAACATTGAAGATTCATTATTTCACATTGCACATTGCACACTCAACATTGCACATTGCACACTCAACATTGCACATTGCACACTCAACATTGCACATTGCACACTCAACATTGCACATTGCACACTCAACATTGCACATTGCACACTCAACATTGCACATTGCACACTCAACGTTGCACACTGCACACTCAACATTCAACATTGAAGATTCAAAATTTCACGTTCATCATTTCACATTGCACATTGCAAATGCAACATTGAAGATTCAACATGTCACATTCAACATTTCACATTCATCATTTCACATTGCAGATTGCAAACTCAACATTGAAGATTCAACATCGCACATTCAACATTTCATAACTTACCTGGCGCATACTTCAGAATATTGGGGGCCCCCAAATAGACGGGCACTGCCCCAGCGTCTAGGTTTCGGAAGAAAGTAGAGCTCACCCAATCCGGATCATTGAACACGTTTTCCATGGACAGGTAGAACATGTACCTGCATGAATACATCTGTATTTATTTATTTATTATTTATTATTATTAATTCCCGTGGACAGGTAGAACATGTACCTGCATAAATAAATCTGTATTTATTTATGTATTTATTATTTATTTCCCATGGATAGGTAGAACATATAACTGCAACAATAAATACATAAATTGTACGCCTTGTTACAAGGCGTGAGGTTGAGGGGGCCAGCCCGTTTGCTTTCTCTGGGGCCAACCAGAAACTGCATTAACAGAAGAGAATGAGATGTTTTCATTGAATTCAATGTAACATTTTAGCTGCAGCAGAAGAAGAGGAGAATGGTACGTTTTCATTGAATTAAGTGTAACAATGTAACTGCAGCACTAGTGTAGAATGGCATGTTTCCAATGAATCAAATGTCAACATGTAACGGCAGCAGCAGAAGAAGAGAATATTATGTTTTCATTGAATTAAATTGAAACCATTAAAATGCAGCAGAAAAAGAGAATGGTGTGTTATCATTTTACTAAACGTAACCATGCGCTTGCAGCACTAGTGGAGTATAACATGCTTTCATTGAATTAAATGTAATCGTTTATATGCAGCAGCAGAGTAAAATGAGATATTTCCATTTAATTAAATGTAACCGTGTGACTGCAGCACTAATGGAGAAGGGCATGTTTCCAATGAATCAAATGTCAACATGTTACGGCAGCAGCAACAGATGAGAATGGGATGTTTCATTGGATTACTTGTAATCATTTAAATGCAGCAGCTGAGGAGAATGATATGTTTTCATTGAATTAAATGTAACCGTGTGACTGCAGCACTAATGGAGAATGGCATGGATCCAATGAAGCAAATGTCAACCTGTAACGGCAGCAGCAGCAGATGAGAATGGGATGTTTTATTGGATTACTTGTAATCATTTTGATGCAGCAGCAGAAGGGGAGAGTGGGATGTTGTCATTGAATTTAATGTAATAATTTAAATGCAGCAGCTGAGGAGCATGATATGCTTTCATTGGATTAAGTGTAACCATGCTACTGCAGCAGCAGAGGAGAATGATATGTTGTCATTGAATTAAATGTAATCATTTTAATGCAGCAGCGGAGGAGAATGATATGATTTCATTTAATTAAACGTAACCATGTTACTGCAGCAGCAGAGGAGAATGGGATGTTTTCATTGAATTAAGTGTAACCATATGGTATAACAATTGCTTGGGGTTCAGTTTATCAGTGCTTTTTCGTGATAGCCCCTCCTGTCACAGTTGAGCAGGGTACTTCCAAGCGCGCGCTTTTGCGTGCTGGTGCACTGCCTGTTTAATCCCCACTGCGCGTTTTGCGCAGTTTTTGCAACCCTCTGTGGGCGCAGCAAGCCATTTTTGCGCTTTTTGCACTACAAAGCACAGTTTTTTTGTTTTCAAGTGCGCTAAAGCGCTGGCCAATTTGGTCAATGGAAGTACCCTGCAGTTGAGCAACGTTTAGCCTATTTGATCTACCCCTGGACTGTAACAACTATCTGGGGGAGATTGAGATCTTAAGAGGATGGGAAGATGCTTGGGAAAGGAGGAGGTGGATGCGGAGGGAGGGGTCAGACATGTCATGAGAGGTCGGTCGGTCGGTCGGTCGGTCGGGAGGGAGGGAGGGAGGGAGGGGGGGGGGAGGGGGGGGGCAGGGAGGGAGGGAGGGAGGGAGGGAGGGAGGGAGGGAGGGAGGGAGGGAGGAGGAGGGAGGGAGGGAGGGAGGGAGGAGGAAGGGAGGGAGGGAGGGAGGGAGGAGGGAGGGAGGGAGGGAGGAAGGGAGGGAGGGAGGGAGGGAGGGAGGGAGGGTGGGTGGGAGGGAGGAAGCTAGGCAAGCCGGCAGGTAGGCAAGCATGCAGGCAGGCAGGCAAGCAAGCAAGCAAGCAAGCAAGCAAGCAAGCAAGCAAGCAGGCAGGCAGGCAGGCAGGCAAGCAAGCAGGCAAGCAAGCAGGCAAGAAAGCAGACAGGCAGGCAGGGAGCTCAGAAACCCACCCAGACACAAGCGATGCGGGGTCAGACTTCTGTGTGGCGCCTGGGGGGTCATAGTTGTGAAGACAGCTCCCTGGAGCATGAACAGGTAGGCCCACCTAGCACTCAGGAAGGAGAGGTGGCAGGGCTTCTTTAGGCACTCAGGAAGGAGAGGTGGCAGGGCTTGTTTAGGCACTCAGGAAGGAGAGGTGGCAGGGCTTCTTTAGGCACTCAGGAAGGAGAGGTGACAGGGCTTGTTTAGGCACACAGGATGGAGAGGTGACAGGGCTTGTTTAGGCACTCAGGAAGGAGTGGTGGCAGTGTTTGTTTAGACACTCATGAAGGAGAGGTGGCAGTGTAAATGCTGTGGTGCATTGTGGTGAAGTGTGAGTGGTGTGTGTGGTGCTTGTGGTGAGTGGTGTGGTGAAGGAGAGGTGGCAGTTATTATTTATTTTTTGGTTTCGGCAGGATTTTCACCCGGTGAGTGGGACCCTGTACCAGGGACCTCCCAAGCGCGCGCTTTTGCGCGCTGGCGCGCTGCCTTTTTGAACCCCACTGCGGATTTCGCTCAGTTTTTTTGCACCCCCCTGTGGGCGCAGCAAGCAATTTTTGCGCTTTTTGCACTACAAAGCGCAGTTTTTTTGTTTTCAAGTGCGCTAAAGCGCTGGCCAATTTGGTCAATGGAAGTACACTACCCGCACACGAAACAGCGCGACCAGGATTTCAGAAAGAAAGGCGGGAATTCCTACTAAGTAGGCACCCGGTAGGCAGTGCTTATTTAGTCCTGGTTATTTGGCAGAGGCAGATGCAGAGACAGAAACAGAAGAGACAGAAACAGAAGAGACAGACAGACAGACAGACAGACAGACAGACAGACAGACAGACAGACAGACAGACAGACAGACAGACAGACAGAAGAAACAGAGGCAGAGGCAGAAACACCCCATATGGCAGGCCTTGGGTATACATGTACCATATGGTAGTTGCTGATCACTACTTTTCTCTTTGGCTACGAGCATCAGCTCTAGTAAGCTCCCTAGACCATCACCAGGCAACACCCAAACTCCCAGCAGTGCTAGAAAACTGATGGTGTCAGCTTCCGTGTGCCCTACTTTGAACTAGTCAGGCAGAGGAGCTGCCTAAAAGCTGCAGCAAGTGGCAGAAACAAGTCCTATGCAACGTCGGAAGCGACGCAGAAAATTGGCGGAGAGTGTTGGCAACAGAACGACAGGTGGCAACGATGGAGCTTACCGATGCTAGTTAGGTATGAGACAGTTGGCTGACATGTTAGGCTTCGTCTCGGTCGTCTGTCGGTCGGACAGTCAGACAGACGGACAATGGGATGAACCTAGGGGGTTCCTTCCCCCCAGGAGGAAGGTCTCGTTTTGGGGAACCTGTTGGAACAAAAAAAGCTGGTAGTAGAATCCAACTCCGCTAGCAGGATTCAACTCCGCTAGTAGGATCCAACACCAAAGGCTACCAGGAGCGCAGCAGTGCTACATATAAGTAGGGGTCGGCTAAAGTAATTATAACGTCTGGTAGGGCGTGGTATTAAGGGAACCTGTCGTACGCGGGCAGAGAACGGTTTATCACCTCGACTCGACAAGCAACAATGGCGGTTGACAACGACCAGCAACGCTCAGGGTGACCGTAGGGGGAATCGAACCCCCGACCCCGGTTCGTTTAAGCGATTTGGTGTACCACTAGGCCAATCGTATCACTCAAACGGGCTCAGGGGTCGGCTATGTTATATAATATTAGTGAATAAATAGTAGTTTATAATAGTATATAATATTAGTCGGACGAGCCGTCTCACCAGAAAATCAAATTTATTTGGAAAACTAATATTATTGTGACACTATAATAACATTGGTTAATATTTGATTTCAAACACTGAGATAAGTTGCTGTTCCCTACATATAAGACACTGGTCCGCTCCCATTAAAACAAATGCAGAAGCAGCAAACAGCATATGCAAAAACTGCAAATGCAAAAAAAATGCAAATGCAAAAGCTGCATGAGCAAAATAACTGGATGAGCAAAAAACTGCAAATGCTGATATGCCTCACCTTCATCAGCTCTTGCACCACGGCTTGGCGTTTGGACTTAGCACCACAGTTATTGTGCATGAAAAGGGCCATACCAGTCTTGTTTAGCATGGACGGACGGACCTTAGTGTAGTTGGAGTACTCTGTGTAGAGAAAGGGGAACTACTGGATTTATGAAATGAAAATACTTTTTTTTTTTGAAAAAAAACAAAAACAAATTAAATTCATTTTTTATTATTTCCTATTTTTCTATTTCTTGCTATTTTTACTTATTTACTTGAAAAACAAATGGCTGTATTTGACAACCCAGGGGTAGCCAGATAGGCTGAAGGGTCTTGCCCCACCTCCAAAATAGGAACGGCAGTTCAAAAAAAGAAATGGTGAACCAAACCCCAACAAATCATAAATGCCGGGGGCCCGGAGTTTATGCTATATGAATTGTCATGGGATTTCTCCTTCAAATAACAATTGCAGATTTTCTAAAAACAAATTGAAGATTATAGCTTTAGCTATTACCCTTTTGCTTCAGCAAAGAACTAACCACAAACAGCAACACTTCCAATTTTTGTAATAAAGTTGCAAAAAACATTGTATACCTTCTCACTGCATTTGCGCTCTGTCGTGCGATGGCTGCGCAACCATCTTGAAATCAGGCTTGACAAGCACAAGTAGCTACTCAACCTGGCCTACAGAAATACGAAATACAAACAAACACCTCATGGCACCACGTGACTGTGTCTCACTGCCTCTGACCAACTGGATATGCGCCTGAGATGCGCAGATCCTTCGCTACCGCCAAGAACCCCTTCACCCACCTCCCCTCCACCCCCCCTCCTACTCACTCACCCACCCCCTCTTGGCATCGTCAAGCTGTGGGCACATTGTGAGTTCATTGGGGCACCAATATAATGTTAACGTCATCAGGGTACTACATTTTTTCATTTTCATTTTTCTTCTTCTCACTGCCTGTGACCTCCTGGATCTGCGCCTGAGACGCACAGACCCTCCAAAAGCTGTGTCATTGTGACAACACGAGTTATCAGGACAAGGCCATGCGGGATAGACTTTTTTTCTTTTTCTTTTAAAGCTGTGAAAGGACTTTCACCCCAGGAGGTGGGTCTCCCAACACAAACCAGCAACCCGGAGGATTCAGTTTGAATGGCGTGCCCCAGACAGAGCAAGGGGTTTACTTTAGCTGGTAAGGGAGGTGGGTAAAAAGACACAAGACGCAGTTTCTTGAACAGGGTACTACATTTGTCATTTTGGGTTGCGCTTTTGACGCAACTGCCTCCTTTGGGGTTGTGCTTTTGACCCAACTGAAAACGAAAATCTGCACGCTCTTGCAATACCGTCTCTCTGCCTCTGGCCTGCTGGATCTGTGATTGAGACGCACAGACCCTCCAAATCTGTGTGAGAGAAATAATAAAAACACTGTTCTTCACCACTCACCATGGTTGTTCGCATACGGGCAAGGAATATGGATTACTCCCTTCTTGACTGGATGCATCTTGGTGGTCAATTGAATATCCTGAAGCAGTTGATAGTATTCGTTTGTTTTGTTTATTTATTTGTTTGTTTGTTTTCTTTTGTTTTGTTTGTTTGTTTGTTTTGTTTGTTTGTTTTGTTTGTTTGAATGTTTGTGGACGGATTTTCACCCCAGGGTGGGACCCCTTGTCTTTTGGTGAGCTATGATTAAGGACCGGCATATCATATGATGTAGACCAAAGGCGATAATAATATCATACGATATCATACAAACTGCATTATATGATACATAAATGTACATAAATGTTAACTTTAGCCCAGTCAGACTGCCGGCATCATATGATGTAGACCAAAGGTGAGTATAATATCATACGATATCATACAAACTGCACTGTATGATATTGTACATAAATGTTAACTTTAGCCTAGTCAGACTGCCGGCATCATATGATATCATAATGCCGCTGCCTAGTCATGATGCCAGTGTGGACCATCACTTGGATTTTGACCATCATATCCTGAAGCTGCTGGCGTTTGTTTTTGTGTAATGTGTTTTTGTGTAATAAGAGTCTGCACCATCATGTGGGCATCCTTGGGTTGTTGTGTTTGATGAGGGGGGGCTTGAGTGTGGACTCTACATTGAGCCCGATCACCCCCTGCCCCTCTCTCGCCCCTTATTCTCCCTGCCCCTGCCCCCGCCCCTATCCCTGCCCCTATCCCTGCCCCTACCCCTGCCCCTATCCCTGTCCCTATCCCCTTCCCCTTGACCCCTTTTTTTTTCTCCCTGTCCCCTCCCCTTTTTTTTTTTTGTTGTTCTGTTTCCTCTCCTGTTCCCCCCTTCTCTCCTTTCTCCCTTTCCTGCCCCCTATCCCGTTGTCCGCCTCTATCCTCTGCCCTACCCTTACCCCTGCCGCTTCTCCCTACCACCCCTTGCTCCTTCTGCCCCCCCTGCCCTCGCTTCGTGCACATCGCCTTCTCCCCTCCCACGGACCCCCCTTGTGCCCCTATCCCTTGCCGCTTTGTTTTTATCCCTTTCCCTTTGCCTCCGCCCTGCACCTATCCCTTGCCGCTTTATCCTACCTTGCCCTGCCCCTTCCTGTTGCCCCTATCCTGGCCCCGCTCTATCCCTCCCCTTGCCTCTGCCCTTGCCCCCATATCCCTGCCCTTATCCTTGCCCCTATCCCTGCCCTGTTTGCCCTGACGCTGCCCCTTTATCACTGCCCCGATCCCGGCCCCTAGCCCGCCCAATTCCACCCTTCTGCCCCTGATCCCTTACCACCGAGCCTGCACCTCTCCTTGCCCACTATTCCCTGCCCTGAACCTTATCCCTGCCTTTGCTGCCCTATCCTGCCCCTATCCCTGCCCCTATTCTTGCCCCTACCCTTGCCCTAATCCTGTGCCCCCCCATCTATCCCTTGCCGCCTTATCCCTGCCGCTATTCCCTTCCCGCGCGCTTTTTTTTGTGGTATGCCTTACCTGCCCTGACCCTTCCCTGCGCCGTTATCGCGTGGAACGTTTTATAAACAAAAAAAGGGGGTGGGAAAAGAGGGAACATAGAATAGGAAAAGATAACGAGAACAAGAAACAGGTAAACAGGCAAGGAGAACGAGAAATGGTCCGTTGCCCCCTTCCCTTTTTTTGGCCCCCCTACCCTTTTGCCCCCTCCCCGCCACGTCCCTTGCCCTATCCCTGCCCCCCTACCCCTTTGCCCCTTATCCCTTGCCCCTACCCCCAATCATGCCCCATTACCCTTCCTTCACACTTCCCATGCCCTACCCCTGCCCCCGTATCCTTTGCCACTCCACTTCCACACTGCCCCGATCAGAGCCCGCTTTTTGGGTGCAGATAGTACCCTTGACCCAACGCATTCCCTCTCACATACGATCATGCTCCCCCCCCCTACCCACCATCGTTTCAACAGTACACACAACCTACGCCCTCGCCCATACTACCTTACCCCTCCACTACCCACTACATTTACCCGTAGACGAGCCTGCTTTTGGATGCTGGTAGTACCCTTGACCCAACACATTCCCTCTCCCATATGATCATGCTCCACCCCTACCCATCACATTTTCAACAGTACGCACAACATATACCCTCGCCCATACTACCAGGCTCCACCCCTACCCACAATATTTTCAACAGTACGTGCAACATATACCCTCGCCCATGTGACCATGCTCCACCCCTACCCACCAAGTGTTCAACAGTACGCACTGTGTATGCCCTTGCCTTTACTACCTTGCCCCTCCTCTACCCACCACATTACCCCATAGACGAGCCCGCTTTAGGGTGCGGATAGTACCCTTGACCCAACACATGCCCTCTCCCATACGATCATGCTCCACCCCTGCCCACCAAGTGTTCAACAGTACATACAACATATACCCTCGCCCATACGAGCATGCTCCGTCCTCCCCACCATCTTTTCAACAGCACGCACAACCTACGCCCTCGCCCATACTACCTTACCCCTCCTCTACCCACTACATGTTACCCGTAGATGAGCCCGCTTTTGGGTGCGGATGGTAACCATGACCCATATCCATGCACTTGCCTATTTTGACCAGGCCCCACCCCTACCCACCATCTTCTCAACAGTACGTACAACATATACCCTCACAAGCCCCTTCCAGTGATATACCATGGTCTAGTGGTAGACCAGAACGCTTGAGGATAAAGAGTCGGGGGGTCGACTCCCCCTTCGGTCGCTCTTGGCGTTGCAGGTCGTTGTCAACCGCGATGGTAGCTTGTCCAGTTGAGGTAGGAGACCGCTCCCCACCCGCGTACGACGGGCTCCTTTAACACCACGCCCCGACAAGCGTTATCATTACCTTTATACCCTCACCCATAGGACCTTGCTCCACCCCTACCCACCATTCTTTCAACAGTACGCACTGCTTATGCCCTCGCCCATACAATCTTACCCCTCCTGTTCCCACTACATTTACCCATAGACAAGCCCGCTTTTTTGGGGTGCAGATAGTACCCTTGACCCAACGAATGCCCTCTCACATACGATCATGCCCCCCCCCCCCCCCCCCCCCCCCCCCCCCCCCCCCTACCCACCAAATGTTTCAATAGTACGCACTGCTTATGCCCTCGCCAATACGACCTTACCCCTCCTGTTCCCACTACATTTTTACCCGAAGACAAGCCTGCTTTTTGGGTGCGGATAGTACCCTTGAACCAACACATGCCCTCTCCCATACGATCTTGAATCACCCCTACCAACCATATTTTCGACAGTATTTACAACATGTACCCTCTCCCATAGGACCTTGCTTCACCCCTACCCACCACATTTTCAACAGTACACACTGCTTATGCCCTCGCCCATACGACCTTACCCCCCCTCCACCCACTACATTTACCCGTAAACGAGCCCGCTTTTTTGTTCGGATAGTACCCTTGAACCAACACATGCCCTTTCCCATTCGATCATGCTCCACCCCCTACCCACCAAATGTTCAACAGTACGCACTGCCTATGTCCTCGCCCATACGACCTTACCCCTCCTCCACCCACTACATTTACCCGTAGACGAGCCCGCTTTTTGGTGCAGATAGTACCCTTGACCCAACGAATGCACTCTCACATACGATCATGCACCCCCCCCCCCCCCCCCCCCCCCCCCCCCCCCCCCCTACCCACCAAATGTTCAACAGTACGCACTGCGTATGCCCTTGCCTTTAATACCTTGCTCCTCCTCCACCCACTACATTTACCCGTAGACAAGCCCGCTTTTTGGGTGCAGATAGTACCCTTGAACCAACACATGCCCTGTCCCATACGATCATGCTCCACCCTTACCCACCAAGTGTTCAACAATATGCACTACCTATGCCCTCGCCCATACTACCATGCCCCGCCCCTACCTACCATATTATCAACAGAGAGTGAGCCCGCCTTTTGATGCGTGTAGATGCCGTCCGACTCCATGCTGTGCATCGCTAGTAGGGTGTCTGTGGTTCGGATTGGGTGGTTTGGGCTGGGGTTGGTCGGGCTGGTTAGCTTAGGTTTGGGAGGGTTTGGTTTGGGTGGGTTAGGTTTGGGTTGGGTGGTTTGGGCTGTGGTTGGTTGGGTGAGTTAAGTTTGGGTGGGTTGGGTTTGGGTTGGTGTTTGGGTGGTGCATCACTTGCAGGGCGTCTGTGGTTTGGGTTGGGTGGTTTGGGCTGGGGATGGTTGGGTTGGTTGCGTTTGGATTTGGGTGGGTTAGGTTTGAGTGGGTTAGGTTTGGGTTGGGTGGTTTTGGGTTGGTGTTTGGGTGGTGCATCGCTAGCAGAGTGTCTGTGGTTTGGGTTGGGTGGTTTGGGCTGGGGTTGGTTGGGTTGGGTTGGTTGGGTTTGGGGTTGGATGGGTTAGGCGTGGGTGGGTTGGGTTTGGGTTGGTGTTTAGGTGGTACATTGCTAGCTGAGTGTCTATATAATACGTGTGACAATAACCGTGAAGTTCAATTTTCTGCATAGAACAAACTCCTGGGCCTAGGTGTTTAGGATATGTTGGGGTTCAGTTCACCAGTGCTTGATTTTCCAACTGTCTCTCTTGTCTTTAAGGTTGGGCAAGTCCCAAAAGATGCCATGGGTAAACCTGGACTGTGCATCCTAATCACAGTGTCTGTGTGCTCATGGAGAAGGTTGGTCCGAGGGTTAAAGGGGGGAGGGAGGGAGGGAGGGAGGGAGGGAGGGAGGGAGGGAGGGAGGGGAGGGAGGGAGGGAGGGAGGAGGGGAGGAGGGAGGGAGGAGGGAGAGGGAGAGGGAGAGGGAGAGGGAGAGGGAGAGGGAGAGGGAGAGGGGAGAGGGAGAGGGAGAGGGAGAGGAGAGGGAGAGGGAGGGGGAGGGGGAGGGGGAGGGGGAGGGGGAGGGGGAGGGGGAGGGGGAGGGGGAGGGGGAGGGGGAGGGGAAGGGAGGGAGGGAGGGAGGGAGGGAGGGAGATAGGGAGGGATTCCATAGCCTAACCAGAGAACGGCAAGCCGCCCTTTTCCTAGCAATCCTGTGTTTGACCTCCTCTCGTAGGTCCCCATCTGTTGTGAACAGGTTGCCGATGTACATGAATCAGGCAGCAAATCAATGTTGCATCCATTTAGTTGCTATGGGAGTGGGAGTAGGGGAGAGGGGGAGATAGACAGAGGAGTGGAAGGGGAAGCGCATAGCCTGGATTCTAGTAGTTGATGGACCATACCCCAGTCCTAGGTGGTCTCAAGGATCTTTAAGAGGGAGGTGAGGGAATCTTTGGAGTTAGGAAAACAGGAGGAAACTATGGCATCAGAATACAGAGGACGGTGATGTAGTGGGTCGGTAGCTTGGGGCTTGGGATTATAGGGTTGGCTGGGAGGTTGAAGAACGTAATTCTCTCTATCTCTCTAGCTCTCTCTTATCGTATACTGCTCTCTCTCTCTCTATCTATGATAACGGTGTTTGTTGTTTTGTGTTACACAATTATATTGCGGTCAAGCCGCACAGTAAAAACAAAATCATTAATTTAGATTCCAAGAAATAGAAAGCCAGCCAGCCAGCCAGAAACCAACTTTAATAAATCAAATACAATCAGTCATCTAGTTTGGGACTTGCCCTTGCATCACATAACATTTGCTATACTAGGTGTGTCATTAAGCTGATCACTTCTATCTACACCCTTATGCTAGTAGCAAGAAGCCTTCTGGAGGGGATGGGGGGGGGGGGATAAGGGGATTTGATCTAGGTGGCTCTAGACCCCTGGTTGGCCCTAGGTCTCTCTCTCTCTATTCTCTCTCTCTCTCTCTCTCTCTCTCTCTCTCTCTCTCTCTCTGGTTAACGGTCGTTACACAATTTAATTGCGGGTCCAAAGCCACACGAACAAAAAACACAAAAATATCATTAGGAAAAAAGGTATCTAGTCAAACCCTATTATTGAGAAAGGACAGTAAGCCAATAACTAAGATCTAGGTGAAGGGGGGGGGGGGGGGGGGGGGGTTCCATCCGTAACAAAAAAAGCTCATTCCATATCCCAAACGATCGAACACAAATTCAAAGGCTAGCCAGACCCAGAATATGAAGCTACATAAATAACTATCTAGCGTACAAAAATCAATCAAGGCCAATTAAGCCAGAGGTGAGATAGTTCTATAATTGTCATTCTATGTGGCTATGTCTAAGGCGTCTCTGTGTACGCCCGACAGTTGTCCGCTTGGGCAAGTATGGTCTCTATCTATCTCTCTATCTCTCTTCTCCTCTCTCTCTCTCTCTCTCTCTCTCCCTCTCTCTCTCGTCAGCCCCCTCTCTCTCACACACGCACCACAACGCCTGCTCCCTGCACTATCCCTGATCCTGCTTCTTTCACCATGGCACCAGATCCAGGCCCATGGAAGAAGAGAACATCAGAGTCACGCGTAGCCAGCTTTTTAGAGTCAAGGATACAGGGCACGGGGCAGGCAGGGCTCGGGGGTCATTCTGTCCCCAGAACACATACAGCAGGAGGGGAAGGAAGGGACCGAGAGGAGGGTGGGGGTGAGGGCGGCCGAGGGGGGTGCATGTCAACAAAACAAAGACACACACAAACAGACAAAACGGGCCATTCCAAGGAGAGCGCACTACTTTTCAACAATAACAAGGGAAACAGCAGAGACAAAAAAGGATAGGGCAGTATTGAGTGGCGGGGGTGGGGTGGGGTGGAGTGGGGAGTTGGAGATGAATGGATGCGACGGGGAGGAAGGTGTGGTTTGGAGGTGGCAGGTGGAGATGGAGGTGGACAGGGTGGAGGTGGAGGTGGAGGTGGGTGGACGGAGACGAGATAAGGGATGCCGAGGCGGGTTCTGGAGGTGGGATGGGGTGGAGGTGGATGGTGAGGTGGAGGTGGCCAGGTGGAGAGTGGGCAAATCCGAGCAGCATTAAAACATAATAAGTTTTACATGACTGCGGAGTAAGGTGTTATGGGCCAATGTAAGTAGAACATACAACACTTCCAGTTACGTGCCTACCTGTTTGGAGTATGAAGTTGTGTAAGCCCCTCCAAGAGGCAAATCCCTAGTTTGCTGCTTACGTAGATGACGTATGCACCCGCATACAACAAGCTACACCATCATCCCCACCACTCCTTCTCAGACCACAACAACACACAGAACCACAAACACAGCACGACCGCCTGCAGTGAGATGTGCTTTCAAATTGCAGCGAGCCCGAGGCCTGCCGTTGCAACCCTCACGTACACGCACGCTCCCGGATGCCCCATCACCCTCATCCCCACCACTCCTCTCAACACACAACACACAACACACAACACACAACACGCAAAACACACACACACACACAACACACAACACACACACTGCAGGAGTATGGCTTTCAAATTGCAAAGCCCGAGTCTACTGCTGTGATAGCTGTTCAACCCTTTCACATTCAACAAATTCTCATGAAATGTCAGGGCGGAGAGCTGGATGACGATGAGCATGGTATTGGTTGTTGTTGTGGTGGGTAGTGGGTGGGGTGATGATGTGGTCCGTGAGTCGGATGGAGGGTGGGTGGGTGAGTGTGGCTCCCTACGGTGGAAGTGCATCACGTCATGAGGACAAGGGACCATGGATGCGGTCTGGTCTGATTTTATGTCAGATGGGAGTTGGCCGCGAGGTGGTAGCCGCAGCTCATAGTAAATCCCTAGTTTCTGCCGCGTACTTACTTGTACTGGAGCACTACGTAAGGGTTGGGGGAGGTCGTAGCCAAGCGCTCGTCAGTGGGAAGAGGGAGGGGCTCCTCTGTATAGCGCGGCCATTGGAGATGAGGGTACTCCCCTGCAAACACACAAACACACACACTTAGTAAGGGAGAATAAGTTGCAGAGTGCGCCACTACACATGTCGGCCACACAGCATCGCACATTAACACCCACATACACATCTACACACATAAACACATATACACATTCACACACACATATATAGGTACAACAGGGGTCTAGATAGTGCGGCCATGGAGACGAGTAGTGTACTCCTCTTGTCATCGCACGCACGCCCTCGACACCACACACGCACACACACAGACGCACACACACACACTTAGTAAGGGACGGGGAGTGAAGACCCGTGCAGGACGAGTGGAGGAGTTCTCTACATTGATGGTCACTGGAGACGCGGGGACTGCCCTGCACGGCGACGAGACACACACCCCACTTACACTTAGGCTACAGTGGCAGTGTATGAACAGTGGAAGAGGGAGGAGTCCTCTGTATAGCGTGGCCCCTGGGAGAACGAGGGTACGCCCCAGGCACGGAACCACCACATTACGCTAAGGCAGTAAGGTACAGGTCGCCACTACACTCAGCGACATCACTAAGGAGCACATACTGCACTCTACAATAATAACACACATTTCCAACATTCGCACAGCCCAAGCAAATGAGCAAATCCGCACAGCAGCGTCAATGTGCTGTAAAGCGTGGCCATTGGAGATGAGAATACTCCCCTGCAAGACCACACCACTGAGCTAACCGGGTGATGGGACGACAGGCGCACATAACACAACATACCACCGCGCACACATCATGGTACACACATCCAGGCCAACACACATTCACACACAGGCACGTACACCAGGCACACCACATTCAACACACACAGGCGCACCACATCACCACGCACAGGGCACACATAATTTCACTAGCACAGGCATCACACATATGCAACCTGACACAGGCACACACATTCACAACAAGGGACACCACTATTCTGTCATAGCAAGAGGCCCACACCCCATTCAAACACAGGCCATCACAACATCCACCACACAGGAACACACATTAAAAAACCCCACCACATCAGGCACAGGACATTATCAATCACAGGCAACCCATTCCACACCACAGGCACACACCATGTACACACCGGCACAACATCACAACAGGCACACACATTCACACACCAAGGCACACACAGGACAGCACCGACCTTCACACATGACGGAGCTCCCATGAGCCATTCACCACACAGGCACACACATTCACACACAGGCACACACATACACACACAGGCATCACACCTTCACACATGAGGCAAACACAATTCCACACACATGGCACCCACAAAGGCACAGCACATACAAACGACAGGCACCACACATTCACACACAGGCACACACATTCAGACACAGGCACGACACATATCACACGACCAGGCACACACACAATGTCGCACCACACAGGCACCACACATTCACCCACACCGGCACACATGGAGCCACATCACATGGCACACACAGGGCACGACACGATTCACACAAGGCACACACATGCCACACAAGGCACACACATTCACAAACAGGCACCAATTTCACACACAGGCACACAATTAACACACATCACACACAAGCACACACGGCACGCACAGGCACACACATACACACACAGGCACACACATTCACACACAGGCACACACATTCACACACAGGCACACACATACACACACAGGCACACACATTCACACACAGGCACACACATTCACACACAGGCACACACAGGCACACACATACACATACACATACAGCCCAGCACTTCATAGAAGGGCAGCGCACAGTAGTACTCGCTGCAGCACACAGGTGACACATATACACCACATACACACAAATGACCACACAGATACACTCATTATACATTCACACATCAAACGTACACGTACAGGCACACAAACACAATACTACACAAATTGACATACCTATCGACACACAATTAAACACATGCATACACATTCACACACACATGCACACACCAACACACACAGTCACACATTCATACACACATACACATACACATTCACACATTCACACACTCACATACACACACTTAGCAAGGGAGTAAGAAAACTCGCAAGCACACAGGCACACATGTTACGAGCACAAAACATTCACACCCCACAGCAGAATGTAACACACAAAACACACGACAGAATACACAGACACATTCACACACACATGACACAACCTACCATTATACAGCATTACACCACACGCGCAACAAAACGCATTGAAAACACACACACATACATACACAGGCTACATGTTTCAGGCACACATGAACACACATACACATTCACACACACGTACACACAGGCACAAACACACAAAACACAGAACTATCACCACAGACTACATTCGCCAACACATGGAGAACCACAGACACATACAAACCACAGGCGCACACATACGCACACACATACACACGCACACCTAAATGCGCACAAACACACACATACACAGACATACACATTCATACAAACATACACACATGCGCACATACACACACAAATACACATGCGCACATACACACGAACACACACATACACAAAAATGCACACAAGCGCATGTACACACACATACACATTCACACACACATACACACACATATACACATGCGCACAAGCAAACACATACACTTTAACACACACATGCACATTTAAACACACATACACACACACACAAAACATACACATATGCACACTCATTCACACTCGTACACATACACACACATGCGCACAAACACACATTCACACACATGTACGCATATAAACACACACAAACACACATAGACACACATACACACACAAACTATTGAGTCACCAAGGACCAGCCGCCACCTGCAACAACGGCACGTGCGCTGACAGCGCCTACTTCACATGGCATACGTACATGCCACACACACATACCACAAATCACACGCTGCTCTACACCACACACACACTCTCGTGACACATACACACATGCACCCACACAAGAGCACACGCTCTCTTCCACCTACTAACTGACAGCACACACACACACAACCACAACAAACACACATACACACACGCACACAAATATACACACAAACACACGCTCTCTCTCACACACACACACACACACACTCTCGTACACATACACACAAACACAACGCTCGCTCTCTCACCACACACACACATACACCCATGCACACAAATAACACACAAACGTACAGCTTCTCTCTCACACACACACACTCTGTACACACTACATACAGTGTCACATCAACACACACGCTCTCTCACGCGACACCTCTTCTCGTACACATAACCACACGCACAGAACACATACAACACAGACACAGCTCTCTCGGCAACACACACCCATAACACTGCATCACAAACTACCACTAAAACTGAGCGCTCTCCTCACACACACTACATTCTGTATCAACAACCACCATACACCAAAACCCACGTTTCTCTCACCACACACACTTGTGACACATACACTACATGCACACACAGGTCATACACAACACATCGGCAACACACACACTCGCACACAAAAACCACAGATGAGGACAAAGTACTCAGCACGTATTTCATGAAGTTGACTCGATCGTAGAGGTCTGCCACACATACAGCACCCAAAACTATACACACTTTCCCCACCCCTTATACATCCCTATTCGTATGTTACAAAACACACTTCCTTCTGATAGTGGTTTAATGCTCTATTTCCACACCACCGCATTCAGCCTATACCACACTATATGACATCCAACCTTGCGTGTTTGCGCCCACCTATCCCCAATGATTTTCGTCACTTATATCGGCACCACGACTACCCATACCCATGCCACTCATCCACACATCAATCACTGTTTTGCCTGACACCCCCGTGCTCATCATACACAAACATACTCCACCAACGCTAACAACACACTACCGATGGCCAACCTCACACAACTCACAATAAAACCACCGAGCGAACACATCAAAAAACTATCTCCACCCCCATCACGCATCAACACATCTCACCATTATCACAGTATCATTCCACCGCAAACATCCACACCACATGCACACGCACAACCATACAACAAAACACCCTACACACACGCTTTTCATGCACGCACACAGACACACACAAACGCACCACAGACACACGGCCCAACCCGTCATAACGGAACACACACATAGACAAAAAAAAAATGAAGACTAGCACACCTGGTTCGTGGCAAGCTTGTGCATGGTCTGGCTTCCCCCCCCATGCAACATTAACACACACACACCATTAAAACGACATTGACAACATACACGTCTCCATACGCACATCACGGGACACACACCACTAGACAATATCATAAAAAAAAACGTCCGACAGACTGCATCGCACCCTGTTCCAGAATCAAGCCCTTGTTTGCTGGTTGTGGCTCACTGGATATTTTGTCCACCCACACACACATTTCGCAACACACACACACACAACACACAAACCATAGAAAACTCCAAAATAACTGGCAAAAAAGACTTCAGCCACACCTGTTCTCAAGGCTTGTCTGGGGTTGGCTGCATGCACACACACACGCACGCACACACAAACCACAACACACACACACACACATAGACAATCCAAACACAACTGAAGACTAGCCACACCTGTTTCAAGGCTTTGATGGTCTGGACCACCGACCTCTGGCACACACACACGCACACACACACACACACACACACATAGACAATCCAAACAAACTGAAGACTAGCACACCTGTTCTCAAGGCTTGTGCTGGTCTGGCATGCATGCACACACACACGCACACACACACACACACACCCCACACACCACACAACCCACCACATAGACAAATCCAAACATTACCCACCACCCCTGAAGATAGCCCACCTGTTCTTCTAAGGCTTGTGTGGTCTGGCATGCAGGCACATATATTACACGCACACACACAACACACAACACACATAAGACAATCCAAACAAACTTGAAGACTAGCACAATGTTCTCAAGGCTTTGTATGCTGGTCTGGCATGCATGCACACAACACACACGCACACACACACACACGCACACACACACACACATAGACAATCCAAACAAACTGAAGACTAGCACACCTGTTCTCAAGGCTTGTGCTGGTCTGGCATGCATGCACACACACACGCACACACACACACACACACACACACACACACACACACATAGACAATACAAAAAAACTGAAGACTAGCAAACAACCTGTTCTCAACCGCCTTGTGTGGTCTGGCATGCATGCAACACACACACGCCATCCCAACCACACACAAACACAAACACTAGGGACAATCCAAACAAACTGAAGACTAGCACACCTGTTCTCAAGGCTTGTGCTGGTCTGGCATGCAGTTCCGTGAACCTCTCCTCGCTGATCGCAGGCCGCGGTGACGTTGGCTTGTAGGGCACAGACTTCAATACTATAGGCAGGCCCTGCCCTTCCCTGGCACTACCTTCACCTCCTGTCGTACTCCCAGCCCTGGATGCCCCCCCCCCTAATGACCATTAGCTTTGACCCAGAAGTTTAGCAATGCACTCTACTCTTGGCCTGGCTGCCGGGGGGTTCCGGTTTGCGTCTTTCGGCTAGTTATACCACTTGCCAGCGGTGTCAGTTCCGCAGGCGCCCATTCTAACGCTGTTCAGGGGGTTGGACCAGCAGCTTGTGGACAGCTACCCCTTTAGAGGGGTGTGCAGCGTTGATGTAAAGGTCGGCTTCAGTGTTGCGTGTGCAGCGGCGGTGCAGGGTGCCCATGGTGGGAAAGTGCCATGAGTAGCCATAGCCCGACCACAGGCACAGCTGTGGCGAACTCCAATATGTGTAGGTTGTGTGATTGACAATGAGCTCCCACGCAGCGTTGGGTCAGGGCAGGCGGACTACCAGGCGTGATGGAATTCTGGGGCTGGGTGCCTGTGGGGGGAGGGGGGGGGGAGGGGGGGGGGGAACTGATGCAACCTGTTACACTGGCAAGGCAGGATGGGTCATAGGGGGGTGGGTACTGTGGGGGAGGAGAGGGGGGGGGGTGGGGGAGGGGGGGGGGGGGACTGCTGTAACCTGTTACGACCGTTTTGCAAGGCATGGATGGGTCTTAATGAGAACTGGGGTCCCTGTGGGGAAGGGGGGGGGGGGGGGGAGGGGGGTACTGCTGCCAACCTGTTACACGGCCAAAGGCGATGGCGGAATACCAGCTGTTGATGGAATTCTGGGGCTGGATGCCTGTGGGGGAGGGGGGGAGGAGGGGGGGGGGGAACTGATGCAACCTGAGAGTGTAGGGCATGATGAAACAATTGAGCACCTTGAGTTACACCCTTCGAGCCCAGAAAGCACCGTTCTGAAGTCAGAAAGAGTGCATTTCAAAACAGAGGGGTGCCGATGGGCTGCATAATAAAAGGGTGCTTTGCTGTTGCTGATGGGGGTGAATACAAGGATGCAAATTAGCCCAGCCCCGCGCCGGCTGGGCTTGCCTGAACAACCACATGACCGAGAGGTCTGGCCGCGAGGGCGCCAGTGCATCTGCCATGACCTGCTGCCGACGACGGGGACAATGCAGCCAAGATCATAGCAGGAGGAGACACCGCACCAAGCACAGCCAGGTTTTGTGAACTAGCCAACATGGATTTTACTTTATTCGCTCATATTGTGAGCCACAATGCCCCCCCACCCACTTTGTACTTGTAATTGTGATCCCCCCCACCCCCCCCCCCCCCACGCACACACGCACACACAGCACCCGACACACACCCCACACCCAACACACCCACACACCACACACAGCGGTCCACGCACAACACCACACAACTACAAAACACACACACACGCACCTCAGAACGTCCCCCCCCCTACGCTTTGAGCAGTAGGACTGCTGCGTTATTGCACCTGTTTGTATGAGCTACTCGTAGCGAGCGCTCAAGACGCTCCATTAGACGCACTGGGTCAAGCTCAAAGCTTTTATATCATTATATGCATAGGAATGCCAGCCATGACAGCTTTCAGACTTACTGGCTAGCTTTGGGTTCGGCCAAAAGATGGGGAAAGGGAGCTACCTAGAAGCTGCTACGTGTAGCCCTTAAAAGAAACATTAATTGGAAGGGAGATATCCTGACTTGGAAGGCTCCTTATCGCCAGGTGGACAATGAGCACGTAGCTGCCTAGAAACTGTTCCACGGAAGGCTCCTCATCCCCAGGTGGACAATTGGCACGTAGCTGCCTAGAAGCTGCTACATGCCCATAAAAGAAAAAAAACTGGGAGGGAGCCATCCTGACTTGGAAGGCTCCTTATCGCCAGGTGGACAATGAGCACGTAGCTGCCTAGAAGCTGCAACGCGGAAGGCTCCTTATCCCCGGGGAGACAATGGGCAGGTAGCTGCCTAGGAGCTGCTATGCGGAAGGTGCCTAGTCCCAAGGGAGGACAATGTGGCACGTATCGTTGCCTAGAAACGTATGTCAATGCGGATAGGTCTACTCCTCGTCCCCAGGAAGACAAGGGCAAGTAGCTGCCAGAAGCGGCGCTATGGGGAAGGTCCTCGTCCCCAGGAGGACAATGGGCAGGTAGCTGCCTAGAAGCTGCTATACGGAAGGCTCCTAGTCCCCAGCAGGACAATGGGCACGCAGCTGCCTAGAAGCTGCTATGCGGAAGGCTCCTCGTCCCCAGTAGGACAATGGGCAATAGCGCCTAGACAAGCTGCACGTATGCCAAGAAGTCCTCGTCCCCAGCGAGGAAATGGGCAGGTGGTAGCTGCCTAGAAGCTGCTATGCGGAAGGCTCCTCGTCCCCAGGAGGACAATGGGCACGTAGCTGCCTAGAAGCTGCTATGCGGAAGGCTCCTCGTCCCCAGGAGGACAATGGGCACGTAGCTGCCTAGAAGCTGCTATGCGGAAGGCTCCTCGTCCCAGTAGGACAATGTGCACGCGCTGCGAGAAGCCTGCTATGAGGGCCCAAGGCTCCTCATCCCCAGGAGACAATGGGCAAGTAGCTGCATAGAAGTCTGCTATGCGAAGTGCTCCTAGGTCCCCAGGAGGACAATAAACAAAACGGGCACGTAGCGCCTAGAAGCTGCCTATGCGGGAAGGCTCCCTGGTCCCAGGAGGACAATGGGCAAGTAGCTGCAGAAGAACTGACTAAGCTGAAGGTCCTCGTCCCCAGGCGGACAAGGGCACGTAGCTGCCTAAAAGTGCTATGCAGGAGGCTCCTCGTCCCCAGTAGCGACGAATGGGGCAAAGTTAGCGGCCTAGAAGTGCTATGCAGAAAGGCTCATTCGTCCCAAGGAAGAAACAGGGCACGTAGCTGCCTAGAGCTGCTATGCGGAAGGCTACTAGTCACCAGTGAGGAAACATGGCAGGTAGCGGCCTAGAAGCTGCTTGCAGAAGGCCCTCGTCCCAGGAGCGGACATGGGCGCGACGCGCAGCTGCATAGAAGCTGCTATGCGGGATAGGGCTCCTCTTCCCCAGTAAAGGACAATGGGGCACGTTATGCTGCCTAGAAGCTGCCTATGCGGGAGCGCTCCTCATCCCTCAGGAGGGGACAAGTGGCACGTCTAGCGCCAGAAGCTGCTCGCGGAAGGCTCCTCATCCCCAGGAGGACAATGTGCACGCAGCTGCCTAGAAGCTGCTATGCGGAAGGCTCCTCATCTCCTGGTGGACACTACACTGCTACACACGAGGCCTAATTGGTTTTTGGGACCTTTTGCTAACTTTTTACTGAGTGAGTGGTTTACCGTACAACGTAAACAAATCGAAGTTTCTGGGTCAGGGGTACTTACTAAGGCACGGGCGTGGCAGTGGCAAGCGGGGGTTGCCTGAGCGCTGCGTTTTTGACGCCCCCCCCCCTCTGTGGCGTTCGCAACAGTTTGTTCAACCCCCTGTGGGCGCAGCGCGCAGTTTTTGCGCTTTTGGCACTAAAAAACGCTGACCGATTTAACGTTTGTGCGCTTTAAGAGCTGACCAATTTGGCAAGAAGTAGTACCCTGGTCTGGGTGAGGTAAGGCTATTGGCACTGCCGCGGTCGCCATTCATTCTATACAGCCATGTAGGAAGCGGTGATGGGGCCGTCCGAACATTTTGGCCTGAGCAGCTGTGAACCAAAAAAAAGCAGCATGGCTAGTTCAGCGTGATACACAAGCCAGATTCTCCCACTTGTTGCAGCACGAATTATTTATTGGCACGGTGGCTGTACCTCAGCACTGACACGACCACCACATGTGTACCAACTAGTGCAGCAGCACTACACACGAGAGCTGCCACACTACAGCGCATTATTGGCAGGTTGCTACTCAGGCACTGCGCCCACACATGTGTACCATAATGCAGCAGCACTACACACGAGAGCTGCCACTCTACAGCGCACTATGCGGCATGTGGCCTGTCTCCAGCCACTAACGACCAGCAACATGTGTACCAGTAATAGCAGCAGCACTAACACGAGAGCTGCCACTCTACAGCGCACTATTGGCATGTGGCTACTCAGGCACTACGCCCACACATGTGTACCATAAAGCAGCAGCACTACACACGAGAGCTGCCACTCTACAGCGCACTATTGGCCTGTGGCTGCTCAGGCGCTACGCCCACACATGTGTACCATAAAGCAGCAGCACTACACACGAGAGCTGCCACTCCACAGTGCACTATTGGCCTGTGGCTGCTCAGGCACTACGCCCACATATGTGTACCATAAAGCAGCAGCACTAGACACAAGAGCTGCCACTATGAAGTGCACTATTGGCCTGTTGCGGCTCAGGCACAGACGCCAATTATGTGACCATAAAGCAGCAGCCAGACACAAGAGAAACTAGCACACTCTGCATGCGCACGTACTACTGAATTGGGGCTGCCCGGCATGTACGCCCGTCTTATTTGTGTACCGAAATAGCGTGTGCGCAGCATGACTGGTGCGTATAGTGACTTGGCATGTGACTTTTGATATATTGACTGATTGATTCTTAATTGATTATGTAACTGCCGAAGACGGCGAGCAGCATTACAGGCTGGAGTCATGTAACCAAGTTCAAGTTTACTTTCAAGCTGTCTAAGAAAGGAGACACAAATCCGCTTAGTTTGCTCCCTGGTTTCCGTGGGTATCGTGTGGGGGGGGACTTTGGATGACAGTGAGCAGCCCAAAGTTGGCTGAAACAAAACATGTAAGAATCCAATCATGAGCTGACTTGGGAGGCGCCTCATTTCCAGGTGGGCAATACACTCATCTCCAGGAGGGCAATACACTCCAGTGATGCTGCTTGGGGTAGGAGGGGAAGTCTCCACACAAACGTAACGCAAACGCACACGTAAACACAAACACAAACACAAGCACAAGCACAAGCACAAGCACAAGCACAAGCACAAGCACAGACATAGACACAAACACAACGTGCCAACAACAAACAACAAGCACCAAGCACACAATAACAAAGCACAAGCACAAAACATAAACATAATACGCACAACAACACAATCCACAAGCACAAGAACAAAGCCTACAAGCGTACAAATCGCTAAAACACCAACACCTAAGGACAACTGTGACAACAGCACAAGCACAAGTAACAACAAGAACTCACGGAGCACAAGCACACAAACACCAAACACAGCACAGCACAAGCCCAAAAAACAAGCACAAGACACAAAACACAAACACAAAAACCAAAAAACAGCGATGCCGCAAGACACAAGCACAAGCACAAGCACAGCACAAGAACAAGCACAAAAGCCAAAGCACAGCACAAGCACAAGCACAAGCACACCAAACACAAAGATCACAAGCCACTGGAAAGACTACAAAGGCGAGCATATGCGAACCTAGGCCTCCTACAGTGCAATACGCATTCAACACAACCCACACAGAGAGATACATCATACGACAAGCCCCCACAAACACAAAACACAAACACAAACACAAACACCAACACCAACACAAACACAAACACACAACACACACACAAAAAAGAACATAACAGCGAAGTCACGCATATAGCACAAGCACAAGAACAAGCACACAACACAAACCACAAACACAAAACACCAAACCACACACAACGACATAAACAACAAACACAAACACATAAACCATAAAACACAAACCAAAACACAAACACAAAAAACACCCCGAAGCACACAAATGTTTAAGGTGAGCGGCAGGCTAGCCTAACCGCAGCCAAAGGAGTGTAGGACTAACCTAGCCTAATAGCTGGGTTAGTCTAATAGCGGGAGCTAAGCTTAGCAAAAATGTAGCCATTGAAAATTCTTAACCTGAGAAAGCTAGGTCGAGCGTGTGGCTCCGGGGGTTACCCGTGCATGTTGAATGAACGGAATGCACGAGACTCGTGTAATGACGAAATTATTCGACATATGCACTCAGTCCTTTGTGCACTTAAAGGCTATGCGCTATAATGTGTGACCGTTACTAAATAGAACTTCGTGAAAGGCTATGCAAAACGTATCTAAGATAATGCACTTCGGAGGTCAGAGTTTACCGGACATTATGAGCGCTCTAATCATCCATGCGCGCCACCGCAGGTAGCGCTATAGCGCGAGTAGCCCATAGACCTAGACACCCCATCGTCCCCCCCACCCCCCCCCACCCCCCTGCCAAGGCTCGCTACAAATGGTTGCATTATACGTCTGTGGGGCAGCAAGTTACATGATGCATTGAAACTGGGACATACGGAACTGCTAAGGTGGTTGGCACTTAACCATGGATTGTCACCAATGATGGGGCAGCATTTTCACCAATATTTGGTTGCAGCATTTTTTTTCACGGCTAGCTTGTTTCAGCATTTTACACACAATACATGGGTCAGCATATTTCACCAATGGATTGTCATCAGTGTTTCACCAATGGAGTTGGTCAGCAGTTTTACGATTCAACCAAGTTAGTGGTTCCGCATGTTCACCAAGGATTGGGCAGCATTTTCATTTCACCAAGTAGGGTCACATGTTCCCCAGGGATTGGTCAGCAATTGTCAACCACGCAAGATTGGTCAACATTGTCGACACAAGATTGGTCAGAGAGCATGTCAACCAATGATTGGTTAGCATTTGCGTCTTTCCTCCAATGACGGTCAAAGCATTTGCACCAAGATGGGTGTCATCATTTCACCAATGATTGGGCAAATGGTCACCATATGTTGGGCAGCAGGGTTTCATACCAATGATTGCGCAGCTCGATTGTCACACAATTATTGGTCAGCATTTTCACCAATGATTGGTCAGCATTTTCACCAATGATTGGTCAGCATTTCCATGCACCAATGCATGGGGTACAACATTTTTCCGCCAATTATGGTCACATTTTCAACAATAGTGGTCAGCAGATTCAGCACCATATGATCATCCATTTGCACCAATTGTGGTCAGCATTTCCTTTAATGATTGGTCATCATTTTCACCAATGATTGGTCAGCATTTTCACCAATGAATGGTCAGCATTTTCACCATTTGTTCAGCATGGCTACGGGCTTATGTAGGTTGCGCATGTAGTCATGCAATTTCTCAGGGCGCTCAGCTGACGGGCAGCTGTTACCACACGCTGGGTTTAGTGCAAGGTCCTACATATATTTTTTCTTATCTGCCCTGAGCATCGGGCTCCAACGCACTACGTTAACAACAACCCCCCTTGACTCCACCACATACACCGGGAACGAACCGCATGCATGCTCTACACGCACACACACACACAACCTGCTAACCTAACCTAACTTACAAGTTTGAAATTTCGGCTTGCCCGACTCCTCCCGAATGCGTTATTTGCGCTGCGACAGCTTTGCTTCAGCACTTGCGCCAGAAAGGTTGCAGTACAATAATAGGTGCCAATCGAATTCAGATCAGATCACCGACGAGGAGCACACGGAGGAAGGCATGCGGAAGGGGAGGTATAGTTGGTGGCGAGTGGAGAAGTGTCGCTGTCAACAATTATAAAGGAAATGCGGAGGGATCAAACTCGTCTTGTCAGTCAAAACACTGAGGCAGGGGGCGGTGAGCAAGATATGATGGTGCCCAGAAAGTGGCAGAAAGTTTGTCGGTGGTTCGCAAAAACACGAGGCCCCCTCTCAGGTACAGTGGGTACAGTAGGGTTAACGGCTCTGAAATCGGCCGAGGTGGTATGAGGGGAGGGAAAACGTGCTGGAAGCTATAGAATGCTGATGGGAGTTCCTGAGGGGGTGCGATGGGTGTTCTGGGCTTTTGTCCTTTTGATGATGATGTGGAAATGCTAAGGAATGCATATGCCAGCGTGGCACGGGAACTGCGGCCGCAGCCGTTTCCTGACCCGCGGACATTTTACCCTGGGGATAAGGAGAGATTATGGAAGGCGGGAGCCCGAGCCCCCGCCCCCGGAGCCATCCGGGGGGCCACCCCGTTGTCCGTTGGGCTTGGGACAGCGTAGCTGTCACCAACCCTTCTAAATTGGGCGCCGCTATACTACGCCATAGGGCGTGTTTCCACAGAGACTTGTTTCCCTACCGGAAACACCCAAGTTAACCCTGGTCAGAAAGTTGTGTTTCCACAGGGGTATTCGGGGTCTCCTCGGGAGTTTTTCCGGCAATCCAGGTCGGCGACAGGTCATCCCGGGGATATAATTAACTGGGTATGCCATACTGTTGCAGGATACAAGCGAGCCGTTTAATGTTCGTTATGGAAGTTTTCGTATCTCTTGACAATTCAGATTGATTCCTCCCACTACCTGAAATTGGAAACTGGTAGATGGAAGCGATCCATTGTCCCTTGGGGGTGATCTAGCGTGTCCTCAGTGATTCTGGAACCGTTCAAGATGAAGCCTTACTGAATTCGAGAAGAAAGTATCAGCACCTGATTTCCCAATCTGAGAGCATAATGATTTAATTATTCCTTTACATTATCTGATGAGCAATTCAGAAGTGGAAGGTCGTGCGAAGCTTCTTCTGTTTATCCACGAATTGCTTGGATCAAGCATATTTTGATGAGAATGCTCAGATTTGTATTGTTACGATAACGTTTATATTTCCCTGGCTCAAGCCAAACCCCCACCGCCAAATAAACCAACAACAATTCAGACGCCTACGGAAACCAAGTTCAAGTCCAGGCAAAAAAACTTAAAAACCTTGTCAAAAATGTGTATACACACACACACATCCCACTATCCCAGTTAAAGTGTGCGTGACAACACCCATCTAGAGTGTGTGTGTTGACGCATAGACATGCACGTGTTGAACTACCCTGGTATTCATCATACATGATACATAGCATATATAAATAGGCATTGTGATATCTTGCCATCATATGATGCCGGCAGTCTAGCTAGGCTAAAGTTACCGCTTATATACAATTATCATATTAATGTATGCTATTTGTATGATGTCATATGATACTATACTCGCACTTTAATCAACAACATATGAATGATACGATATACCAGTCCTTTTATATGAAGCAGAACATTAAACTGAACGCTCAGGTGTGAAGCATCTTGCTCGGGTTTATTGCATATTTATTGCTTTAGGGGTTAGATTTATTACATATTTATTGCTTGAGGGGTTCTTCTAGACACAAGGACCTGGACAAGTCTTTAAACTGTCTAATCTGCCTAGTGGTTAGCGTGATGGGCCGATAACCTATCAGCTTAGACACTTCAAGAGTGGAGAGATACTCGCAGCGGTCAAACGCGCCAATCTTTTAACGCAAGATGAGAATAATTAAAGAGACTGGGGACACACATAAGACCCCAGTGGAGGAAAGGAAGCAAGCCTGGAACCTAACTAGGGTACAGGCTATACAGCACGTGTTAGGGGATCAGGGGACGCAGCCCACCAGAAGAGCTGTCACCGTGTCATGAAGGATGACACAGTCTACGGGAAGCTTGTTACTATCTACAGCTATAGTTCTAAGGAAGTACAGTAGTAGTCACCAAGACATAAAACGATCAAATGAACCGCAATTGATGCTGATACGTCACAACACTACACAGATTTTGGAGGGTCCGCTGCATCTCAGAGGGTCTGGGTGCATAACAGACACAGCTTTTGGAGGGTCCGCTGCATCTCTGGGTCTGGTTGTGTAACATACACAGATTCTGAAACTTGTTGCGTCTGATGGTGCAGATTTTGGAGTCCACCGGAACAACCCGGTAAAACAACTGCTCCTGCAATTCAAGACTGCTAAGGTCATGGTCTTCGGAGGCCTGACCTGGCAATACACATGACTAGGGACTGGCATTTTTCAGCAAGAAATTGTAAACAGTATAATTATCAATGTAGCACGAACTCAGGGCCCCCGTCGATTAAACGATTGTTTGGGGCTTAGTTCATCAGTGCTTGTTCTTTTTAAGTCCTTCCTATACGGTTGGGCAAGTCCATTTAGCCTATTTGGCCTACCCCTGGACTGTAACATACATACATAGAATAAGGACCGGCATATCATATGATTTTGACCAAAGGCGAGTATGATATCATATGACATCATACAAATTGCATCATATGATATTGTATATAAATGGTAACTTTGGCCTAGTCAATCTGCCGGCATCATATGATTTTATATGATGACATGATATCATATGATATCATGTTGCCGTTCCCTACACATGACTACATGGATGACACCGGTTGCCCTCTTAAAAAAAGTACCAGTATTGCAGACCCCCAGATTGCAATCTTGGGTGAAGGGGCAAGCTACTTGTATATGTCGCTGACTGGGTGCTAGATAAAGAGGAAAATATGGCTTGGGATACAAGGCCGGGATGTAAAATAAATATGCACCACTCATCTCACTCTTGCGTGGTGATTAGGCTGATGTGCAACCTAGAAGAGGAAGGTCACAAAAAGCTGCCTTTGTTTATCAATGATCGCATGAAGAGATTGGATCAGCTATATTTTGATAATAATGCTTTGATTCGAATTGATTATGTTACCGCCAAAGACGGCGAGCAGCCTTAGCGGCTGGGTCCATGAGGAACCCAAGTCAAAAGATGCTTGATTTATGCAAGTATGCTGGGCCCATCCTCCTCTATATTTGAATAAAACTAGCAACAGTGACTACGTGCGTGCCGTCCTGCTAAGGCGGGTCCGTCCAGGCTGATACGGGCGTCCGACTTGCTATGGACGTGCGCGGTCCCAAGTTGCGAAGCTGAGTGGGCCGTCCAGGCTTGCCGTCCACGCGATGGCTTGCCTGTCCTGGGGCGATGCTGTGAAGCCGATCCAGGCTGGCCTGTCCAGGGCTGATTGCTGCAGGCCTGCTGGCTCCATCTGAGGTTACTGGGACCGATCCGGTGGCTGGCCGGTCGCAGGCTGATGGCGCCGTGCCGGTCCAATCTGATTCTGGGTATCCGTCCAGCTGGCCGGGTCCATAAAGCTTAAATGCTGGCCAGTCACCAGGGCATGGCCCGGGTCCATGCTGAAGCTGGGACAACACGAGCCAGTGGCTGGCCATCACAGGCTGATGGCCGTGCGGTGCCTTGGCGTGATCGCTGCGGGCCGGGTCTCAGTCGATGACGTTGCTGGCTCCTACTGATGCTGGCCGGTCCCAGCTGGCCGGTAAGTCGAGGCGTCCGTCCATTCTATGCTGGCCGGAGTCCAGGTCTGTGCCGGGAACGGCTGATGTCTGTGCCGGTTCCATGCGGATGCGTTGAGGCTGTCCACAGGCTGGGCCGTAAAGGCTTAATGGGCGTGGCCATCATGCTGGTCCGTCATCTGGATGCTGGGCCGGTCCAGGCTGGCCGGTCCAGGCTGATGGCGGGCCGGTCCAGGCTGATGCTAGGCCGGTCCCCATCAGAGACGACGTTCTGCCTGTGCGAGTTCAACTGAAACAGGTTCTCATACCGGTAATACAAAGTAAATTTGGTATAACTAATACCGTACTACAAATAATGTGTATAATAATTACGTAATACAAATAATGTGTATAATAATACAGTAATACAAATAATTTGTATAATAATATCGTAATACAAATAATTTGTATAATTGCGTCTCTCTCCCCCAGCTAATGTAGGCTGACTCAGAGCGTAATCATAAATTGTCGAGCATGCAACAGAAGTAGTGTAAATTGCAAGAGGCCACTAGACCATTCAGCACGATTTCTAGAGTTTAACGGGTGTGTGTGTGTGTGTGTGGTGGTGGTGGTGGTGGTGGTGGGGGGGGGGGGGTAGGAGCTTAGCGCTAATAGCGCTAAAAGCGATTCTGCGCATTTGCCAGAAAAGTCAGTAGGATGCACAACAGCACTGTCCTGAACATATGGCAGTTTGCCCGGGTTGTTTGGCCAAGTTTGGTTAATTAGTTTACAACTAATAGCTATAGGGCTAATATAGGAATTAGCCCTATTAGGGCTAATTTGGTCTGCCGTTAGCCCTAACCCTCTAAGCCCAATGATATCTGCAAAGTCTTTGGGCCAAATATGAAGCTAGCTAGTGTGTCTGGAAGCTTACATGATGAGCATTCCACCGCACTTTGGCCGTGACCCTAGTGGCTGGCTAATGGAGCTGGCTGGAAGCTATCATGCGTAGCCAACAAAATAATCAGTGGGGCCAGGGGGCTAGGTAGCCCCCTGAGTAGGAAAACAGTAAGCTACATATGGCACAAATGCAAATTAATAGAGGAGCCATGTGGAACTGTGGTAAACGAATACCACAAGTACCAGACTTTCCCCTGCCTTTCAACACGTTTTCCAACCAGACGATATTGGTAACAGTGTGTGTGAGTGTGTGTGGTGGGGGGGGAGTAAAAGAATACCACAAGTACCAGACTTTCCCCTGCCTTGCAGCATGTTTTGTAGCCAGACAATATTGGTTGAAGGAACGGGGGCACTGGATGCAATGACTAGGGTAATGATAATGCCTGGTGGGGTGTGGTATTAAGGGAACCCGTCGTACGCGGGTAGAGAGCGGTCTTCTACCTCAACTGGACAAGCTACCATCGCGGTTGACAACGACCTGCAACGCTCAGGGCGACCGTAGGGGGAATCGAACCCCCGACCCTGCATCCTCAAAGCGATTTGGTGTACCTCTAGACCAATTGATTCGCTGAAAGGGGCTAATGGCTAGGGTAGCTTTGTGGAAGAGGGACACCAGACGCAAATTACCGAGGTGAAGCTGATCTTATCATTGGTCCAAAAATAAAGCCTATGCCTCATTAGCTTTTTATTTTTGGACCAATGATTAGATCAGCTTCAACTTGGTCATTTTTATCCGGATATAAAAGCTATGCCACATCAGTATGGGGTCGGCTATGTTATATAATATTAGTGAATAAATGATATTATATCATATTACACGTCGGACGAGCCATCTCACCAGAATTTCGAATTTATTTGAAAAACTAATGTTATTGTGACACTATAATAATATGAGTTAATATTAGTTTTCCAAACAATAATATTAGTTGCCGTTCCCTACTCATCAGCAAGCTGATATGCCTTTGTGACTTCAGCCTGCCATAGTGGTCCCTTGCTGGCATAGCTTATCCAGCTACGAGCACAAGCTTCTAGGAAGCCACCCACTGAGCTAAGCCTCAAGATTTCAACTGTACAGGAGAGCTGTTTCTGTCAGCTTCCAGATGCACTACGTTGCTTTAGGTCAGGCTGCTTAGAAAGTCAGGGGAGGTGCCTAGAAGATGCTGCTCGTAGCTGAAAAGGAAAGCTATGCTTGTTGGTCTAGTTAGATTGGCGGCTGGCCCTAGTGAAAGCAAACGGGCTGGCCCCCTCAACCTCGCGCCTCGTAACAAGGCGTACTATTTATTTATTTATTGGTCTAGTTAGCCACAGGACGCACACCTTGAGCTGGAGAGCCCAAAGCACTTTTGAATCTCCGGACAGAGGGATCTTGTAGGAAGCTGTTGCTGTTCGAAATGACATGATTGTATTGAACGTTTCAAATTTGAACCATGCAAACATGTGCGTAATGATGCAAACATGTGCGTGTAGCATACATGCAAACTTGTATGTAAACATGCAAACATATGCGTTTAGTATATATAGTAGATATGCAAACATGTGCGTATACATGCAAGCATATGCGTATATCATACATAGCAGGGATTTTTCCCCGCTGGACATAGCGATCGCTAGTTTTGACCCCGTTTTAACAAAATTATCGGTACAGCCAGCTACAGCTCTAGAAAAGAAAAAAAAATGTTTTCACTTAAAATGGCCCTAAGAAGCTACAAAAAGCTATAAAAAGCTATGAAAAGTACTAAAACCCTGTCCCTGGTGGAGGCCTAAACCATAAAGCTAGAAAAAAAACTGCTTTCAAATTTGAAAAATAATCACTGATATATAGCACATGCAAACATGTGTGTATACATGCAAACATATGCGTGTAGTATGTGTAGTATGTATGCAAACATGTGCGCTTACATGCAAACATATGTGTATATTATATATAGTAGATAGTATATATGCAAACATGTGCGTATGCATGCAAACATATGTGTATATTATATATAGTAGATAGTATATATGCAAACATGTGCGTATACATGCAAACGTATGTGTATCTTATATATAGTATATAAGAAAACATGCGCGTATACATGCAAACATATGCGTATAGTATATACAGTACATATGCAAACATGCGCGTATACATGCAAACATATGTGTATCTTATATATAGTAGATAGTATATATGCAAACATGTGCGTATACATGCAAACGTATGTGTATCTTATATATAGTATATAAGAAAACATGCGCGTATACATGCAAACATATGCGTATAGTATATATAGTATATATGCAAAAACATGTGCGTATACATGCAAACATATGCATACAAAATGTATAGTATATATGCAAACATGCGCGTATACATGCACACATATGCGTATAGTTAGGGAGAGGCATCAATCTATATAGATCTATATAGATCTATATTGGCGAAGCTAGATTTTTGAAAATCGGCATAGGGCACCTTACAAAAATCAAAATCTGGTATCACAATTATGGCATAGGGCACCATATCATATTGCAGGCGCTTCGACTGGATTTTCCGGTGTCTTTCTGACGTAACTGCATATGTTGTAGATATACACAATATATCTATTTGCTATATATAGAGATCTATATATATCTATATATTTGGGCAATATAGATCTACCGCCCCCTACGTATAGTATATTTGCAAACATGCGCGTATACATGCACACATATGCGTATAGTATAGATAGTATAAATGCAAACATGTACGTATAAATGCAAACATATGTGCATACCATTTATAGTATGTATAGGGAGAGGCATCGATCTATATAGAGATCTATCTATCTATCTATCTATCTATCTATCTATATCTATCTATCTATATATATATAGAGAGATCTATATTGGCGAAGCTGGATTTTTGAAAATCGGCATAGGGCACCTTTAAAAAATTAAGATCTGGTTTTACAATTATGGCATAGGGTACCATATCATATTGCAGGCGCTTCGACTGGATTTCCCGGTGTCTATCTGATGTAACTGCGTATGTTGTAGATATACACAATATATCTATTTGCTGTATATATATATCTATTTGCCGCCCCCTAAGTATGTATGCAAACATGTACGCAACATGCAAACATATGCATATAGTATACATAGTATATATACAGACATGTACGTAACATGCAAACATATGTATAATATATATAGTATACATGCAAACTTGTGCGCAGACATGCAAATATATGCGTATGGTATACATAGTATATGTGCAAACATATGCGTACAGTATATCTAGTATACATGCAAACATGTGCGTATAGGTTAGGCAGCAGAATTGTTCTTAACATTTTGAGGCGAAAACATATGAGCATCAAAATCCACGAATCATTCCCCTTGGGCACTTAGTTATTGGCTGGCCCATAGGGATTTTGTGGCTGTTCCTTCTGCTTTTGCAGATCCTGCCTTGCCGCTCCGCTCTCCACACTCATTTCCATTGGATTGGCTGGGGATCTTGTGGCCGATCCTTCTGTTTTTGAAGATCCCGCCTTCGCTCTTTGCACCTCTCTCACACAGCAAGGAGGGCGGGTTGGAGGCGATTTCACTCTTTGCTTCTTCGCGGGCGTCATTCTCAGCCATACCAACCTTCTCACTTTTGCCTCCGAAAATCCAGGACATCGCTCGTTTAACCTTGGACTTCACAAGCTTGCTAACAGACTTCTCTGAGGGGGGGCGAGCCTCGACAGACCGCTCACTCATGTTACTCAGGGGTGAGAGAGCACAGCCGCCGGATGGATTGATGTTCATGAGATAGGATGGTGAATCATCCTGTAGTGGTGGGGGTCGTGGTTGTGGTGGTCGTTGGTGGTGGTGGTCAGGGTCGTGGTCGTGGTTGGTGGTGGTGGTTGGTGGTAAGCCGGGAACGGAGGGTCAAGACAGGGGTGCAAAGCAAACTGCAGTGATGGGGGGAAGTGAGTCTCCAGTAACGTTAGTTTTTTAACTTCAATTTTTTTAATCAGTCTTCAGTAACGTTAGTTTTTTCCGCTTTTATTTTTTTTATCAGTCTTCAGTAACTTTAGTATTTTCCGCTTTTATTTTTTAAAGTCAGTCTTCCTTAACGTTCGTTTTTTTACGGTTTAGAGTTGAAGGTTTAGGTGGTTTAGGGTCTAGTCGTAACGTTACTGAAGGCAAGCCTTAGTAGAGCCAAACTTTCCTGTGCCAACTGATAATGATAACGCCTGGTGGGTCGTGGTGTCAAGGGTGCCCGTCGTACGTGGGTGGGGAGCAGTCTCCTACCTCAACTGGACAAGCTACCATCGCGGTTGACAATGACCTGCAACGCCAAGAGCGACCGAAGGGGGAATCGAACCCCCGACTCTTCATCCTCAAGCGATCTGGTCTACCACTAGACCACTGTATATCACTGAAAGGGGCTTACTGCACCAACTGAAGTGGTCTAAGCAGCGAAGGGAGTGGAATGTCACAAGCCCACAGCATGCCCCTCGACAGGACTTCGTTTTGTATAAAGTAGAAAACATAAAATCCCAAGCACATGAGTAGGCTCTTGAAGATTATTGCAGGTTGATACATTGCACATGTGTCGGTTATCTAGGTTGGTACATTGCACATGTGTAGGTTATCTAGGTTGGTACATTGCACATGTGTAGGTTATCTAGGTTGGTACATTGCACATGTGTAGGTTATCTAGGTTGGTACATTGCACATGTGTAGGTTATCTAGGTTGGTACATTGCACATGTGTAGGTTATCTAGGTTGGTACATGGTTCTTACTTGTGGCGGACAAGGTGGCAGGGGAGGGGGGGAGGGAAGCTCCCCCTATGTCAAGGAGTACAACATGACAGCGCAAGGATTCCCAAGCAGATGGCTGTAGGAATTGCGCATTCTCTTTGTTTCTTAAATGGAAGGACGATGTTGATGATGGCGGTGGTGGTGGTGATGATGTTGATGATGTTGATGATAATGTTGATGATGGTTATGATGAGGAGGAGGTTGATGATGGTTATGCTGATGTTGATGATGTTGATGATGATGTCGATGTTAATGTTGATGATGTTAATGTTGATGATGATGATGATGCTGATGTTGATGATGTTGATGATGTTGATAATTTTGATGTTGATGGTGTTGATGTTGATGATGATGCTGATGTTGTCTATGTTGATGACGTTGATGATAATGTCGATGATGATACTGATGATGTTGATGACGTTGATGATAATTTCGATGATGATAATTATGATGATGATGATGGTGATGATGATGGCAGTGATGTTGATGATGATGTTGATGATGACATTGATGATGATGGTGATGATGGTGGTGAGATGATGACGCCAATACAAATAAGAGTGGTGCTGACCTCTGTATTCAGCAGACCGGGGGACATGCGACTGGGGGATGGGGGCATGGGGTTATACACGAGCCTGAAAGAGAATCAAACAGCAGCCGCATACAGTGATTTTTATTTCAGATTTGTGTAGTCCAGGTTGAGTAGCTACTTGGGCTACTCGACCCTGATTTCAGGATTGTTCCGTAGCCATCGTATGGCAGAGCGCGAAGCGCGGAGCCTGGGTGGCAGCGCGTCCCGATATCGAGGGGTCCGGGGGATGTAGCGTTCGACGGAATGGCGATGCGTCGTCGAAAAAGAAACACTGGCCCCATACCTACTTCGTGTTCATTGATGGCGATCGCCATTGGACCCATGGAGCAATTCTTCTTTGGGGATGTCTTGCTTTGTGTATTGCTCACGTGGCTCATGAGCCCCGATTTTAAGGGCAGGTTGATGAGGCTGGCTGCCTTCCTGGGGGGCTCATGGTAACGCAGTGCAGAGGGCTGGCCTGACATCTGCATAGTGCAACTCCTGTTGACAGCTGGTTGCGAGCCACTACAAGAGGGGTACTTTTTCTTGACAGGCACATTTTGGTAGAGACTAGAGCATATGGCCTGGACGTTTTTTCCGGGAGGCAGGGCAGCCAGCATGACCGCCAGGGGACCCGTAAAATTGCCTGCGTTGCCACTGCCTGAAGGCGTGGAGCCATCCTGTGGCAGGGGTGAAAGTTTAAATTGGTCGCAGTAGGTGGGTCAGCTGATTGACAGGGGGGGGGGGGTGCGTTTGAGTTCAGGGGGAGGTTATAGGCTTGTGAGTGCTCGAGACCGCACTCCAGGGTTTTCTTGGAGATGCTACTTGTAGCACCGTCAAGAAACAATATGATCACTGTAGCACGGACTCAGGTCCCCCGTCGGTAAAACGATTGTTTGGGTTTCAGTTCATCAATGTTTTTTTCTTTTTAAGCCCTTCCTACCACGGTTGGGCAAGTCCGTTTAGCCTATTTGGCCTACCCCTGGACTGCAACATACAAACATACATACATACATACATACATACATACATACATACAAGTGCTAAAGTGCAGTTGGTAGAGCCTCTTGGGGTTAGTTTTGGTGTCTTTTGCTGGCAGGTGCTGGGTGTGTTTTGGGTGTTTTGGGGGTGCTGGGGGTGTTCAGAGGGTGCTGAAGTATGTACCTTAGTGTCTTAGAAGTGCTACATTAGAGCATCTTGGGCTTACTTTGGGGGACCCAGAAGCTGCTAGTAGCTCCCTGAAGGCAGCTAGGAGCACCATGGTGATGCATGAAGACACTGGTTCACTTCCTTATAAACAAGTTCTATGCAGCGTCGCATGCGACGCTAAATATTGGCGGAGAGTGTTCGCGATGGAGTGACAGGTGGCAACGGAAGCGAGTTAGTTACGAGACCGTTGGCTGACGTATCAGGCTTCGTCCCTGTCAAACAGTCAGCCGGACGGACAAATGGATAACCCTGGGGACTTCCCTTGAAGAGGGGGCTCCGCCAAAAAACACTGGACTGGAGTGGTAATTTTTATGGGACTTCTCTTCTTTTATCGAGGAGGACCTGCAAGGCCTTGTACGACTAGATGGTCCAACCTAATGAGCCGGAACCCTGCAGTGGGTAGGGTCTTTACTAGTTTAGTCTTGCAAGAGCAGATCAGGGTACTACATTTTGTCAAATTGGTCATCGCATAAAGCGCACAAACGTCAAATTAGTCAGCGCTTTATAGTGCAAAAAGCGCAAAAACTGCACGCTGCGCCCACAGGGGGTTGAAAAACTGAGCGAAAAGCGCAGTGAGGCTCACAAAGGCAGCGCGTTAACGCGCTGCCGCGCGCGCTTTGTAGTACCCTGGATCAGATATGCGCCCGAGGTGCTTGTATCAGTAAGGCCTGGTGTGTTGCCTGCATACGTAGGGTAACGGGTCACGAGTAGTCAACTGCCATCAAAAATAATGATACCGCCTGGTGGGGCGTGGTACTATGGGGAGGAAACCCGTCGTACGCGGGTAGAGAACGGTCAACCACCTCAACTGGTAACCTACCAACTCACCTCAACTGGTCACCTACCAACTCACCTCAACTGGTAACCTACCAACTCACCTCAACTGGTAACCTACCAACTCACCTCAACTGGTAACCTAACAACTCACCTCAACTGGTAACCTACCAACTCACTTCAACTGGTAACCTACCAACTCACCTCAACTGGTAACCTACCAACTCACCTCAACTGGTAACCTACCAACTCACCTCAACTGGTAACCTACCAACTCACCTCAAGCTACCATCGTGACTGACAAGGACCTGCAACGCTGAGGGAGGCCGTAGGGGGAATTGAACCCCCAACCCTGCTTCGTTTCAGCGATTTGGTGTACCACTAGACCAATCGTCTCACTGAAATGGGCTGTCAACTGCCTTATAGAATCACACATAGGATGTTTTTCCTGCCTTGTACTTAGCTTGAACTGTGTTCTCATGAGGATGAACCTCCAAAGTGTCCGCTTCTATAGACAACAGATTCGTCCTAAGAAAAAAAGACATTACGGCCACTGTTTTATTCATATTACTGGGTCACCAATAGTTAACGGCCTTAAAGATAGTGCCCTAAGCGTCATCGTTTTTTTGATTTTCAGTTGTGAAAGGTATTTCACCCCAGGAAGTGGGTCTCCCGAAACAAACCAGCGACACCTGGGATTCAGTTAGAATGGCGTTGGCACTTCTACAAAAGAGTAAGCACACTGAATACGGTATGGTTGCCACTCCTACAAAAGAGTAGGCGCACTAGATACGGCACGGTTGCCACTCCTACATAAGGGTAGGCGCACTTGATAATGATAACGCCTGCTGGGGCGTGGTGTTAAGGGAGCCCGTCGTACGCGGGTGGGGAGCAGTCTCCTACCTCAACTGGACAAGCTACCATCGCGGTTGACGACGACCTGCAACGCCAAGAGCGACCGAAGGGGGAGTCGAACCCCCGACTCTTCATCCTCAAGCGATCTGGTCTACCACTAGACCATTGTATATCACTGAAAGGGGCTAGGATGGCGCGCTTGATACGGTAGGGTTGATGCCCAACTGTAACTGTAAAATACAATACTCACCGCAGTGACGGACCGCTTCCTGACCAGCTCACTGACTTCTCCACTCTTTCGATAGTACTTCGTGAGACAAGGGGAGCCCACTGGTGACTCATCCTGTGTTCACAGGAGTAGCAGCTTTTTTAAAGGTGCTACTTGTAGCTCAGGTGCTAAATATTGCTAGGGAACGGCAGCTACTATTAGTGTTTGAAAAACTAATATGAACTAATATTATTATATTGTCACAATCAGGTCACAATAATATTATTTTTGAATAAATTCGAAATTCTGGTGACGGCTTGTCCAAATAATATTATATAATATGATAGAATATTATTTATTCACTAATATTAAATAACATAGCCGACCCCTAAATACTGCACCTTGGTGTACAGGGTGCTCCGCTAGAGCCTTTTGGGGTTGCTTTTGGAGCCAGTACTCCAAAGGCTGCTAGGAGCAGCGTGGTGTTACGTTTAGACACTGCTTTATTTTTTAGAAAAATACCTGACAAAGAGTGCATTAGGACGACGTTGATATACTTGAGTCGGGTGATACTAATTCATAACTCATACTCACTCAACACATGCACTCAGTCAAATGTAACTTGTGTTTGACCAAGCTCAGATCGTGGACAACTCAATCACGGTGGTCATCCCATCAAAAGTAATTGCATATTGTGAAAGCTATTCAATTTTCTTTTTGGATGGTATAGTCGAAAGTAAAATTGATAAATTGGTGGCCTCACTGTCCAACCTGTTGTCCGCAGGTAAAAGTGCTCCGCCTGAGGCATAATTAACATCCCCAAACGCTTGAGCATGTAATGTGTATATGGGTATCATATAATAGTTGTACATCTAGTGGCCTCACTGTATTGCCTTGTACATCAGGTAGCCAGGAGGAACTTGGCAGAAGCAAGCCAGATGGGACCGACTCACGTTTGACTTGAAACCGATTTTTCAAATGGTCATTTGCCAACCCGTTTGCCAACCCGTTTGCCAATCCCTAAAGCGTGTACAGTAGCAAAAGTTGCGACACAAGACTGATTTCAGGATGAGTCACCATAGCGCAGTATAGGGCGGAGCGCAGAGTCCTGGGGAGGGTTTGGGGGGCAGCGCGTCGCACTGGGGTGGAACAAAGTTCCTCACTTATCAACGCACAAAACAACAACAGTGAATACGACCCCACTGAACACACCCGCACACAATGAAAATTGCAAAGGTGGAACTCACACATCTGGAGCTGTGCTGCCCCGATACCGGATAACGCGAGCGGGTCCTGCCTGTGGTGCAGAAAATAACACAGTTGACTGGAGTGGACTGTTGATGGTAGCAAATTGTAATGAACTTGGTCCAATGCTATCATCATCCACAGGGCAAAAAGTTAGGGAATATCTAGCTAAGGAGTCTCACTCACAGATGGCGTGGGATGCTCCCCCCCCCTTCATCCTCTGAGAGCACCAGATCTGCAAAGTCACTGAGTTTTGTGACAGCAGCAATTGCACAGGTCTTCAAGTGCGAGTAACAAGTAGGCGTTCAAGCTGTTTGCATGTACAATACAGTGCAAGGGTAGCCACATTGGGCTTTAGGGCCTTGCTCAGCCTCGAATAACATAATCAAGATCAGGGTACTACTAAGCGCACGCGGCAGCGCAATGCCGACCTGCCTTTTTGAGCCCCTCTGCGCGTTTCGCGCAGTTTTTCAACCCCCTGTGGGCGCAGCGCGCAGTTTTTGCGCTTTTTGCACCAAAAAGCCCTGACCAATTTGACGTTTGTGCGCTTTAAGCGCTGAACAATTTGGCAAGAAGTAGTACCCTGATCAAGATTGATCTAGATTTCCGAGAGGGGCTGGTCTAACAAGCCCTTGTGACCTGGTACCCAGCGAATTGCTTATACTAAGTATTTAACTTTGGGGGGGGGCAATAATACAAAGTGTATTGGCCCCCAGAGGCACTGTTTCATTTGTGGGCTACATGTAGCAGCTTCCAGACAGCTCTTTTGCCCCATCCTTGGGACAAACCTAAAGCCAGCTAGTGTGTCTGAAGGTGGACATAACATTACAAGCATTTCAATGCAACAGGAAGCTTTGGGCTAGACCCAGTGGCTGGCTGTTGGAGCTGGCTAGAAGCTGCCATGCGTAGCCAAACAAGTCTTATGCAGCGTCGCAAGCGACGCGAAAAATTGGCGGAGTGTGTTGGCGACGGAACGAAAGATGATGGAGCTGACCAAAGCCAGTTAGTCATGAGACAGTTGGCTGTCATGCCAGGCTTCAATTTTTCGGTCGGACAAACGGACAAATGGGTAACCCTGGGGGCTCCAGCCCCCCAGAAGGGGAGGTTCCGCCAAAAAATGAAACAGTGGCCCAAAGCCTATCATTCAGTAACTTCTCAAGGTCGCAAATGTGTGGTAGCATAGTGCGCATCGTCAGGGTTATTAAGGTAGGAGGGGAGGGAACCCGCAGAAATAAGGGTTAGCGATGCAAAAAGATAAGTGCATAGCAATGGCCATGACAGAATGGCCATGAAAGTATTAAGACAGTCCACTAAGTCTCTCTGGCCATGAACACATGCTAACCACGGCCATGTAAGTATCAACACTGTTTCTTGAAGGGACTAAACGTAGCAGCTTCTAGGCAGCTCCCTTCCCCCGTCCTTGTATCGAACCACCTAAAGCTAGATCCTGCGATTAAAAGCTGACATGTCAAGCATTCCAATGAAGCTGACCGATTCGGGCTTGACCCAGTGGCTGGCGAATGGAGCTGGCAGGAAGCCGCCATGTGTAGCTCAAAAACGAAACAGTGAGTAATCAAGACAGTTGACAAAGTCTCTCTGACCATGAACACATACTACCCATGACAGTGCCGATTCCATAATCAATCAAGTGCTAGTATATGAGCATAATTACACCATGCAACATAAATCACACTCGAAACATATAACATGATTCCCAGAAAACTCTCTCAGCAAGCATCATACCTGACATGAAGTTAGCTGAGTTGATCGATGCATCCAAGTCAGCCACTGCAACATTGTTAACATGCAACTTCTCGACAGCAGAGTCGACCAGCTAGAAGCACATGGAAAGAAAGGGAACTTAAAAGTTGCTTCAGGAATATGAATCAATAAACGGTGCAAGAAGCAGCTTCATTGGGGATGAGTGAATGAACAGTGCAAGAAGCAGCTTCATTGGCGATGAGTGAACGAACAGTGCAAGAAGCAGCTTCATTGGCGATGAGTGAATGAACAGTGCAAGAAGCAGCACTTGGGCAAAGGAGATACTTACCAATAGATCTGGGCGAGTGCAGAAGTTGGCCTCACTCTGCACTCTCCCAACAGGCCTGTGGAACAGAAATGAATGAAATGAATAAAACAAAATGGAATGAATGGAATAATGTAAATGAATGAAAGCAAAAAGAAATGAATGAAAAAATGAAAACGAAATGAAATGAATGAAATGATTGAAATAGATGAAAACGATATGAGACGTTCTATGCAGCGTCGCAAACGACGAGGAAAATTGGCGGAGTGTGTTGGCAACGACAGGTGGCAATGGACTGGAGCTGACCGAAGCCAGTTAGTTATGAGACAGTTGGCTGACGTGTCAGGCTTCAATTTTTCGATCGGTTGGACGGACAAATGGGTAACCCTTGGGGCTCCCGCCCCCCAGAAGGAGGGGCTCAGCCAAAGAATGAAAAAATGGAAAAATGAAATGAATGAAAACGAAATGACATGCCTGACAGTAATGACATTAATGCATGACATGAAAACGGAATTAATGAAAACGTGAAACAACTACGCAAGTTGGACTCGCTCTGCACTCTTCCAACAGGCATGTGGAACAGGGTACTTCCAAGCGCGCGCTTTTGCGCGTTGGCGCGCTGCCTTTTTGAGCCCCACTGCGCGTTTCGTGCAGTTTTTTGCAACCCCCTGTGGGCGCAGCAAGCAATTTTTGCGCTTTTTGCACTATAAAGCGCAGTTTTTTGTTTTTCAAGTGCGTTAAAGCGCTGGCCAATTTGGTAAATGGAAGTACCCTGATGTGGAACAGACAGGGGAGTTGGCGTTCGTATGAGTGAAGTGTTGGTGTGGAAATGAATTCAGGTTGTGGCCCACTCCACACAACTTGGTTTACCATTTACAACTGCTGTTTTCATGCGTCACCTTTAATGTGTCAGACGCCACTGCCATGATGATAACGCCTGGTGGGGCGTGGTGTTAAGGGAGCCCGTCGTACGCGGGTGGGGAGCGGTCTCCTACCTCAACTGGACAAGCTACCATCACGGTAGACGACAACCTGCGACGCAAAGAGCGACCAAAGGAGGAGTCGAACCCCCGACTCTTCATTCTTTAGCGATCTGGTCTACCACTAGACCATTGTAAATCACTGAAAGAGGCTGCCACTGCCATAGAGCTACCATGGGACTGAAAGCAACCCAATCCAATCCGATAAACAAATCCAATAAAGAAAAAGTCAGGCAGAGTTGAATGATAGAAACATGCTACTACAATATGATGTACAACTGTTATAAGATGTACACCTTGTGTGCAGTGATTGTTTTTTCAAATCTGAAAGTGGGATTTTTCTAACTTGATTATTTTGGGCCTCCTCCTGGGACAGCGTTTTAGTGATTTGTATAGCTTTTTGTAGCTTTTTCAGGGCCATTAGGGCAAAATAAAACAAACTTCTTGTTTTCTTTTTTATAGTGGTAATTTCGCTACAACGGGGTCAAAACTAGCGATCGCTAAATATAGCAGGGAAAATCCCTGCTTGTGTACTCACCTGCGACTACGGTATGACATACAACTGTTATCTGATGTACACCTTGTGTGCTCACCTGCGCTTAACTAGTGATCCATCGGAATTTCTTGCGGCCAGCTTTCCAACTGAGGCAATAGGTGGAGAGGTGTTTCAGTTCTTTAGGTTGGGTTGGGAACTATGTTTGGTTACATTTGGACTGGGTTTTGTGAGCTGGGATGGTATTGGGAAGCATAAGCTAAATCTTTTGCACTTAACTTATAACTTCAAAGAGTCTTTATTAAAATTAAATTAACCCCAATAATGCAACTTTAACACGAAATGAATAGTTGGATTTCGAAATAAGAGCTAATTTTTTAGATGGAAAACCGGGCTGTATTCTTGACTGAACGACCACTGGGACACCACAATGTACCTGTACAGGAAAAATGAAAATTGATACGCATTGCCACGGGGCGCGAGTTTGAAGGAACCTTCCCGCTCACTTGCACTGGGGAATGGTTAGTGTGGGTTTTGTTTCTGCAGACCGCTACCGCGCCTGACCTCGGACGACAGCGCGACAGCACGGAGGAAAGTTCTCCGCCTCTTTCAAAGTGGCAGGTTGGAAATCATGAACCTAGTGATGTGTTAGAACCCCAGACCTGTGTGTCAGACCTGGTACTACTGCATCAACCAAAGCCTGTTTGTATGTATGTTGTAGTCCAGGGGTAGGCCAAATAGGCTAAAGGGACTCGCCCAACCGTATAGTAAGGGCTTTAAAAAGAAAAGGCGCTGAAGAACTGAACCCCAAACAATCGTTCAACCTACGGGGGCCCTGAGTTTGTGCTACAGTGATAATTTAATCATACAATAAAGCCTGCGCTCGTCTCTGTTCAGGACTTTTATACCACCATGACCTTCAACTACAAGTAAGCCAGAGGTCGTGGGCTTGAGCCACAGTTAGCTGAGTTTTTATTACGTTTTTGAGCCCCCACTTTTCATATATATTTTGGTTCCTGAGCCAATCTCCATTTGCAGCTGTTTATAGCTATTTTTGAGTTGGATTCTTTCAACATCCTGACTTCAAATTCAAGTTCAGGTACAGTGACTCCAGGCCTGCTGGGCTGGCCATATCTAGCTGCATCGCTTAGTTTGCTTGCACCGCTATGCCAATCTGGAAATCGATGTGTGCTACCGCTAATAGCGATATACCGCTAAAAAGAAAAACCCTGCTGAGCCAAGCTGCTGCATGTTATCATTAAAAGAAACTGGGTGTGACCTACATCATAGTTTTTCTTTTCAGCTACGAGCAGCAGCTTCTAGGCAGCTCCCTGAGCCAGCCACTGGGCTAAGTCCCACATTTTTGACAGTTCTGGACAGCGGGTTCTATCAGCTTCCAGATGCACTAGGTTGCAATAGCTTCGGCTGAATAACCAGTTAGGGGAGCTGCCTGGATGCAGCTGCTTTTAGCTGATAAGAAAAACACTGACCCACCTCCTACTTGTCCACCTGATTTGGGCTTCCTAGCGCCATATTCTTGCTGCTGTGCGAAAGCCGAAGGTTGGATGTCAAGCTTCCTTGGACTTCCTAGCTCCATATTATTGTTGCTGTATCTATTGCCAAGTGAACCAAGCAAGGCTGGTGAATCTGGTGCCCCCTTCTCATGATAACTCGCATCCACTACCAGATCTTGGTTTGTGTTGTTCAGCATGTTGGCTCACTGGATCACTGGAGTGGGTGTGGGTGTGGGCAGTGAGTGTGATGGTGAGTGTGATGGTGGTAGTTCAGTCTTAGTCTGGTTTCATGGGTTTTGACATATTGGAATGAAAGGGAGCAGATGCCAGGTGGCGTGGCTTGAGGAACAGAGCTGGTCAAAGCTACTGCCTTGCTAGAGCAACCTAGCCAGGGAGGCTGAGCCCCAGCCACTACAGTCTACTTCACTGGATGTGATGGCTTTGTATGGTTGCAAGAATGGTTGAGTGCCTTCCCAAACCACTGAAATATCCGTGTAAGGCTCGACCTACCGCGAGGCTACCCCCCGAATGCAACATAGAGTGCAAACGCGTTCCTCGTGTCGCGTTCGACGTCCCTAGTTCCCTACCACCAACCGACCCCCACCACTAACAAGAAAAAAAGTATATCGCGAAGAAATCGGAATGGAGGAAATTAGTAGTCTAGGCATCGCCCAGAAGGGGAAGAGTAAGCAGGATGGGGTGTGAGGGTGGGGGTAGGGGTCGAGGGGGCTCCTTACCCTTTATAGCAGTTTTCGTTTATTCTGTCCGCGAGCAGAGGGTCCCGAGGGCCGCCGAGGGCCAATGTAGCTGTGTAGCTGTTTTCAAACCGGGAAAACGAAAACGAAAACGAAGACAAAAACAAAAACCGACTGCGCTGATCGTCGTCTGAGCCCTCGTTGCCTGGGTATGAAGCTGCATCTGCGATCGGACTCTTGCGGCAGGAGCCGAGGGAGCCCGGGCACGGGAGCCAGATGCAGAGGTGCTGGCTCCAGCGAGACCCTAAGCAGAGCCAGAGGGGAGAACTGCTTACGAAGCTGTGCGCCTGCGGCGCGGCAAAACACCGAATGCACGGGATCAGGGCCCGCCGCAAGGGATGGTGTGGAGGGCATTCCTGCAGGAAAGCGTGCGAAAAACGGCCAACGCAGTAGATTATTTTGTCGTTTTTACGATGTGAAAACATTGACACAGCTGCACAAGTGCCCCCCCGAAGTGCCCCGGGCCTCGGGACAAATAAATGAAAACCGCAATAATAATTTCCAGCAAATTAAGGCTATTGCTCGAGAACGCGTGAGGCCGAAGCTATCCGTACGGGGGCAATACCTGAGTTAGGCGCTCGGAAGAAGACGGATAAGAAGCGTCAATCGTCTGTGAGCGGCAATAAAGAAAAGAAAAGAAAGCGCTGCTGCGTGGAACGGCGCGCGAAGGAGGTGAAAGACAGAAGGCAGGACGCCAACTCGTCGTGTGGCTTGAAGATTCCTTCGAATCATCGAAGCATCTTCCGCCTATTTCTATCAGACATATACTAATCTATGGCTACATCCCAGCGTCTTGCACTCAAAGGATCAAAGCTTCGCTTATAGATCATTTCGTGGGCAAATACATTGGTACACATCCCTGCCCTGTTGCACGTAGAAGATAGATTCGCAGCGACAGCTCAGTCGTTTGCAGGCGACAGCGTGTTTATTCTCTGGCGACAGCGTGGCGCCTGTACCCCGGGCCTGTACCCTAAGCGTCTCGTAGTTTGTTCCACTTTTGTTCTCGTAGTTTTTTTAACTTGACACAGCTTTACAGTGTATTTGCCGGAGCCCCCAAGTTTATCCATTTGTCCATTTGCCATGGTTTGAACCAGAGGTATGGCCGACCGACCGAAAAATTGAAGCCTGACACGTCAGCCAACTGCCTCATAACTAGCTGGCTTCGGTCAGCTCCATCCTTGCTACCTGCCGTTCCGTTGCCAACACACTCTGCCAATTGCCCGCGTCGCTTACTAGTAAGCTCCGGGGAGGGCAGGCCAAAAACTGGTTATTTCTTTTCTAACGTCTCCGTTAAAGCCTAAGGTAAACGCGAAGCAATTTACGAAGTTTACGCCGTAGTTTCGCATCATGCCGTGGCTTGTGGAGAAAGCTCCCCGAAAGTACCAATGGTCCACGCGGACGGCGGCACCTAAGTAGGGAACGGCAACTAATATTAGTTTTTCAAATAAATTCGAAATTCTGGTAAGACTGCTCGTCCGACTAATATAAGTTTATAATATAAAATACAAATATTTATCCACTATCTCCATAGGTGCCTAAGTCCAAAGACGCCCTAAGTTGGTACAGAGACATTGGTACAGAGATAATAGTATTTAACATAGCCAACCCCTTTCCATAAGTGGATGTCGCGAAGTTATATTTTTCAAAAATGATTGGCAACTTGGCTAAGGGGGTTTTTAAGTTAAGCTTAGATGGCTGGAAAAGTGAGGGAAAACAAATCTTGCCTGATTTGCGTCTATTTAGGCCGATTCCGGGCCACTATTTGGAGGTGCTGGTTCAGGTCGAATCGGCACCGTTTTTGCTATACTTCACCACCAATGTGTCGACTGGAACTTTACAAAAAAACGGTTCCATCTGAACTAGCACCGGCTTAGAGACATGCCAAAACGCGTAACCAAATCTGGCCCTAGCTTAATGTCTATGGCCAAACCCTGATTAGATCACTGCTTTGATCTGCGTGGGACAACAGGATGAGTGGCAGTACAATACTGGAATGTGTAGATTTACAGTCCAGCCAGTAGAGACGTAGCAGCATAGGCTAAATAGACTTGCCCAACCTAAATTGGGAAGGCCTGTATACAAAACAAGCACTGCCCCCCCCCCCCCCCCCCCCCCCCCCCCCCCCCCCGAAGGGGAGAGGACGATGTTCCTGAGTCCATCCTCTGTGAATAATTTGAAATCAATTCTCATCGGTTCTATTACATTTTTGTACACAGTCTTATATAATGATCACTTCAGCACATAGACTCCTAGCAGTTCACATCATAGCTTTTATTTTTAGCTACGGGCTGCAGATTTAGACAGCTCCCATGACCTGCTATCCATCCAATCCTGACACATCCTAACACACCTTGATGTGTGGTACTAAACATAGATCACAGACGCCCTAAGGCACATTCCTGGGAGTTATAATACAATTTTCAGTCAGATCGGCACATAAATATTTTGTGATGCTCATGAGTCCCCCTGGACTCCGTTAAGCTACGGGCACAAGTGGAGTCCACAAGGAAAAATGTAATCATCATTAACACAGCTTATCTTTTCAGCTACGAGCAGCAGTTTCCAAGGAGCTCCCCTGACTGGCTAGTCAGCCAGTACTGACACAATCAGCTTTCTAGCCTACTTGGCCCAGAGGCTAGAAAGTCTCTGGGCCAAGTAGCCTACTTGGCCCAGTGGCTCGCTGAATGAGCTGCTATGAAAAGCCGAAAAGAAAAGCAATAGGTCGCATAATGGTACATGCAATCCTTCATTCTTCTATTCAGTTAGCTTATTTGGCAACAGTAAAAAAAAAATACTTCTAGCCTAAAAATTCATACCCAACATCTAAATGCCTAATAAGTACACCCATTATGTCCGAATGCCTAAAAATGATTTCTAACTTCCACATGCCTTAAATTTATACCTTCTATATCCAAACGCCTTCAAAACAAATCCCTCTGTCCAAATGCCTAAAAATGGTACCCTCTGTTCAAATGCCAAAAAGTATAACTTTCATCTAAATGCCCCAAAAAGTATACCCACTACATCCAAACGCCTAAAAAGCATACCCACTGCCCAAGTGCCAAAAAAGTATACCTCACATCTAAATGCCTGAAGAGTATACCCCCTATTTCCAAATGCCTAAGGATGATACCCACTATACCACGCTGTGAATTACAGTAGCCTGCGCCTGATCGAATAGGCTCTGTGTCTACTGTACTGACACAACAATTTGACTTTTTCGTGGCGGGGTTTTTCGCTCCAGGTTTGGCCCAAGGGCGGGGGAAAGGAGCTGTTTAGAAGCTGCGACTATCAGCCCAAAGAAGAAACAGTGGACTTGGGCATCTTGGGTAGTGGCAGTGGTGGTTGTGGGGGCAGCAGGTGGTGGTGGTGGTGGTGCCGCGGTGTTGGTGGCATGGGTGGTGGCAGCGTTGGTGGTAGTTGGAGTACCGTGGTGTTGGTAGCAGGGGTGGTGGCAGAGCTGTGGCGATGGTGGCAGCGTTGGTGGTGTCAGTGGTGATAGTTCATTTGCGAGTCTTCCAGGAGGTTGCCACATTCCGCTAAGAAGGTACAAACGAGATGTGTGTGTGTGTTGTGCCTGGGAATGGTGGGTGGCCCCAGTCCAAGCAAACGGGCTCGCCCCCCTCAACCTCATGCCTTATTACAAGGCATACTATTTATTGGTGCCTGGGTGTAAGCAGAGCACACTCTACATATGTCTAGGGACCGGAATATCATATGATGTTGACCAAAGGCGAGCATAATATCATGTAATATCATACAAATTGCATCATATGATATTGTGTGTAAATGGAACCTTTACCCTAGATAGACTACCCGCATCAGATGATATCATACGATGACATGATATCGTATGATATCACATTGCCGTTCCCTAGCCATAGGTACACAAACAGTACTTTCACTGCAGCATTATGAGGTCAAAAGGGAGGGGTGGAGAGGGGTGGGGGTGGAGAGGGGAGGGGAGGGATGGTGTGGTGTGGGTCGAGTCGGGTGGGGCTAGGTTGGGGTTGCTGTGTGTGTGTGTGTGAATGTCATTCCCTACATATGTCCAGGTGGTCCCATGCCCCTCAAAGCTTCCTTGTTGGCGACAAGGCCATAGTCGTGGAGTGGCTGGTCTTCCAAAATGTTGTCGTGTTCCACCACAAAGTCCGGCAGCTTGAAGTTGGTCTGTCATGGAAACGTAGTGGGGAATGTTAGCAAGCTAGTTAAGTAAGCCCCCACATGCGTTACACCTAGACCCTGAACCCTAAAACATGGAGTGGCTTGTCTTCCAAAATAGTCGTGTTCCACTACAAAATTCGGCAGCTTGAAGTTGGTCTGACATGAAAACTTAGTGGGGAAAGTTAGCAAGCTACTAAAGTAAGCCCCCACATGCGTCACACCTAGACCCTGAACCCTAAAACATGGAGTGGCTGGTCTTCCAAAATGTTGCCTTGTTTCACTACGAAGTCTGGCAGCTTGAAGTGGGTCTGTCATGGAAACGTAGTGGGGAGAATTAGCAAGCTACTTAAGTGAGCCCCCGCATGCGATACACCCAGACCCTGAACCCTAAAACATGGAGTGACTGATCTTCCAAAATGTTATCATGTTCCACTACAAAATCCGACAGCTTGAAGTTGGTCTGTCATGAAAACGTATTGGGGAAAGTGAGCAAGATAATTAAGTAAGCCCTCACATGCGTTACACCTAATCCCTGAACCCTAAAACATGGAGTGGCTGGTCTTCCCAAATATTGTCGTCTTCCACTACAAAATCCAACAGCTTGAAGTTGGTCTGTCATGAAAACGAAGTGGAGGAAGTTAGCAAGCTACTTAAGTAAGCCCTCGCATGCGTCACACCTAATCCCTGAACCCTAAAACAAAAACTCAAAGTCTTGTGACTACTTTAACCACTACCCCCCTAAAACTAACTGGGGGCTAATTTAGACCGGACTCACCCTATAATTAACTGGGGCTAACTTCCCCAGGACCCCCCCTATCATTAACTGGGGCTAACTCCCAGGACCCCCCCTATAATTAAGTGGGGCTAACTTCCTCAGGACCCCCCCGTAAAATTGACTGGGGCTATCTCCCCCAGGACCCCCCCCCTAAAATTAACTGGGGGTTACCTTCCCCAGGACCCCCCCCTTAAATTAACTTGGGACTAACTTCCTCAGGACCCCCCCTAAAATTAACTGGGGGCTATACAAATAATAATAATAATAATAACAACACATAAAATACTCCCACCTTGGAGATATACTCCCACAAGAACTCAATGCGAGAGACCCATCGGATCTTGCGCCAGAGTAGGGAGCTGAACCACGGGCACACTGTCATGGTCGACACCCACAAAGTCAAATCGCAGTGCAGCACGTACACATGCTGAAGGTTGGCTCGGAAGCGCTCAGGCAGGTTCTCATACATATGCCACATCCACGCCACGCTGGGGCAGTTCTTGATGTACGAAGATTCTGTATGCGCCCAGACCAAGCTGTAGCTTGAGTTGGATAGCTGGTCACACCGGGTGATGAAGTACCTGGGGCAACAATACAAATAGTAATGAGAATGCGGAAGTGGTGGTGCGTGGTATTAAGGGAGCCTGCTGGTCCGAGGTAGAGGGGGAGGGGTGGTGTTTGTGTCAGCTGGTCGCGCCAGGTGATGAAGTACCAGGGGTGTATGTGTGTGTGTGTGTGGGTGGGTGTGTGGGTGTGTGGGTGGGGGGGGGAGAGTAATGAGAGCGCGGGACTGGTGGTGGGTGGTATTAAGGGAGCATCCTGTTCCGAGGTAGAGCAGGCGCGGTGGTGTTTGTGTTAGCTGGTCGCGCCGGGTGATGGAGTACCAGGGGTGTGGGTGTGGGGTGGGGGGGTGAGGGGAGTAATGAGAGCGCGGAACTGGTGGTGGGTGGTATTAAGGGAGCCTGCCTTTCCGTGGTAGAGCGGGAGGGGTGGTGTTTGTGCTAGCTGGTCACACCGGGTGATGAAGTACCTGGGGCAACAAAACAAAAAGTATCGAGAATGCGGAACTGGTGGTTCGTGGTGTTAAGGGAGCCAGCCGTTCTGAGGTAGAGGGGTAGGGGGGGCAGAGGGGGACTGCCAACGTGGAAGATTGGTGAGTGTGTGTGTTCACTCTCTGTGTGTTCACTCCCTGTGTGCGGGCAGGCAGTGGGGGGGGGGGGGGGGGGGGGGGCGCAGAGGGGGGCGGCTGTTGTGGCAGATTAGTGTGTGTACACTCATTCAGCATGCGATCAAACCATTGGCCCAATTTGGCTACCTCTTTTTACAGTTAGGAGATGTTTTGAACCACAAGGATCACTCTCTTGTCACATACACAGTCTCTGTATGTGCACAATCTGATAGTGCTCTGATTGTGCACAGATCTCACTTTGAAATCTCACTTTGAATGTGATCTGATTGTGTACAGATCTCCCTGGTTACATGCACAGTCACTGTTATTTTATTAGGCTACGCACAGCAGCTGGGAGGCAGCTCCCTTTCCCTGTCCTTGAGCCAAACCAGAAGCTAGCTAGTGCGTATGAAAGCTGACATGACAGGCAATCTAAAGCATCTACAAAATGTAAAAAATTGGTTGCACGGGTAGGTTTCTGTAAATTTGGGGGGTATCATGCACCCTTTTCTGCATCCTTCCAGCACCCTTTCCAGTTTCCACCCAGAATGCACCCTTACCCGACATAGCAAAGGGTGCTAGAGAGCCCCCAGAGGGCAGGGCAGGGCAGAGGGGGACGGAGCCCACAGATCTGAAAGCACCCCCCAACCCGTGTGTGTGTGTGCGGGGTGGGGGTGGGAGTGGGGAGGGCAGAAGGGGACGGAGCCCATAGATCTGTAAGCACCGACCGCCCCGTGTGTGTGTGTGTGTGTGTGTGTGTGCGGGGGGTGGGGGTGGGACAGAGGGGAATCAAGCCCACAGATCTGAAATCACCCACCGCCCTGTGTGTGTGTGTGTGTGTGTGTGTGTGTGTGTGCGGGGGTGGAGGGTGGGGGGGCAGAGGGGGACGGAGCCCACATATCTATAAGCACCCACCGCCTCGTGTGTGTGTGTGTGTGGGGGGGGGGGGGGGGGCGGAGGGGAACGGAGCCTACATATCTGAAAGCACCCACCTGTACAACCTCTCCCTTGAAATGATGTAGGGTTGATAGTTTTTAGAAAGCACTAAGATGACTGGGCGTCCCATTCGATCTTTCAGGCCAGTGGTCTGCAGGAAGCCCATAGCATCTAGGTCACTGAAATCCTCATCAGCACATGAGGTCACAGCTACTGCGTAATCATGTTCTGCCTGTGAGTGTCGGGGTCAGGGGGTCAGGGGTCAGTGATTGTGTTTGTGTTAGTGTCTATGGTTGTGTAAGTGTCATTGTTTGTGCTAGTCCTAGTGTTAGTGCTAGTGTTAGTGTTTGTGTTAGTGTTTGTGTTATTGTCTGTGTTTGAGTTAGTGTCTGCATTTGAGTTTGAGGAAATGCTGGGGTCAGGGGTTCCAGGGGCAAAGGGGAAGGGAATGATTTGTGTCTGTGTCTGTGTCTGTTCGTGCCTGTGAGTGTCAGTCTAGGGGTAAGGGCATTAGGCACTACAAATTGGGCTGGTCCACTGCACCCTTCTTGGCGAAGCCCCCTCTTCAAGAGGGCGGGGCCCCCCATGTTTACCCATTTGTCCTTTTGTCCGATCGAAAAAACAAAAATTGAAGCCCGACACGTCAGCCAACAGTCACGTAACTAACTCGCTTCGGTCAGCTCCATCGTTGCCACCATTCGTTCCGTTGCCAACACACTCCGCCAATTTTCCGCGTCACTTGCGACGCTGCATAGGACTTGTTGCACCTCTCAACACCCTTCTACATCCAGAATACACATTTAGAGCTAAATAAAAGGGCCAAAGACCAGGGCCAAAGATCAGGGCCAAAGATCAGGGCCAAAGACCAGGGCCAAAGATCAGGGCCAAAGATCAGGGCCAAATAAAAGGGTGCCAAAGACCAGGGCCAAAGACCAGGGCCAAAGACCGGGGCCAAAGATCAGGGCCAAATAAAAGGGTGCCAAAGACCAGGGCCAAAGACCAGGGCCAAAGATCAGGGCCAAAGATCAGGGCCAAATAAAAGGGTGCCAAAGACCAGGGCCAAAGATCTGGGCCACATAAAAGGGCCAAAGACCAGGGCCAAAGATAAGGGCCAAATAAAAGGGCCAAATAAAAGGCCCAAGACAAGGGCCAAAGACCAGGGCCAAAGACCAGGGCCAAAGATAAGGGCCAAATAATAGGGCCAAATACCAGGGCCAAATAAAAGGCCCAAGACAAGGGCCAAAGACAAGGAACAAATGAAAGGCCCAAGACAAGCGACAAATAAAAGGCCCAGGACAAGAGCCAAATAAAGGGCCAAAGACAAGGGCCAAAGATCAGGGCCAAATAAAAGGGCCAAAGACAAGGGCAAAATAAAAGGGTGCCAAAGACCAGCCAAAGACCCCCAAACTTGCAGTGAGGGAGGAAACAGGAGAGGAATGGTTATGTGTCTGTGCTTGAGTCTGGGTTTGTGTTTGTGCTAGTGTTTGTGTTAGTGTCTGTGTTAGTATCTGCATTTGTGTCTGTATTCGTGTCTGCGTTTGTGTTTGTGTTAGTGTCTGTATTAGTATCTGCTTTTGTGTCTGTATTCGTGTCTGCGTTTGTGTTTGTGCTATTTTTTGCGTTTGAGTTAGTGTCTGTGCTAGCGCTTGTGTTTGTGTTTGAGTTAGTGTTAGTGTTTAGGTGAATGTTTGTGTTTGAGTTTATGTTTGCGTTAGTGTTTGTGTTTGAATTAATGTTTGTGTTTGAGTTAGTGTTAGAGTTTGGGTAAGTGTTTGTGTTTGAGTTAGTGTTTGCGTTTGAATTAGTGTTTGTGTTTGAGTTCGAGTTTGTGTTATTGTTTGTGTCAGTGTTTGTGCTTGTGTCTGCGTGTGTGTCTGCGTGTGTGTGCCTGTGTTTGAGTCTGTGTCGGTGTTCATTTGTGCACCTGCATTTGTGTTGGTGTTTCCTCCTGTGTTTGTATTTATGTTTGTGTTAGTGTTAGAGTTTGTGTCTGCGTTTGGTCCAGTGTTTGTGTCTGCGCATGTGTCTGAGTTTGTGTCTGTTTGTGTGTGCGTTTGTGGTAGTGTTTGGTCCTATGTTTGTGTCAGCGTTTGCGTCTGTGGTTGGTCCTGTGTTTATGTCTGCGTTTGTGTCTGCGTTTGGCACTGGGTTTGTGCCTGTGTTCATGTCTGTGTCTGCGTTTGTGCTCATGTTTGTGCCCGTGTTTGTGTGTGCCAGGAGGATAAGTAAGGGCTTAGCATTTCTTTGACAACACCTCCACCTAAACACTAGGGTTGCAGTCCACACACACACACACACACACACACACCAACTCAGGGGTGGAGTGCGAGGTTACATGCTTTCGACTGGGGTGGGCATAATGGGCGTTACCTGTAACAAGCGCTCTTTCCTCCACCAGGACGCGAGCCAGGAGGTCTTGCGAACACTGGAAGCCTCGATTTCAACCTCAATAGCGCTTGCTGAAGGGTTAGAGGGTCCGGCATCATTAACACTTTTCATTTGAGCCATGCTGATCACGCGAGGAAGGGGTAGAAAAGAGAAGGCACTTGGCAATTTCGAGACAATCAAGGGCAGTAACGAGGGAGTGTAGTGGATAGAGACAAGTTCCGTACACCGTTGTAAAATGACTGGAGCGCTAGAAGCTTTTTTAAATTGTAGCTCAAGGCGAAATTAAGTAAGTGTACGCGGACGACACAATGTAACGACTTGCTGCAACGTGGACGGAAATATTCTCACCAGTCCTCACCAGCCCTCACCAGCCACAGAACCCCAGTCGGTGTCGGTCAGTGTGGTCACTGGAGTGGCCAGAGCTTGAGGAAAGCAAGAAGAGTGACCCACCCTGGTGAGAGTGACCTTGCGTGGCCTCCGTCGTAGCATCCTATTACCAATCCTAGCTGGCTTCTGTCCACAGGCTTTCCGTTTCAATTGTATGCAGCTTCCGAACTGAGTACGGACTCCCTCGAATCATCAGCAAAAGCGTTCATTCCCGTGCACTCTCCCCTACTCTACTGCTTCTTGTTCTCACCCCGCATTTCCAATTATTTGCGACCTCCGGGCTTCCTCAAACCCCTTTTCACCTCCAAGTCCTGTGCATATTATTACCGCTACTATCAGTCGTTCTAGTTACTCCTCAGTTGTCTCCAGCACTTTTATAGCTGAAAAACCTCGCGCCTAAGTATGCCCACCACCACCTCGCACCGGAGGACGTCGTCCCAGGATGCCCGCCTCCCAAGCACCTCTTACCAGCGCGTTGGGAGCTCCGAAAACGAAGATGAATCTGCTGGCACATCCTCCCAGACCCAAGTCTCACCCAAGTCCTGCCCCTTCACCTTCTTCTCTAGCCCATCCTTCCTGCACTGGGCTAAAATAGCAGCAGCATTGACAGTTGTGGGATTGATGCTTTGGGGGTTTCACTGGCTTCTTGCCAACCCAGATTTGCTGCTTGCGGCCATAGACTACGCCAAAACGCACCCTTGGAAAACCATCCCCATATTCTGGCTGCTGACAGTGATATCTGTAGTGCTGCTACTGCCTGGCGGGCCATTCCAGATTGCTGCAGGTGTGTATGTCACTCTAATACATTCAAAACCTGTTATTATTTTTTAGCTTATGAAATCATGAGGCCCACACAAGCCATTGCTGCTACTGTTATGCGATGACTCCTGTCATCCCACAGGACATATTTTCAACCCAGATTGATATATTGAACCCAGATTGATATATTGAACCCAGATTGATGTATTGAACCCGGATTCATACATTGAACCCGGATTCATATGCTGAACCCCGATTTATGTATTGAACCCAGATTGATATATTGAATCGGATTGATTAATTGAACCCAGATTGATACATTGAACCCGGATTCACATGTTTAACCCCGATTCATGTATTGAACCCAGATTGATATATTGAACCCAGATTGATATATTGAATCGAATTGATAAATTGAACCCAGATTGATACATTGAACCCGGATTCACATGTTTAACCCCGATTCGTGTATTGAACCCAGATTGACATATTGAACCTGAATTCATATATTTTTCAAATATAAAAGTGGGGTTTTTCTATGCCTCATCCTGTGACGGGGCTTATGTGCCTGTTTGTAGCATTTTAGGGCCATTCAGGGTCAAACCTTTTTTGATTGGCGAACATAGCCAAAATGGGGTCAAAAGTAGCGATCGCTGTATGAAACAGGAAAAAATATCCCTATCAAGTAGCCTAGCCTAGCCTGCCTAGAAGCTAATGCTTAAAGCCGAAAAGAGTATCTCTGAGGTCTTCTCATGCATTCATAATTCCGTCTATTAAATAGTTAAACTGTAACACCTTGGTTCTTGGTGAACTTGCACTTGGTTACGTGGCTCCAACGTTCATAGCTGCTCGCTGTAAAGACTGGGGTAAAGACTGCTCGCCGTCTTCGACAGCAGCATAATCAGGGCATGGTCATAGGTCGACAGGTCATAGGTCATAGGTCGACAGGCCATAGGTCATAGGTCGACAGGTCATAGGTCATAGGTCGACAGGTCACAGGTCATAGGTCAACAGGTCATAGGTCATAGGTCGACAGGTCATAGGTCATAGGTCATTGGTCGACATGTCATAGGTCATAGGTCATAGGTCGACAGGTCATAGGTCAACAGGTCATAGATCATAGGTCATAGGTCGACATTCATAGGTCATAGGTCATAGGTTATTGGTCGACATGTCATTGGTCATAGGTCATAGGTCGACAGGTCATAGGTCATAGGTCATAGGTCGACAGGTCATAGGTCATAGGTCGACTGGTCATAGGTCATAGGTTGACAGGTCATAGGTCATAGGTCGACAAGCCATAGGTAATAGGTCATAGGTTGACAGGTCATAGGTCATAGGTTGACAGGTCATAGGTCATAGGTCGACAGGTCATAGGTCATAGGTCGACAGGTCATAGGTCATAGGTCGACTGGTCATAGGTCATAGGTTGACAGGTCATAGGTCGTAGGTCGACAAGCCATAGGTAATAGGTCATAGGTCGACAGGCCATAGGTCATAGGTCGACAGGTCATAGGTCATAGGTCGACAGGTCATAGGTCATAGGTCGACAGGTCATAGGTCATAGGTCGACAGGTCATAGGTCATAGGTCATTGGTCGACATGTCATAGGTCATAGGTCATAGATCGACAGGTCATAGGTCATAGGTCGACTGGTCATAGGTCATAGGTTGACAGGTCATAGGTCATAGGTCGACAAGCCATAGGTAATAGGTCATAGGTTGACAGGTCATAGGTCATAGGTTGACAGGTCATAGGACAAAGGTCATAGGTCGTACCTCAACTTTTTCAGGCTCAATTTAGGAAGGTTCTCTCAGAATGTTCAGAATTCTTAGAAATTCAGGTCAAGTCTGAGGTAGAACTATGAAGTGCAAACTGTTTCGAAAAATTGATTCCCAAATGATCCACTGAATTTCTACAAGTAGTTCCCTGGCACATTTAGCTCATTCGTGAATGCCCTCGGAAATTCCCCCTGTGTGTGTGTGTGTGTGTTGGGGGGGGGGGGGGGGGGGGGGGCTAACTTCAATACAGCTGCTATGGCATGTGTATGTCGTGAAATTGCAAAAACAAAATCATTTCATTTAGTACATTTTCGAATATTGAAACAGCCGAGGGCATACATTTCATACATACCCTTTCCTTTACTCAAGTAGTTCATGCATGAATGCCCACGGAAAATTGCCCTTGTGTGTATGTTTGGGGGGGGGAGAGGGCTGACTTCAATACAGCTTCTATGGTGTGTGTATGTCGTGAAATTGCACAAAAACACATTCATTTCATTTCATACATATTCAAAATAATGAAACAGACGAGGGCGTTCATTTCATACATAACTAGGGATTGGCATATCATATGATGTTGGCCGAAGGTGAGTATGATATCACATGATATCATATAAATTGCATCATATGATATTGTATTTAAATGGTAACTTTGGCCTAGTCAGACTGCCGGCATCAATTGATATCATATAATGACATGATATCATATGATGACATATTGCCATTCCCTACTTATTTCTGCAGATACAAAGTGCAGTAAAACTATATGATCAATGTTATACAGTATATTTGATTAAAGAACGGATGGAGATAAGTCAGAATCTTTCAATTTTCCTTGCTCATGTAGCACATGCGTGAATGCCCTTTGAAAAACAAAACAACAGAAGAACAATAGCCATTATTTTTTTAAGATGCATTCAGAAAAACAAAAGGAGCAAAACAACAAATAAAAAGGAGCAACTGCCTTCATTCCAGAAAGACACAACCAGAAAATAAAAAAAGAGCAAACATCAACTGCCACCAGCACCGCACACCTGCCACCACCACACACCACACACCACCAACAAAACCAAGACCAAATCAAAAAGGGCAAACAGCAACTGCCACCAACACCACACATCTGCCACCAACACGCACCACCTGTCACCACCACACACCACCTGCCACCAGCAACACCAACAACAAGTCAAAAAGAGCAAGCAGCAAGTGCCACCATCACCACACACCTGCCACCACCACGCACCACCTGTCACCACCACACAGACCACCTGCCACCATTAATACCAACAACACCAACACCAAATAAAAAGAGCAAACAGCAACTGCCACCATTCCTTAAGGAACGCCTTAAAAATCAAAACAAGAAAAAAACCATTGCAGACATTCCACCATCGATCACCTCTTGTCAGCACCACCACCTACCACCACCCCCACCCACAACCTACACCAACTACCACCACCCACCACCACCCACAACCACTTGCCAGCACTACCACCACAATCTACCACCACCATCGCATACCAACAATAACAACCACCTTTCCAGGAGCATTATGGGGATTTGGCTTGGGCTCCATCGATACCACCAACCACCACTTGTCATCACCACCACCAGCACCCACCACCACTTGCCAGCACCACCACCACAATCTACCACCACCATCACATACCAACAACAACAACCACCTTTCCAGGAGTATTATGGGGATTTGGCTCGGGCTCCATGAATACCATTAACCACCACCACCACCACATACCACCACCACCACCCACCACCACTTGCCAGCAGCACCACCACAATCTACCAGCACCACCACCACATACCACCAACAACAACCACCACCACTTGCCAGCACCACCACCATAATCTACCACCACCACCACATACCACCAACAACAACAACAACCACCACCCACCACCAACACCATCACCACATCTCCAGGAGCGATATGGGGAATTGGCGTTGGCTCCATCGCTGCTGGCTCTGCCTGCTTAGTGGCCAACACGGCAGCATTCGCCATCGGCAGGTGATGGTGATGGTGGTGATGATGGTGGTAGTGGTGTGGGTTGTGATGGTGATGATGATGAGGGTGTGGGTTCCATCCCTGCTGGCTCTGCCTGCTTAGTGGCCAACACAGCAGCATTCGCCATCGGCAGGTGATAGTGGTTGTGGTGATAGTGGTTGTGGTGATGGTTGTGATGGTGATGAGGGTGTGGGTTCCATCGCTGCTGGCTCTGCCTGCTTAGTGGCCAACACGGGAGTATTCGCCATCAGCAGGTGGTGATGGTGGTGGTGGTGATGATGGTGGTGGTAGTGGTTGTGGTGATGGTTGTGATGGTGATGAGGATGTGGGTTCCATCGCTGCTGGCTCTGCCTGCTTAGTGGCCAACACGGGAGTATTCGCCATCAGCAGGTGGTGATGGTGGTGGTGGTGATGATGGTGGTGATAGTGGTTGTTGTGGAGGTGGTGGTGGTGATGATGGCGGTGGCCAACACGGCAGCATTTGCCATCGGCAGGTGATCATGATGATGGTGGTGGTGAAAGTGGTTGTGGTGATGGTGGTGGCGGTTAGCAGGCTGCGTGATGGTGGAGTGGTGGTGATGAATAGAGGTGGTGATAAGGTAGTGGTGGTGATGATGCGTGGTGGGATGGTGGAGTCTGCGAACGTGGTGGTGTGATGATGATGGCGGTGACTGCTGAGCCCAACGCCAGCATTCGCAATCGGCACACGTGAATCATGATGGTTTGGTGGTGATAGGGTCTGTGCGTGGTGGTTGGATGTGAGTTTGTGGTGATACGATAGTGATAGGAGTGCGTGGTGATTGATGGTAGGTGATGGAGTGATATGCTGGTGAGTGATGGTGGTGGTGGAGGTGGTGATGATGGTGATTTGTTAGTGGTGATGATGGTGGTGGAGTGCCTTGGGTGGTGTGGTGATGATGGTGGCTCCGATGGCTGGTGTGGTGGTTAGGTGATAGATGCAGGGATGAGGATCATGTGGCAATATTGTTAGTGTTACTCGATTGTGTTGTCTGATGGATAATGAGCGACTGAGATTCCTCATTCACAATGAAGAAGATGATGGTGGTGGTGATCGTGCTCATAATGGATGATGTGGTGGCGAAAGGAATTATACTGCTGATGGGGTGGTGGCGATATATGCTTGTGTGTGCTGCTTGACTTGGGTTTATGTGATGCTGATGCTGCATGCAGGATGGGATGGCTGGATGAGGTGACGCCAGGAGGAAGGATGGTGGTGGTTGGAGGAGGGGGTTGGTGGATGGTGGTGGTGGAGGAGGGAGGGGTGGTGCGAGTGAGAAGAGAGGCGGGAGGGGTAGCGTGGAGACAGTGGGTGGTAGGTGGAGGAGGGCGCGGAGGTTGGGTGCGAGGGAGAGGAGCTAGGAGGGGGAGGTGGTGGAGAGAAGGAGGGGCAGGGTGGTGGGGGGGAAGGAGGGGTGGATGGTGGTGGAGGATGGGTGACGTGGTGGTGCGAGGAAAGGGAGGTGGGGAGGTGGTGGAGGAGCGATGGAGAAGGAAGGGTAGGATGGTGAAGGAAGGGGGAGTGGTGGAGGGAGAAGAGGATGAAGGAAGGGGAGGTGGTTGAAGGAGGAGGAGGTGGTTGGTGAAAGGAGCGAGTGATGGTGGAGGAGCGAGGAGAAGGAGAGGGGAAGGGAGGTGAGGTGAAGCGAGGAGGAGAAGGAGAGGCATGGTGAGTGAAGGAGGAGGTGGTGAGAGGGGAGGAGAAGGAGGGGGTCGAGGTTGGATGTGAACGAGGAGTGGTGGCTGCGAGGAGAAGGCGGGGGAAGGTGGGTGCTGCGTGGAGGAGGAACTGTGGGTGGTGGTGGTGAAGGATGGTGAGTGGTGGTGCGAGGAGGGGAGCGTGGGGCATTGAGGCAGAGAGAAGAAGGCAGGCGGTAGGTAATGAAGGAGGAGAGTGGTGGTGTGAGGAGGAGGAGGAGATGGGGGAGGGGGTGGTGCGTAGGTTAGAGAGGAGCGAGGAGCCGTGGTTGGAAGCCGTGGAGGAGGAGAAGGAGGGGTATGCTGAAGTGAAGGAGGAGGTCGGTGGATGGAGGCAAGGAGGATCCGGGCGGCATGGTGGTAGTGGAGGAGGGGGAGTGGTGGAGGAGGAGCGAAAAGGGACAGGGGGAGATGCGTGAAGGAGGAGGGTGCGTGGTGGAGGAAGATGGCAGGCGATAGGAGCGAGGTGTGTGGTGGTGGAGGAGGGGTGAGGTGAGTGCGAGGAGGGAGGAGAGAAGGATGGGGAGGTGGTTGAAGGAGGATGGATGGTGTCGTGAAAGAAGGGGGGTGTGCGAGGAGGGGGAGGGGAGCTGAAGAGGATGAGTGGTGGAGGAGGAGGAGGAGGGGGTGAAGGAGGAGGGGGAGGAAGATGAGGAGGATACAGGTGTAGCTAGTTGAACAGCCATTCTTACATTTAGTCGGTACCTATGTTTTTGCAGGTTTGCCTTTCGTGATTCGGTGTCTGGATTTATCACTCGACCCCCGATCACCTCATAGTTCATAGTTTTTCTTTTCATCCACAAGCAGGTAGCTAAAAAGAAAAAGTTTGCTCTAGTAACTCCTCTGTGTTGTGGAAGCTTGAAGTTGAAAGCGGCTTGAAGTTGAAAGTGGCTTGGCCTTGCAAGTATGATAAGCGGCTGGATGAAGTTGAAGTGGCTTGGCTTGAGAGATTGAAAGCCGGCTGGTGCGACTTGAAGTTGAGTGGCTACTGGCTGAGTGAAAGCGGCTTGGCTTGAAGTTGAAAGTTGCTTGGCTTGAAATTGAAAGCGGCTTGGCTTGAAGTTAAAAGTAGCTTGGCTTGAAATTGAAAGCGGCTAGGCTTGAAGTTGAAAGTTGTTGGCTGGAGTTGAAAAGGCCGCTTGCTGAAGTTGAAGGTGGCTTGGCACTGACGTGAAAGCGGCTTACCTGGCTGTGAAGTGAAAGTCTGCTTAGCTGAAGTGAAAGTGGCTTGGCTTGAGCTTGAGCGAAAGGGGATTGGATTGGACTTGTTTGTCTTGAAGTTGAATGCGGCTTGCTTGCAAGTGAAGTGTGCCGCTTGCGTTGAAGTTGAAAGTGGCTGCTGGCTTGCTTGAGTTGAAAGTGCTTAGCTGAAGTTAAAGTGGCTTGGCTTGAAGTTGCAAGGGCTTGGCTGAAGTTGAAAGCGGGATTGGCTTGAAGTGAGGTTGGCTTGGGCTGAAGTTGAAAGCGGCTTGGCTTGAAGTTGAAAGTTGCTTAGCTTGAAGTTGAAAGTGGCTTGGCTTGAAGTTGAAAGTGGCTTGGCTTGAAGTTGAAAGCGGCTTGGCTTGAAGTTGAAGGTGGCTTGGCTTGAAGTTGAAAGCGGCTTGGCTTGAAGTTGAAAGTTGCTTGGCTTGAAATTGAAAGCGGCTTGGCTTGAAGTTGAAAGCGGCTTGGCTTGAAGTTGATTGTGGCTTGGCTTGAGGTTGAAAGTGGCTTGGCTTGAAGTTGAAAGCGGCTTGGCTTGAAGTTGAAAGTCGGAAGGTATTATACTGTCACCTTACCTAGAGCCTTACTGTCACCATTCTGTCACCTTACCTACAGCCTTACTGTCACCATTCTGTCACCTTACCAACAGCCTTACTGTCACCATTCTGTCACCTTACCTACAGCCTTACTGTCACCATTCTGTCACCTTACCTACAGCCTAACTGTCACCATTCTGTCATCATACCTTCGGACTTACTTACACATACCTTCACCTGTCACCTTACCTTCATCTTGTGCTTACATTTAGTCGGTGCCTATATTCTTGCAGGTTTGCCTTTCGTGATTCGGTGTCTGAATTCATCACCCGCAAGGTGCCCGCCTTCCCGGCAATCGAGAAGGCTGTAGCACGAGAAGGGATGCGGCTGGTGCTGCTGCTGAGGCTGAGCCCGGTAGGTGATCCTCTGAGTTTGAATGTTGTGAAATACGGTGTTATACAATTTTGAAAATTGAAAATTCGAACATCCAAGTAAGTCACACTGCCGGGGATAGTTGACCCTACTAAGGACGTGGTGTTATCGACACCGGTTCGTAAGCTCACCTTGCTCGAGTTGGCAACGAGGCTAGAACCAGTCACGTTGCATACGGTTGACGGCCACCGTGAGAACCGAAACGCTCCCGACGGGGTTCGAACCCGGCATCTCCTTCAATCAAAGTCGGAAACTCTACCATTGAGCCACTCTGAGTCCGGATCGGGGATACGGTGTTATAGATACGTTTTAAATATGTTGTAAAATACAGTGCAAATAACGCTGTAAATATGTTGTCAAATACGGTGTGCAATACATAGTCAATAGGTTGTGAAGTAAACGTTGTGAAATACGTTTTGAAGTTAAACATTGTGAAATTCACTTTGACGTTAATCATTGTGAAATATGTTTTGAAGTAAAACATTGTGAAAAATGCGTTTTGAAGTTAAACATTGTGAAAACGTTTAGAATTTAATCATTGTGGTATACGTTTTGAAGTTACACGTTTTGAAAAATACGTTTTGAAGTTACACATTTTGAAGTTAGACGTTGTGAAGTAAAACGTTGTGAAGTATAACGTTGTGAAGTGAAAATGTGAAGTAAAACGTTGTGAAGTAAAATGTTGTAAATACGTTGCGAAGTTATACGATGTGAAATGACTTGTAAACATGTTTTGAAATCCTCTGTGTTAAACGATGTGAAATACTTGGCCTGACTTCAATGCATAGAAAGGGCTTGGGATGGGGACAAGGGGCGTGGAGGTGGGGGGGGGGGAAGGGGGGGGGGGGGGGGGGGGGGGGGGGGGGGGGGGGGGATAGGATATCTACACCCTTACATACACCTACACGTTTATATACACCTAAACCCTTATATACACATGCACATACACCTTTATCTACACCCACACCCTTATCTAAACCTATACCAACACACCTACATGCTCCTACACCTACACCACACACACACATACACATGCACACAGTTAGGGGATGGCCAAGCAGGTTAAAGGAGACCTTGCACATACGTTCCAAGCAAGCACACCACAGCCCTCCAACACTCAATCCTGACCTGCCATGCACAAACTTGCCAAGTAAAGCACAGCCTCTACCAACTCAATCCTTTCCAGCTGTCCACATACTCTGCAACTAGGCAAATCACTCCCAGAAGTACCCGGACACCCTCAACCCTGCCCTGCCCTGCCCTGTCCTCCCTCTTTGCCCCTGCCCTACCCCACCCCTGCCCTACCCCTGCCCCTGCCTTATCCCTGCCCTCCTCTGCCCCTGCCCTCCCCAGCCCCTGCCCTGCTCCTGCCCCCACCCCCCCCCCCCCCCCCCCCCCCCCCCCCCCCCCCCCCCCCCCCGCCCTTCCCCGCCCTCCTTCTCTGCCCCTGCCCTCCCCTGCCATTGCCCTGCCCTCCCTCCTCAACCTCCCTGCCATTACCTGCCCTAAACCCTAAACCCTGCCCTACAGGTGCTCCCCGACTCCCTCATGAACTACTGCCTCTCCCTCATGAGTATTGAGATGTCGATGTTTGTGATCGCTACCGCTATCTCACTCGTCCCTTACACTCTGCTCTACGCATACTTGGGCAGCATCTCTTCCGATATCATCAAGACCCTCAGTGGAGGGGGAGATGATAGCGGGGATGAGGAGAGTGGAACTGCTAAGGCGCTCAGGATCACGGGCATTGCGGTGTCAGTGCTGTTCTTCGTCGGTATGGTGTGGTACATCGGTGTGGTGATCAAGAAGGCAGTCGATGATGACAAGGACAGTCCCGGGGGTCGCAAGGACGAAGAAAAGAAGGACTGTGAAGAGGCGAAACCTCTACTATAAATAAATATCAAGAAAGCAATAGATTATGGCAAGGACTGTCCCGGGGGGCGGAAGGACGAAGAAGAGGAGGACTGCGAAAAGGAAACGCCTCTGCTCGGCCTCTGCTGTAAATAAATATCAAGAAAGCAATCGATGATGACAAGGACAGTCCCGGGGGCAGAACGATGAAGAAGAGAAGGACTGCGAAAAGGAAATGTCTGTGCTGTAAATTAATTTCAAGAAAGCAATTGATGATGGCAAGGACAGTTCGGGGGGTGGAAGGACGAAGAAAAGAAGACTGTGAAAAAGAAACGCCTCTGCTTTGAATAAATAAATCGTATGCCGAATGTAGCCCGATATCGGGGCCCCCATCAGCAAAAAGATTGTTTGGGGTTCAGTTCACCAATACTTTTTCTTTTCAGCCCTTCCTGTCATTGTTGGGCAAGTCCCTTTGGCCTACCCCTGGACTGTAACACACATACATGCATGCCCTCTTACAAGGCGTGAGGTTTAGGGGGCAGCCCGTTTGTTTACGCCGGGGCCAACCACCAAGCATAAACTGAAGGCATATTGCACCGTAGTAAGTTTAAATACATTAATAGTACACCTGACTGCAAGGCTTGAGGTGGAGGGGGGCAGCCCGTTTGCTTGCACTGGAGCATCTGTCACGTCCGATAATGTTTCCGAGGGCCAAGTGGCTTGGCCAAAGCATCGGCATGCTCGATTATTTATGTTTCAAACCACGAAGACTGCTGACCCAGGCATGGGCCACCACCTTCATGGGGGCTCAGCTGGGCCACAGGGCCAGATCACCAGACTGACACAGATTGTCAGGCCATGTAAATTGAAGCCAAGTCAGTAGTTGGCTGGGCCACAGGGCCAGATCACCAGTCTGACACAGATTGTCAGGCCATGTAAATTGAAGCCAAGCCAAAAGTTGGCAGGGCCACAGGGCCAGATCACCAGGATGCCACTTGACAGTTATCAGGTTCAGGCCATGCAAGTTGAAGCCAAGCCAATATTCCAGTTCAAATTGGGAGGTTGGGGGTTAACCGCAGGGGGCACAGGACTGCAGGCGGTTGGGTCAGCCGAGCTATGTATAGGGATCGGCCAATATGATGCTGGCCGAAGGTAAATATGATATCATACAAATTGCATCATATGATATTGCGTTTAAATAGTAACTTGGGCCTAGTCTGACTGCCGGCATCATCTGATATCATATTTCCGTTCCCTAGCTATACAAGGTGAAGCTCATCCTGGTCGCTAACAAGTTCAAGGTGCGCCAAGGTCATAAGGAGAGAAAGCCGGGTCGACCGAGCAATGTCAATTGCCGCCTGGCAATCGGAAGATTACCTAAGGTACGCATCTCTGAACGCGATGGAATCGCTGCTTTGTCTTGCTTAACTGGAACTTATATTAGCGGCAGCAGTACTGGCAGTAGTGGCAGCAGAGGCCTCAGGAGGGATCACATCAGGATGCTCAGAAGCAGAAGACTCATGGGCCTGTTGGTCAGGACGGGCCTCATGGTGAGGGACAGGTTGCTCACCATAATGTTTTACTTAATTTTATAATTGTTAGGTTCTATATGCCAGGTTTGGCGTCTAACCGTCTGCACATTGCAGCCAACAATTACCCCCCTTGCGAGAACCACGTAAATGATGTCTTGCATAGCCCTTTCAGTCATTCAGTCAATGCCAAAGGCTGCCGACTCGCCCCCTTCAGGGACTAGGATTTGGTCAGTAGGATAGGGTTACCAGGATAGTGTGACAGGATGTGTTGTAACATGGTTGAGTCATCAAGATAGTGTGACTGCAATTTTGTGATAATGAGAATCAGATGATAGCTAGGTCAGGGTAAACCTACAGTAATCTGACCTAGACTGTATCAGATAATAGCTAGGTCAGGGTAAACCTGCAGGACAAGTGCAGCAGGTACAACTACCTAGCAGTATCTGGCCCACGCGGTCCGTGACCTGGCAGGTAAGCACCTATGTCACGCAACCTATGCGTGTCCATTGTGTCGCCTTATACTGTGGCTAAAAAAAAGCTAAAAAAATATAACGCCTGGAGGGGCGTGGTGTTAAGGGGACCCTCCCGTACGCCGCAGCTGGGGAAAGTCACCATGGCAGACATAGTAAGTGTCATCCTCCAGGCGGGAGGGACTCCTTCATGCGAAGTGTGGCAAGAATGCTGGTACAGGAGGCGATATATTCTCTGTGCAGCTTAGAGATGAGTTTGTCTACGTGTTCGCGACTGATCCCTAAGGTCGAGAGATTGGTACTATACTGTGTCTATATACCATAGCATAGCAAATTTTGCGAACATGTTTCTGATAGATACATGAGTAGATTGGTTGAGCCAGAATGTAAGCAAGCTGGTGCAGACCGATTTTGTATGTTTCATCTCAAAACCGAGACCTGGGCGTCGAGCACTGTTGGTAATGAAATTTTAGGCCCAAAACCTTGGGGAAATCGCTTACTACTACCAGGACAATGGCCTCCTGTGCAAGCATTCTTGCCACACGTTGCATGACGGAATCCCTACCGCCTGGAGGGTGATACTTACATAGTACGTAGACGTAGTCTGCCATGGTGACTTTCCCCAGCTGCGGTGTACTGTCTGCGGGAGGGGCCCCCTAGCATCACGCCCCTCCAGGCGTTATCTTTCTTTTTTACTAGGACACCACACTCCTGAGTGCAGAATGCAATCATGTTGACGTGGACATTGAATGAGATGCACAGTGGCTACGGGTCAGTTGCGTCTCAGGGCCAGGGTACTTCAGGAGGACCCCCAGCTCTGCTGCAACTGGTATCCTACGGGAATCGGTTGCGCACCGCGAGGCCCTAGGGCAGTCCCCCTAGCACCACGTACACCATCTGGGCGCTATAGGTCCTACTACCTTTGTTCTTACTGCGGGAGCAACACCCACCTCAGGTACCGTGGCGCGTAGCAAGCAAATCGCACATCCTACGGGTGTTGAACCCGCCGGCGAACAACGGGAGGAGGAAAGGCCGCGGCGGCAGAGGAGGCACAAGGTCGCGCGTATGTGGAGAGAAGCATGGCGTCCAACACTGGGCAGACCCTCGGGCGGGGGACGGCGGCTGTCCGGCTTGCGGGTCTTGCAGGGCAACAGAGGGAGGTATTTACTCATCAGGGAGGAGGAACCCCCACGCGCACACGTATAGTACCCTGACGACAGCGCTGAGAGCACGACCGGAGCGGCAAGAGCAAGAACGCACGGCAACAGGCAGCCCCTGTATCGCCACTAGCGGTCGGTGAGACACGCCAAAACAGGACCCCAGGATACGTTATTGAGAGATGCGACATTACAGCAGGGAAGCAGAGGATTAAATATAATCATATGAGGGTACAGAAATAGGTAAACCCTGTGTATAGTATAAAGGAATGGTGAGCACACTCTGTGGTATAGCAGAGTGTGACGCAACTGCCTAGAAGGTATCGGAACACCTAGAAGGTTCCCGTCCGCCCCGCGTTCTCCGGAACTAATCGGTCAGCCAGACATCTTCTACCGGCGATCTGCCGACACTCCACCTATGTAGCAGCTGACTGAAAATTTAAATCTAAAATACTTGGTAAGCTCTTTAAAATAAAGCTTATGTCTGGACCAGGAATATTCCTCAGACTAGAACTAGTGTCATAGCTATATGAAAATATTTATGAAACTTAAATTTTTTAAACATAAGACTGAAATATTTTGTGAGAGCAGCACAAAAAATAATCAAAGTCTTAAAGGACTCAAACGAGAGTACACAAATTTCATCCACTGAAATAAACTCGATGGAAAAATCCTTCACCTTAGATACTACTCTTAGCATAGTATCCATGACTAGGCTAGGAGGAAAAAACCATGTGTAACTGGTTTCTTACTCAATGATTTGAAGTAAGAAGATTTATGAAAGTTAATTATCATAAATCCCCAGCTACGTCACTAACTAAGTGGAATGAACCTACTGAAATACACCTGGAAGAAAATAGGTGTGTGAAAGTACATCTGGAAGTACATCTGGAAGTACAACTGCAAGATAATCCAGTATACCATTTCACTGAAAAATTCGAACAAACAACTACCAATCTCCACCTAATTCACTAAACACCTGAGGTGGCTGGTGAATTCAAAACAGTGTGAAGCAAAGAGAAATAGCTAATCTATGATAAGCTCCACCTAATTAACCATCTGCCTATGGAACGAAGTGTCAGAAAACCATAAGGTTGCTATAACGGTGGTCTGAATCAATTTCCACCTTCCACCGAAACCAATGAACAACTAAAAACTAACCAAATAAAGGAAAGCTAAGTACAACTAAGAAAGCCCAAAGCAAATCAAAGCATGACTATAACCAATCCCAAGTAGTCAGTGTTCATAAATAAGGCAACTAAGCCTTGGAAGGGGAAGTGGGGTCCTTGTAGGTCACCATGCCATGCATCTTGACATGGTCCCAGAAAGGTCCTGGAGCCAACCCCTTGGTGAAAGTGTCAGCCTTGTTCTCCTTGGTATTAACATACACAACCTTCACCCTCCCATCATCTACCAAGCACTGAATGTAATGGTGAATCACATCAATGTGCTTAGCCTTGGGCTCCAGCTTCCAATCTCCAGTCCAAGAGATAGCTCCTGTAGAATCACACTGAATAGTAACAACTGAAGAGGGGAAGCCCATGTCAGCCCTAAGGTACTTGAGCCAAATTACCTCTCGAGCAGTAGTGCCCAGTGCTTGGTATTCGGCTTCTCCCGTGCTTACGGCCGGGGTGATCTGGCGCTTGCTACTCCAGGAGATGAGGCTTCCAGCAGAGAGGATGACAACTCCAGTCTGGGAGCACCTAGACAACTTGCATTCACCAAAGGATGAATCACTGAAGACAGTCAGTTCAGATCCAGCTCCAGACTTGTAGCAAATCCCCAAGTACCTGTGGTCCCTCAGGTAGATAAGCAACCGCTTAGCTGCCTTCCAGTGAGCCTCGGTGGGGTTGGCTGAAAACCTGGACAGGGTGCTGACAGCAAAAGCGATATCTGGGCGGGTGCAGGTCGATAGGTAGATGAAGCTCCCGATCAGTGAGATGTAGAGCTTGTTGTTGGGAAGGAGCTTGCTCTTGACGGCGTCACTAGTGAAGTCTCCACTGACCATAGGAGTGGAGTAGGTCTCCTTAGCAGTAGTGAAGTCAAATCTCTTACACAGGTCAGTGATAGCACTGTGTTGGGAGAGGATGATCTGGGTGCAACGCTCCTTGTCGTCGACGGTGACTTGCATGTCCAGCGATAAGAACTGCTCAGGCGTGCCAAGCTCCTTGTAGGTCCAACCAGCATCCTCCATAGCTTTCAGAAAAGCTCTGTAGAGGCTGAGATGATGAACACAGATCAAGAAGTCGTCAACGTAGGTCAGCACGTAGTGCCACAAGCCTGCAGGGTCCTGCCAGATGTAAAGTGCTGGGTCAAACCTAGAGGGTCTGAACCCAAACTTGACCAGCAGCTCCCTCACAGTCTTAGCCCAAATCCTAGGGGCTTGTTTCAGTCCATACAAAGACTTCACCAGCTTGCAGATTAGCTTGACACCACCTTCACCCTTGACTTCAAAGCCTTCCGGTTGTGAGCAGAACAGTTCAAGTTCAGGCTCAAGCTCACCAAGTAAAAAGGCGGTTTTGATGTCCACCTGCTTGATGTGCATGTTACGTGCCGCAACGGCAGCCAGTAAAACCCTCAGTGTGGTCTTGGAGGTCACAGGTGCATACACATCTGAGTACTCAAGTCCAGGGCGTTGCATGAAGCCTTTGACCACATATCTGGCCTTGTAACGCACCACTTCACCATTGGTGCCGAGCTTCTTAGTGAAGATCCACCTGGTGTCTAGCACTTTCTGGTTGGTGCGAGGGGTGAGTAGCCAGGTGTGGTGAGCCTCCAAGGATGCAAGCTCCTCCTTCATAGCCAACCTCCATTGCTCTCTCTCAGGGTTGTCTGGTGCCATGGCAGTGGCATAGTCCAGCTCAGTAGAGTGTGTCGTAAATCTGCTGAGGTGTCTCATAGAACTCAAATTCAGGTAGCAGGTGGGGTGAGATGTGGGCACGCATGAAGGCTGTGCCCTTCTTGATCTTAGCTAATTCGCTATCACTCCCATCAGGCTTCTTAGCCTTCCCCAACAAAGTTAAGATCGATGCTGCGTTGCTCGGGTCCGCTTCGAAAGCCGCTGTAATGTAAGCAACGAATTTCGCGTCTAGGTCAGCCTTAGTGGCACGGGCTGAATCTGGTCGCGAATCAGGCGGCGAATCTGGCGGCAAGGGAATGCCAGCAGCATCGCGCAAGATCGAACCAGCCGCGCGAACAGTAGCTTTAGCCCTATTGGCATCAGCGTTATCATCATCAGCGGGATCAGCAATCGACTCAACCTCGGACTCACCGGAAGGGGGTGAACTCCGCTGTCCAGGCGGATCAGCAGAGCCACGCCCAGCTCCAGCTCTAGAGCCAGAGCCATCCCCTACTCCGCCAGGCGAACGCGACGTTGACAGGACTTGGTGACGAGAGGCAGCCGGGTAGAGCTCCTCAGCCCAGCTGGCAGCGGGCACTTGGACAGTTGGCGCAGGCGCGCCAGTGCGTCGGGACGGGTCAGCATACTCCAGCGTCCTCACTGATGCCGTGTAGAGCCATCCTCCCTTCTTGATCAGGCGATCAGAGATGAGATGGGAAAGGCCATGAGCATCAAACAGAACACGCATCCATGAACGCCAGACGGCGCCATTAAAGCGGTCCAGCTTTCCAATGTTGGTGAACTGGATATTGGTCGTCATTGTAGACTCCCCGCGATCCCGCGGATCCCGCGCAGTGGTTACGCGTCAAGAGGGGCCGATAACCTGTCGGCGGAGTGTGCCAATTAGGTCGAGGGGCAATGAGACTCTGGAGGCACGTTATTGAGAGATGCGACATTACAGCAGGGAAGCAGAGGATTAAATATAATCATATGAGGGTACAGAAATAGGTAAACCCTGCGTATAGTATAAAGGAATGGTGAGCACACTCTGTGGTATAGCAGAGTGTGACGCAACTGCCTAGAAAGTATCGGAACACCTAGAAGGTTCCCGTCCGCCCCGCGTTCTCCGGAACTAATCGGTCAGCCAGACATCTTCTACCGGCGATCTGCCGACACTCCACCTATGTAGCAGCTGACTGAAAATTTAAATCTAAAATACTTGGTAAGCTCTTTAAAATAAAGCTTATGTCTGGACCAGGAATATTCCTCAGACTAGAACTAGTGTCATAGCTATATGAAAATATTTATGAAACTTAAATTTTTTAAACATAAGACTGAAATATTTTGTGAGAGCAGCACAAAAAATAATCAAAGTCTTAAAGGACTCAAACGAGAGTACACAAATTTCATCCACTGAAATAAACTCGATGGAAAAATCCTTCACCTTAGATACTACTCTTAGCATAGTATCCATGACTAGGCTAGGAGGAAAAAACCATGTGTAACTGGTTTCTTACTCAATGATTTGAAGTAAGAAGATTTATGAAAGTTAATTATCATAAATCCCCAGCTACGTCACTAACTAAGTGGAATGAACCTACTGAAATACACCTGGAAGAAAATAGGTGTGTGAAAGTACATCTGGAAGTACATCTGGAAGTACAACTGCAAGATAATCCAGTATACCATTTCACTGAAAAATTCGAACAAACAACTACCAATCTCCACCTAATTCACTAAACACCTGAGGTGGCTGGTGAATTCAAAACAGTGTGAAGCAAAGAGAAATAGCTAATCTATGATAAGCTCCACCTAATTAACCATCTGCCTATGGAACGAAGTGTCAGAAAACCATAAGGTTGCTATAACGGTGGTCTGAATCAATTTCCACCTTCCACCGAAACCAATGAACAACTAAAAACTAACCAAATAAAGGAAAGCTAAGTACAACTAAGAAAGCCCAAAGCAAATCAAAGCATGACTATAACCAATCCCAAGTAGTCAGTGTTCATAAATAAGGCAACTAAGCCTTGGAAGGGGAAATGGGGTCCTTGTAGGTCACCATGCCATGCATCTTGACATGGTCCCAGAAAGGTCCTGGAGCCAACCCCTTGGTGAAAGTGTCAGCCTTGTTCTCCTTGGTATTAACATACACAACCTTCACCCTCCCATCATCTACCAAGCACTGAATGTAATGGTGAATCACATCAATGTGCTTAGCCTTGGGCTCCAGCTTCCAATCTCCAGTCCAAGAGATAGCTCCTGTAGAATCACACTGAATAGTAACAACTGAAGAGGGGAAGCCCATGTCAGCCCTAAGGTACTTGAGCCAAATTACCTCTCGAGCAGTAGTGCCCAGTGCTTGGTATTCGGCTTCTCCCGTGCTTACGGCCGGGGTGATCTGGCGCTTGCTACTCCAGGAGATGAGGCTTCCAGCAGAGAGGATGACAACTCCAGTCTGGGAGCACCTAGACAACTTGCATTCACCAAAGGATGAATCACTGAAGACAGTCAGTTCAGATCCAGCTCCAGACTTGTAGCAAATCCCCAAGTACCTGTGGTCCCTCAGGTAGATAAGCAACCGCTTAGCTGCCTTCCAGTGAGCCTCGGTGGGGTTGGCTGAAAACCTGGACAGGGTGCTGACAGCAAAAGCGATATCTGGGCGGGTGCAGGTCGATAGGTAGATGAAGCTCCCGATCAGTGAGATGTAGAGCTTGTTGTTGGGAAGGAGCTTGCTCTTGACGGCGTCACTAGTGAAGTCTCCACTGACCATAGGAGTGGAGTAGGTCTCCTTAGCAGTAGTGAAGTCAAATCTCTTACACAGGTCAGTGATAGCACTGTGTTGGGAGAGGATGATCTGGGTGCAACGCTCCTTGTCGTCGACGGTGACTTGCATGTCCAGCGATAAGAACTGCTCAGGCGTGCCAAGCTCCTTGTAGGTCCAACCAGCATCCTCCATAGCTTTCAGAAAAGCTCTGTAGAGGCTGAGATGATGAACACAGATCAAGAAGTCGTCAACGTAGGTCAGCACGTAGTGCCACAAGCCTGCAGGGTCCTGCCAGATGTAAAGTGCTGGGTCAAACCTAGAGGGTCTGAACCCAAACTTGACCAGCAGCTCCCTCACAGTCTTAGCCCAAATCCTAGGGGCTTGTTTCAGTCCATACAAAGACTTCACCAGCTTGCAGATTAGCTTGACACCACCTTCACCCTTGACTTCAAAGCCTTCCGGTTGTGAGCAGAACAGTTCAAGTTCAGGCTCAAGCTCACCAAGTAAAAAGGCGGTTTTGATGTCCACCTGCTTGATGTGCATGTTACGTGCCGCAACGGCAGCCAGTAAAACCCTCAGTGTGGTCTTGGAGGTCACAGGTGCATACACATCTGAGTACTCAAGTCCAGGGCGTTGCATGAAGCCTTTGACCACATATCTGGCCTTGTAACGCACCACTTCACCATTGGTGCCGAGCTTCTTAGTGAAGATCCACCTGGTGTCTAGCACTTTCTGGTTGGTGCGAGGGGTGAGTAGCCAGGTGTGGTGAGCCTCCAAGGATGCAAGCTCCTCCTTCATAGCCAACCTCCATTGCTCTCTCTCAGGGTTGTCTGGTGCCATGGCAGTGGCATAGTCCAGCTCAGTAGAGTGTGTCGTAAATCTGCTGAGGTGTCTCATAGAACTCAAATTCAGGTAGCAGGTGGGGTGAGATGTGGGCACGCATGAAGGCTGTGCCCTTCTTGATCTTAGCTAATTCGCTATCACTCCCATCAGGCTTCTTAGCCTTCCCCAACAAAGTTAAGATCGATGCTGCGTTGCTCGGGTCCGCTTCGAAAGCCGCTGTAATGTAAGCAACGAATTTCGCGTCTAGGTCAGCCTTAGTGGCACGGGCTGAATCTGGTCGCGAATCAGGCGGCGAATCTGGCGGCAAGGGAATGCCAGCAGCATCGCGCAAGATCGAACCAGCCGCGCGAACAGTAGCTTTAGCCCTATTGGCATCAGCGTTATCATCATCAGCGGGATCAGCAATCGACTCAACCTCGGACTCACCGGAAGGGGGTGAACTCCGCTGTCCAGGCGGATCAGCAGAGCCACGCCCAGCTCCAGCTCTAGAGCCAGAGCCATCCCCTACTCCGCCAGGCGAACGCGACGTTGACAGGACTTGGTGACGAGAGGCAGCCGGGTAGAGCTCCTCAGCCCAGCTGGCAGCGGGCACTTGGACAGTTGGCGCAGGCGCGCCAGTGCGTCGGGACGGGTCAGCATACTCCAGCGTCCTCACTGATGCCGTGTAGAGCCATCCTCCCTTCTTGATCAGGCGATCAGAGATGAGATGGGAAAGGCCATGAGCATCAAACAGAACACGCATCCATGAACGCCAGACGGCGCCATTAAAGCGGTCCAGCTTTCCAATGTTGGTGAACTGGATATTGGTCGTCATTGTAGACTCCCCGCGATCCCGCGGATCCCGCGCAGTGGTTACGCGTCAAGAGGGGCCGATAACCTGTCGGCGGAGTGTGCCAATTAGGTCGAGGGGCAATGAGACTCTGGAGGCACGTTATTGAGAGATGCGACATTACAGCAGGGAAGCAGAGGATTAAATATAATCATATGAGGGTACAGAAATAGGTAAACCCTGCGTATAGTATAAAGGAATGGTGAGCACACTCTGTGGTATAGCAGAGTGTGACGCAACTGCCTAGAAGGTATCGGAACACCTAGAAGGTTCCCGTCCGCCCCGCGTTCTCCGGAACTAATCGGTCAGCCAGACATCTTCTACCGGCGATCTGCCGACACTCCACCTATGTAGCAGCTGACTGAAAATTTAAATATAAAATACTTAGTAAGCTCTTTAAAATAAAGCTTATGTCTGGACCAGGAATATTCCTCAGACTAGAACTAGTGTCATAGCTATATGAAAATATTTATGAAACTTAAAATTTTTAAACATAAGACTGAAATATTTTGTGAGAGCAGCACAAAAAATAATCAAAGTCTTAAAGGACTCAAACGAGAGTACACAAATTTCATCCACTGAAATAAACTCGATGGAAAAATCCTTCACCTTAGATACTACTCTTAGCATAGTATCCATGACTAGGCTAGGAGGAAAAAACCATGTGTAACTGGTTTCTTACTCAATGATTTGAAGTAAGAAGATTTATGAAAGTTAATGATCATAAATCCCCAGCTACGTCACTAACTAAGTGGAATGAACCTACTGAAATACACCTGGAAGAAAATAGGTGTGTGAAAGTACATCTGGAAGTACATCTGGAAGTACAACTGCAAGATAATCCAGTATACCATTTCACTGAAAAATTCGAACAAACAACTACCAATCTCCACCTAATTCACTAAACACCTGAGGTGGCTGGTGAATTCAAAACAGTGTGAAGCAAAGAGAAATAGCTAATCTATGATAAGCTCCACCTAATTAACCATCTGCCTATGGAACGAAGTGTCAGAAAACCATAAGGTTGCTATAACGGTGGTCTGAATCAATTTCCACCTTCCACCGAAACCAATGAACAACTAAAAACTAACCAAATAAAGGAAAGCTAAGTACAACTAAGAAAGCCCAAAGCAAATCAAAGCATGACTATAACCAATCCCAAGTAGTCAGTGTTCATAAATAAGGCAACTAAGCCTTGGAAGGGGAAATGGGGTCCTTGTAGGTCACCATGCCATGCATCTTGACATGGTCCCAGAAAGGTCCTGGAGCCAACCCCTTGGTGAAAGTGTCAGCCTTGTTCTCCTTGGTATTAACATACACAACCTTCACCCTCCCATCATCTACCAAGCACTGAATGTAATGGTGAATCACATCAATGTGCTTAGCCTTGGGCTCCAGCTTCCAATCTCCAGTCCAAGAGATAGCTCCTGTAGAATCACACTGAATAGTAACAACTGAAGAGGGGAAGCCCATGTCAGCCCTAAGGTACTTGAGCCAAATTACCTCTCGAGCAGTAGTGCCCAGTGCTTGGTATTCGGCTTCTCCCGTGCTTACGGCCGGGGTGATCTGGCGCTTGCTACTCCAGGAGATGAGGCTTCCAGCAGAGAGGATGACAACTCCAGTCTGGGAGCACCTAGACAACTTGCATTCACCAAAGGATGAATCACTGAAGACAGTCAGTTCAGATCCAGCTCCAGACTTGTAGCAAATCCCCAAGTACCTGTGGTCCCTCAGGTAGATAAGCAACCGCTTAGCTGCCTTCCAGTGAGCCTCGGTGGGGTTGGCTGAAAACCTGGACAGGGTGCTGACAGCAAAAGCGATATCTGGGCGGGTGCAGGTCGATAGGTAGATGAAGCTCCCGATCAGTGAGATGTAGAGCTTGTTGTTGGGAAGGAGCTTGCTCTTGACGGCGTCACTAGTGAAGTCTCCACTGACCATAGGAGTGGAGTAGGTCTCCTTAGCAGTAGTGAAGTCAAATCTCTTACACAGGTCAGTGATAGCACTGTGTTGGGAGAGGATGATCTGGGTGCAACGCTCCTTGTCGTCGACGGTGACTTGCATGTCCAGCGATAAGAACTGCTCAGGCGTGCCAAGCTCCTTGTAGGTCCAACCAGCATCCTCCATAGCTTTCAGAAAAGCTCTGTAGAGGCTGAGATGATGAACACAGATCAAGAAGTCGTCAACGTAGGTCAGCACGTAGTGCCACAAGCCTGCAGGGTCCTGCCAGATGTAAAGTGCTGGGTCAAACCTAGAGGGTCTGAACCCAAACTTGACCAGCAGCTCCCTCACAGTCTTAGCCCAAATCCTAGGGGCTTGTTTCAGTCCATACAAAGACTTCACCAGCTTGCAGATTAGCTTGACACCACCTTCACCCTTGACTTCAAAGCCTTCCGGTTGTGAGCAGAACAGTTCAAGTTCAGGCTCAAGCTCACCAAGTAAAAAGGCGGTTTTGATGTCCACCTGCTTGATGTGCATGTTACGTGCCGCAACGGCAGCCAGTAAAACCCTCAGTGTGGTCTTGGAGGTCACAGGTGCATACACATCTGAGTACTCAAGTCCAGGGCGTTGCATGAAGCCTTTGACCACATATCTGGCCTTGTAACGCACCACTTCACCATTGGTGCCGAGCTTCTTAGTGAAGATCCACCTGGTGTCTAGCACTTTCTGGTTGGTGCGAGGGGTGAGTAGCCAGGTGTGGTGAGCCTCCAAGGATGCAAGCTCCTCCTTCATAGCCAACCTCCATTGCTCTCTCTCAGGGTTGTCTGGTGCCATGGCAGTGGCATAGTCCAGCTCAGTAGAGTGTGTCGTAAATCTGCTGAGGTGTCTCATAGAACTCAAATTCAGGTAGCAGGTGGGGTGAGATGTGGGCACGCATGAAGGCTGTGCCCTTCTTGATCTTAGCTAATTCGCTATCACTCCCATCAGGCTTCTTAGCCTTCCCCAACAAAGTTAAGATCGATGCTGCGTTGCTCGGGTCCGCTTCGAAAGCCGCTGTAATGTAAGCAACGAATTTCGCGTCTAGGTCAGCCTTAGTGGCACGGGCTGAATCTGGTCGCGAATCAGGCGGCGAATCTGGCGGCAAGGGAATGCCAGCAGCATCGCGCAAGATCGAACCAGCCGCGCGAACAGTAGCTTTAGCCCTATTGGCATCAGCGTTATCATCATCAGCGGGATCAGCAATCGACTCAACCTCGGACTCACCGGAAGGGGGTGAACTCCGCTGTCCAGGCGGATCAGCAGAGCCACGCCCAGCTCCAGCTCTAGAGCCAGAGCCATCCCCTACTCCGCCAGGCGAACGCGACGTTGACAGGACTTGGTGACGAGAGGCAGCCGGGTAGAGCTCCTCAGCCCAGCTGGCAGCGGGCACTTGGACAGTTGGCGCAGGCGCGCCAGTGCGTCGGGACGGGTCAGCATACTCCAGCGTCCTCACTGATGCCGTGTAGAGCCATCCTCCCTTCTTGATCAGGCGATCAGAGATGAGATGGGAAAGGCCATGAGCATCAAACAGAACACGCATCCATGAACGCCAGACGGCGCCATTAAAGCGGTCCAGCTTTCCAATGTTGGTGAACTGGATATTGGTCGTCATTGTAGACTCCCCGCGATCCCGCGGATCCCGCGCAGTGGTTACGCGTCAAGAGGGGCCGATAACCTGTCGGCGGAGTGTGCCAATTAGGTCGAGGGGCAATGAGACTCTGGAGGCACGTTATTGAGAGATGCGACATTACAGCAGGGAAGCAGAGGATTAAATATAATCATATGAGGGTACAGAAATAGGTAAACCCTGCGTATAGTATAAAGGAATGGTGAGCACACTCTGTGGTATAGCAGAGTGTGACGCAACTGCCTAGAAGGTATCGGAACACCTAGAAGGTTCCCGTCCGCCCCGCGTTCTCCGGAACTAATCGGTCAGCCAGACATCTTCTACCGGCGATCTGCCGACACTCCACTTATGTAGCAGCTGACTGAAAATTTAAATATAAAATACTTAGTAAGCTCTTTAAAATAAAGCTTATGTCTGGACCAGGAATATTCCTCAGACTAGAACTAGTGTGATAGCTATATGAAAATATTTATGAAACTTAAATTTTTTTAAACATAAGACTGAAATATTTTGTGAGAGCAGCACAAAAAATAATCAAAGTCTTAAAGGACTCAGACGAGAGTACACAAATTTCATCCACTGAAATAAACTCGATGGAAAAATCCTTCACCTTAGATACTACTCTTAGCATAGTATCCATGACTAGGCTAGGAGGAAAAAACCATGTGTAACTGGTTTCTTACTCAATGATTTGAAGTAAGAAGATTTATGAAAGTTAATTATCATAAATCCCCAGCTACGTCACTAATTAAGTGGAATGAACCTACTGAAATACACCTGGAAGAAAATAGGTGTGTGAAAGTACATCTGGAAGTACATCTGGAAGTACAACTGCAAGATAATCCAGTATACCATTTCACTGAAAAATTCGAACAAACAACTACCAATCTCCACCTAATTCACTAAACACCTGAGGTGGCTGGTGAATTCAAAACAGACCCTTCATTCTGGTCAACGGACCCTACCCACGTTGCGTCCTGGGACGCAACGGATCCTTAGACGTTGCGTCTGAGACGGAGGACGCAGCGTCCTGAACAACCCTGGCAACGGGTCAATTGCGTCTCGGGACGCAGGCTGTGAGATTGGTTGCGTCTTACTTGAACTTGAACTCGGTTGCATACCATCAGCCAGCAATTTGTCGTTGTTAGCTGGGGATCCTCATGAACAACCCTGGTAGCGACCATATCTATGCATACCGGTAATAAAAGAAAAAGAAGAAATGTAAAGGCAAAATTTGATTTGTCCGCGTTTACATGTTCCCTAGTATTTATTTGTTTACTACCTTCGAGTCTCATACACCCTCGCGGTGTCAAGTAGACTTTAACATGTAATGTAACTACCTAAGACAGCGTCTAGCCAAATTGCTGGCTGAAGCTATGTAACCAAGTTCAAGTTCAAGTGAAGAGAAATTGGAATTGAAATTGTTACACCCGATTAATGTGCCACTCTCAGGACGTGATGTTAAGGACACCACTGCGTAAGCCGGAGCTAGCAGTAGTCACCATTATCAGCTATTAAGCACTTCTAAGAGTGGACAGAGATGTATGCAGCGGAGACAGACGCGCCAATCTATACACAGAGACGAGAATGACGTTACAAGCAAGGACGTACACTAAAGGACACCAGCGGTGGGCGAAGTGGATGCCTGTAACCTGAATAGACCCTAAGCCCGGATCTTGTCACCCTGACACCGTTTAACACAGGACATGTCAGGGAGAGACCGATAAGACACAGAGAGATAGGCAGTCAATAGGAAGCTGACACTGAGTCACTAAAGGATGACTCAGTTCTACGGGAAGCTGTCACTATGGGAAGCTGTCAGGGCCGATAGTTCTAAGGGAGTACAGTAGTAGTCACCAAGTCATAAAACGAATGAGAGCAACGCAATTCATGCTGACACTCCACCTATGACACAGGTGACATACAATACTAGTACTCCACCTATGGCACTGGGGACATAGAACCATATGTAACAAACAAAAAGTATTAAGGAACGGCGGAAAAAACAGGAAACCAGAAGAAAGCCTTGTCTAAAATAAAAGGATGAGAAAGGATGAACCAAAAACCACTGTAGTACTCCGAAAATGTCGCAGCAAAAACTTGGGTCATACCGAGCTGAGCTGAGACCAAAATGGAAATGTAACCATCCATGGTAAGCGCAAATATACTATTCATCCAGAATAGTAGGCACCAAACCAGAAAATCACAGGGAGGCCAAACAGAAATCAATCCCAAATACCTAAGGAAGGGGAACAACGGTGACTGAAAGAACCGAGAACGTAACCGAAAGAGAAGACTGAAAAAATCGTATATCAAAGTTGGGGAACAACGGTATAGAAAACCCGATCCGGGAATAGGAACCTAACGCCAATCAATGATAACCAAAGAGACGGATTGAAATATCGTGTGAGAGCAGCACACGAGAGAATCAAAGCATAAAGGACGCAGACAGGAGGACACTAAAGACCACGAAGGAAAAAAGAAAGTCGATGGAAAAATCCACTACCTTAAAAACTATTCTTAGCATAGAATTCATGACTAGGTGGGATGAAAAAACCATGATGAACTGGTTTCTTACTCAAAGATGGAAGTAAGAAGATTTATGAAAGGTAATTATCATAAATCCCCAGCTACGGCACTAACGAAAACACACTAGGAGGTGGGTATCGCACCGCAAAGAACTCATGCACTCAAGACAAACCAAGCGCCTAACCACAAGCAAACCAAACCTGCAGCAACTGGAAAAAAAATCCAAAGGATGCGGAGAGAAATTTCAAGAAACTTGTAACCAACAAAGGAAACATAGGTCAACGAACAATAGGAGTTGAGATGTACAACCATAGTACATAAAACCTATTGTCCACTTGAAAAAAAATAAACGCAGAAAGAAGGACTTAAATAATTTACTGCAAAGGATGGACTGAAAGGGCGCTTGAAATACATGCGGAAAACAAGAAAGAGGTGAGCGGCGGTACATCTGCAAGTACAACTGCAAGATTACCCAGCCCACCAATTCACAGTAAAAGCCGAAGGGAAACAACTACTACACTCCACAAAAAATTATAATCACAGGAGAGGCTGGTGATTGAAAAACAGTGTGGAGTAAAAAGAAATAGCTAATCTATGATGAGCTCCACCGAATGAACCATCTGCCTATGGAACTAAGAGTCAGAAACCATCAAGACGCTATAACGGTGGTCTGAATTAATTACCACCTTCCACCAAAACCAAGAAAGACAGCTGAAAGGAAGCTGCCTAAACAAAGCGTCGTAACGCTCCACTAATCTAGACTACCCTATAAGTCAGTCTAGGCGGTGCTGAGGAATAGGCACCCACACATAGGGCCATGTTAACCTACGTATGAGAACCATCAGCACCTAAAACAATGAATCCTGGGTTGACTGTAACACCCCAGCCATACGCAGAATCAAGCTAGTAACCGGTAGTATAGCCCCCAGTGCAGAACTACTGCCTGGTTGAACAGGGCCGGCATTATTTGCCTCTAAATCTCCAAAGCCTGGGTCGACCGGAACACCCCAGCCATACGCAGTATCGGAGCCTGACCACGGTTCAAGATCATCACTTGCATCATCGGCAACGGCTACATCATCACCCGGGCTCCTGAGTAATCTATCAGAGACGGCAGGAGGCGAAGCGTTCACCAACTCCATCGAGCTATCAATGATGATGGGAGCATGGTGACTAGTAGGCAATGGACCTAACAAAGGCTCCACTATGGTCTGAGATGGCTTTAATCCAACGACTTCACCGACGAAATGTGACGCAGAGGAGGGCCTGGCGACCCCCTGAGATTCGGCTAAGATTTTGTCCGTAGGAACCGCAGAAACTCGCCCGCCCAGTGCTTTCTCACGCAATACAGTACCACTGGCCCCTGACCTAGTTCGCAGAGTCATCCTATGGCCAGGACAGTGGTCAACAAGAGGGGAAAGCAAAGGATCTAGGGAACTCACTGCAGCCTCAGGCATGTGTCCGTTGATAGCGGCAGGGATGCTAGAGACATACTGTGACCCATCATAGGGAGAAAGCCCAGGAATGCAGTTATGATCAAACTGCTCATAGAAGAGTACATCACGACTCTCTACTACCTGGCGCAACTGTGGAACCCAAACAAAATAACCCTTACTCACCAGAGAATACCCAACCAGTCTACCAAATAACGCCCTTTCGTCCAGCTTGTTACGTTTCTTCCCAATAGACTAAATATAGCAGGGGCATTCAAACACACGTAACAACGACACATCAGGAATCACCCCATAAAACAGCTCAAGGTGTCTTGCGTCCCTGATTGGGCAGTCTATGTACTGCCCCAATCGATATCAGCCAATCCTCGAACCATTTAACCATAAAATCCTTAGCTCTGTCAGACCTCAGACATTTAAAGGCAAACCCCTGCAGCTGATTTGACCATCTGAGAATGATAGTCTGGACTGCTAAGGGAGCTTCATCCCTGGTCCTCAAGCACAATACTTCAGCATAGCCAGAGTATTGGTCTACAAGGCACAGGATATATAACTCCCCACGCAGACCCCTAATATGAACTGGTCCCATTATGTCCAAGTGAAGTCGTTGGAGAGGTGCAAGGACCTCAGTTTTGCTTTCTTTAGGAAAAGGGAGACGTTTGCCCTTAGCCTTGTGACAAGCATCACATGGGATCTTACCCATCTTTTGTACCTGATGTAGACTGAGGGGCAAATTCTTAACCATACCACGCTTGACAAGTGTGTGCAAGGCGTCATAGCCGGGATGACCCAGCCGCCTATGCCACAACCATGCAGGAGTGGTAGGGATAACAACTCCACCGTCCTCATCAACATCAAGTGCAAAAGCTGGATAATCTTCAGCAACTCTCAAACAACGACTGGAGGTGTGACAAGGCCTACATGCAAACTTATACACACCATCACTGGAGGCAGGAAAGGACCAGAGTACAGAAGAGCCCTGAGTGGCAGTACAACTAATACTATCAAAAGCAACCTTGCAGTGGAGGGAATGAGCCACAGCATTTACTGACAGGAGATTCACTGGACAGTGGGGTATGTACAGAATCATTGGTTAAAGTGATAGATGTTGGTAACCAATCACTACATAACACAATGGACCCCATACCCTCTGACCGTTGAATCACCCCATCACTAAATCGAACTGCAGGCCCAACAGCAGAGGATTCAAACACAGTGAACAAAGACTTATCACCTGTGATTGACATCCCAGCTCCAGAATCCACATGCCAGACACCCTCAGAAAGACTTGGGCTGCAAAGGTTTGAGAACTTTGTGGTGCATGAGAATAGGACAGAGCGTACCTCCTAGTTCTTGTTTATGTTGTACCCGTCTATCTGAGCTTGCAGGGAGGACAGCTGCTTGCGAGTAAGCGACCCTGGAAGGGCCAAAGCAACGGGCACCGGTTCATTACCAGGTGCACGACCTTTGGCCTTTCTGAGTTCCGGATACTTCGTGAAGCAGCGGTCTTCCGAGTGGCTCGTTTTCGAAAGACAGGGGCCCCAAGTGCAATCCAAGCGCCTTTGGTAGCCCCGGAACCCTGAGAACCAGGTCCCTTGCCCCGCTGAAAAGCAGCATTAGCAGGGACATGGGAAGGGTCACGGGACCAACCAGGATGCCTTGGATCAGACCTAGGGAGAGACACATTCAAGAAATCTAATGATCTATATGTATCAAGACAGGTCCAGAGAGGACGGGGAACTTTCAAGAAGTCAAACACTTGAAACCCAAACTCACGTAGCTAAGGCATACACCTAAGGGCGGAACCAGGGGCACAGGAAAAACAAAGTAGTAACCTTTGTCGAACCACGGAACGCACCCAGGGGTCACAAGGAGCCTAAGAGAGAAAAATATCCACCAAGATATCATGCCAAAGATCCTCCACGGCCGCTGGACTAGGGCCAGGACGGCGTCCACTTCGGCCTGTAGCATGGGCGAAGTCCGGCGCTGCGAGACCTGGGATCACAGAAGGTGGGGAAGCGTTAGGGCGAAGTCGAGATATGAGGTATAGGAAAAAAGGAGACGAGGATGAAAGTGCAGCAAGTCGCACCTGGTGCAGAAAATCGCACCAATGGCAGAAAATCGCAAATCGCAAGGGCAGAATTCGAAAATTTATCGCGAGGATGCGAAGAGCAAAGCCGAGGCAAGTAAAGGTCCTAATATCCTTCCGTCGATGAGCACTCAATCCCAAGTCCCCCCCTCTATCGCTCGACTCACCCGGTTGGGGGGTAGAGGGAGCAGCACCCGAGTGGTGCTGACCATACCCCCCTGCTTCCCACCACCTCCAGAATCTCCAGGTCCAGACGCGTAGGTCGTCCTCCTCTGGCGAACCCTACGGCAGTGCCGGCGATCCGCCAGCTTGATCGAAAAAATTCTCCAGAAGGTATCACAGAGCCACTAGAGCGCAAGCTCATGCCAGTAGCCGACCATCGGCTGGGCAGAGCAAAGGGAGCACAGACGACGTAGACAACAGCAGGGAGCTTGGTCGGCTTGGCAACCTCCGGTATGCAGGCAGAGCCTCAAACACCGGAGTTAGCGACGTCAAAGACGCGAGCAGACGAAGACGGGTATCTCCACCGATGTCCAGGCTAGTCGCCGACTGGACAGCAGGCTCAAACACAGCAAAGATTCATCAGAAACATCCTCAACCTCAACAGAGAGGCGTTGGACAAAAGGAGAAGAAGACGGAGAAATGGAGGTATTGGAGGGGGGGATGTCTTCCATGATGGCGGAAGGAGACTCATCTAAGGCAGCAGAGGGGCTCTGGCGCGCAATCATCGAGCCAATCAGTGGGAACACGGGTCTTGAAAGGAAGAATCCGGTCGCAGCCATTGGAGACAATGACGCTCTCCATACCGCGCGACCAAGTCAAACCATTCTGTGGGGTAAGCTTTTCGAAGCCGGCAGGAGGCCCACGCGGAAGTTGCGTTGTCAAGCAGTGGTAGAAAGAGATGAAGCCCATTACCTATCAGCTATTAAGCACTTCTAAGAGTGGACAGAGATGTATGCAGCGGAGACAGACGCGCCAATCTATACACAGAGACGAGAATGACGTTACAAGCAAGGACGTACACTAAAGGACACCAGCGGTGGGCGAAGTGGATGCCTGTAACCTGAATAGACCCTAAGCCCGGATCTTGTCACCCTGACACCGTTTAACACAGGACATGTCAGGGAGAGACCGATAAGACACAGAGAGATAGGCAGTCAATAGGAAGCTGACACTGAGTCACTAAAGGATGACTCAGTTCTACGGGAAGCTGTCACTATGGGAAGCTGTCAGGGCCGATAGTTCTAAGGGAGTACAGTAGTAGTCACCAAGTCATAAAACGAATGAGAGCAACGCAATTCATGCTGACAACCATAAAAGAGTCACCTTGTTACCCGGTAGAAGATCTGAATAAGCCCCTTGGCAAGATCTAAAACAAGGAGAACCAGGGAAATTGCTAATCCCTTGGTATTGAGAAGTAAAGAGACATATACCCCGCATAAACGAGGGAGAACCTCTTCTGCAGCACATAAATAAAAGCAAGCTATTATCTGGCAATTATGCCGTAATTGATATAATTTAATCGTTGAATTTAATGTTTTTTCAGCGATCTCTGGGCTGCACACAATCAAATTTGAAGTCACCCGTGCGATATACACAATAACCAGGGAGCATTCGTTACTTAGCAGATTAAATACCGTAGTTGACAGATTTGTCCAGGTAATGTAAAGTTGTAAACTCCTCACTCAGGAATATTGAGGGTCTTTTCTATTCCGCAACTCCAGAGTGTTTTCTCGCCGAATGCTCTATATGACTATATGACTATATGCGGATGATTTGTGTAGATTGTACTGCCTGTCCGCCTCCTAAAGTCCTGGGCTTAAAACCGTATGTCAATTGTATAGAAATTCTGGGCGAATATAAGACTGAATAATAATAATTATAATTGTTACAAGGTTCTATACGCCAGGCATGGAGCCTAACCATCTGCACATTGCGGTTAACAATCACTCCCCGTTTGAGAACCACGGAACCAGGGATTCCTAGAGCACATGCCAGAGTGCAGCTTCGAACCGGGGACTCCCCCATTTGTGGTGACCATTCAAGCCCGTACACCACTTGGGATAAGACTGAATGCTTCGCCCTTCAGCTACTTGATCTTGAGTTTCACATGACCCTTCAACTTAAGGTGCTACGAGAATCCCACAATAAATGTATCACGAACTCAGGGCCTCCGTCGGTAAAACGATTGTTTGGGGTTCAGTTCATCTGTGCTTTTCCTGTTTCACCCTCCTGATATCATGGTCGGGAAAGTCCCCTAAGCCTATTTGGCTACCCCTAGTCTGAAATAACCCCAAAAGGGAAGAATGACGAGAGAGAAAGCGATTTGTTCGCGTTTACATTTCCTGGTAATAATTGTTGTTTCCTGCCGAAGACGGCGAGCAGCCAAATTGCTGGCTGACGCTATGTAACCAAGTCCAAATTCAAGTAATAGCCTGCACAGCTACAGCTGGCAAGGGACTTGGACTTGGTTATTGCTGCATGGCTCCAGCCATTGGATGTTTTTCGTCTTCGAGCAGCAGCTTCTAGGCAGCTCCCCTGACTTGCCATTCAGCTAAACCTAACTCGACCTAGTGCACCTAGAAGCTGGAACAATCAGCTGTCCAGAAGTCCTGAAATATTTGGGTTTAGCACAGTGGCTGGTTTAGGGAGCTGCCTAGAAGCTACTAAGAAAAGCGGGAAATAAAAGCCCTTGCTCGTTGCCCTCTTCGGCAGTGACAAACTGACATTGACAATTCAAATCAATGCATCTTGGCATCGGACGGAAGGTACTAGAGATTATAGAAGTTCTTGAAACATGGTTACCTGGACCTGAGCAAGTCTTTAAAATGACTAACGAAGTAGCTCCAAGAAGTATCCACACATACGACACAGTGGACAAGACAACCAGCCCTGTGAGCCTGGGCCCATGGCCTGTCATTGACATTTTCGTTGAGCCAAGGCACAACAGGGGCCTGGAACAGAGTGGATCCAAAAAGTATCGACACAGACGACTCAGTGGACATGGAAAGCAGCCCTGTGAGCCTGGGCCCATGGCCTGTCACTGACATTTTCCTTGAGCCAAGGCACAACAGGGGCCTGGAACAGTGTAGCTCCAAGAAGTATCGACACAGACAACTCAGTGGACGCGGAAAGCAGCCCTGTGAGCCTTGGCCCATGGCCTGTCATTCAACTTTTTATTCAGCCAAGGCACAACAAGGGCCTGGAACAGAGTAGCTCCAAGAAGTGTCGACAAAGACGACTCACTGGACATGGCAAGCGACCCTATGAGCCTGGGCCCATGGCCTGTCATTGAACTTTTCATTGAGCCAAGGCACAACATTTTGGCATGGGTCGTTAGTTAGTAGAGAAGTTCTTGAAACATGGTTACCCGGAGTCTGGACCTGGGAAAGTCTTTAACAAGGCTAACGGAGTAGCTCCAAGAAGTGTCGACACAGACGACTCACTGGACATGGCAAGCGACCCTGTGAGCCTGGGCCCATGGCCCGTCATTGAACTTCTTTCTCAGCCATACTGCAACAGGGGCTTGGAACAGAAAAGCTCCAAGAATTATAGACACAGACGACTCATTTGACGGATGGAACAAGGATGCGGTGAAGTACATGTCAAGACAAGTCAAGCTGTAGAGGGCAAGGGCGAGCATGAGGGCGGAGGCTGCGCCGATGCCATGGAGGACGTGGGAACCTGTGACTGCCTGTGACTGCAGAGTGACACAATTGTTTGGGGTTCAGTTCATCAATGCTTTATCTTTTTAGGGTGGAGTGTACCAAGAATAAGACAATTGGTTGGGGTTCAGTTCATCGAAACTTTTTCTTTTTAGGGTGGAGTGTACCAAGAATAAGACAATTGGTTGGGGTTCAGTTCATCGAAACTTTTTCTTTTTAGGGTGGAGTGTACCGAGAATAAGACAATTGGTTGGGGTTCAGTTCATCGAAACTTTTTCTTTTTAGGGTGGAGTGTACCAAGAATAATGTGTAAGAAGGGTGAAGTGTAGCAAAGGATACTGCCTGGGACTGCGGGGTGGAAAGGGCGGCAAAGTAATTTGAGGTGGAAACTGCAAAGTGAGTGGGTGGGAAGTGTAGCGAAGATGAGGTATAACAAGGGTGGCGTGTATCAGGAATAAGGTGTAAGAAGGGTGCAGTGTAGCAAGGGTGTGAATTGTAGCAAAGGATACTGCCTGGGACTGCGGGGTGGAAAGGGCAGCAAAGTAATTTGAGGTGGAAACTGCAAAGTGAGTGGGTGGGAAGTGTAGCGAAGATGAGGTATAACAAGGGTGGCGTGTTTCAGGAATAAGGTGTAAGAAGGGTGCAGTGTAGCAAGGGTGTGAATTGTAGCAAAGGATACTGCCTGGGACTGCGGGGTGGAAAGGGCGGCAAAGTAATTTGAGGTGGAAACTGCAAAGTGAGTGGGTGGGAAGTGTAGCGAAGATGAGGTATAACAAGGGTGGCATGTATCAAGAATAAGGTGTAAGAAGGGTGCAGTGTAGCAAGGGTGTGAATTGTAGCAAAGGATACTGCCTGGGACTGCGGGGTGGAAAGGGCGGCAAAGTAATTTGAGGTGGAAACTGCAAAGTGAGTGGGTGGGAAGTGTAGCGAAGATGAGGTATAACAAGGGTGGCGTGTATCAGGAATAAGGTGTAAGAAGGATGCAGTGTAGCAAGGGTGTGAATTGTAGCAAAGGATACTGCCTGGGACTGCGGGGTGGAAAGGGCAGCAAAGTAATTTGAGGTGGGAACCGCTAAGTGAGTGGGTGGGAAGTGTAGCTAGAATGAGGTATAACTAGGGAACGGCAATCTGATATCATCTGATATCGTATCATCATATGATTTCATACGATATCATATGATGCCGGCAGTCTGACGAGGCTGAAGTTACTATTTATAGACAAAATCATATGATGCAATTTGTATGATATCATATGATAGCATACTCGCCTTTGGTCAGCATCATATGATATGCTGATCCCGAGGTATAACAAGGGTGGAGTGTATCAAGAATAAATGGTAAGAAGGGTCAAGTGAACTGAGGCCCATAGGCCTTTGACTAACCTTGATCCCATCACGCAATGCTAGGGACCGGCACATCATGATTTTGACCAAAGGCGAGCATGATATCGTATGATATCATACACATTGCATCATATGATATTGTATATAAATGGTAACTTTAGCCGAGTCAGACTGCCGGCATCATATGATATCGTATGATAACATGATATCATATGATATCATATTGCCTATCCCTACTCAATGCTAGAGGTCGGCTATGTTATTTAATACATAATATTACATAATATTATATAATCTTTGTCAGACGAGCCGTCTCACCAGAATTTCGAGTTTATTTGGAAACCTAATATTATTGTGACGCCTGTGTGAAACTATAGTAATATTAGTTAATATTAGTTTTTCAAACACTAATGTTAGCTGCCGTTCCCTACTTAATGCGCGTGCTATCTGGACCTGTAGACAAGCAAGCACTGCGGCTCCTAGGCCTTTGACTTACCTTGATCACATCACTTAATACGCACGCTACCTCATCCTGCGCGCACAATATCTCAACCTATCTCACTTCACTCATCGTGCACACTTGCCTTGATCACATCACTTAATACGCACGCTATCTCAACCTGAAGGCACGCAACCACTGAGGCTCCTAGACCTTTGACTTACCTTGACCACATCACTTAATACGCACGCTATCTCAATCTGCAGACACAATATCTCAACCTATCTCACATCACTTATCGTGCACACTTACCTTGATCACATCACTGAAGGCGCGCACTATCTCAACCTGCAGACATACAACCACTGAGGCTCCAAGGCCTTTGACTTACCTTGACCACATTACTTCATACGCACGCTATCTCGACCTGCAGACACGCAACCACTGAGGCTCCAAGGCCTTTGACTTACCTTGACCACATCACTTCATACGCACACTATCTCGACCTGCAGACATACAACCACTGAGGCTCCAAGGCCTTTGACTTACCTTGACCACATCACTTCATACGCACGCTATCTCAACCTGCAGACACGCAAACACTGAGGCTCCAAGGCCTTTGACTTACCTTGACCACATCACTTCATACGCACACTATCTCGACCTGCAGACACGCAAACACTGAGGCTCCAAGGCCTTTGACTTACCTTGACCACATTACTTCATACGCACGCTATCTCGACCTGCAGACATACAACCACTGAGGCTCCAAGGCCTTTGACTTACCTTGACCACATCACTTCATACGCACGCTATCTCGACCTGCAGACACGCAAACACTGAGGCTCCTAGGCCTTTGACTTACCTTGACCACATCACTCAAGGCGCACACTATCTCGACTTGCAGACACGCAACCACTGAGGCTCCTAGGACAAGGTGATCAGACATCCAGGCTGCTGCAACATGGTTCAAGTCTCCACTTGCACTACTGTGCTGCAACGCTAGATGGAGGCTGTACAAAGCAATACGACACAGCGCGACAATGCAGTACACCAGCAGGCATGAGCTGATCATGGTGGCTCGGGCGTACACAGGTCCCAAAGTGGTGGTTGTGTCAGTTGAAGGGCGGTCTTGAACCCCCTTTGGGTCCCCCCCAGCTGCTCGGACAAACACAGTGGGAAGGTCGAGGGCAAGCCAGCGCAGTGCAAGTACTGCCAAGGGCAGCAATGGACCCACGGTACGGAATAGCGTCCTGTCGAAAGACGACATTAGGTGCATCACTTCAGACTTCTTCTCTGGCAATGCCCTGGTCAGATGGGAATGGATAGAAGGCATTGTTCAGGGACAAACATTGTGAAAAAGTTGTTTTGATGTGCTTGCCGCAAGCACATTTGCAGTCCAATAGGGCAACAGGATAATGAAACCATCATCATCATCATCATCATCATCATCATCATCATCACAATGTCAACACACATGCTGTACATCATCATCATGTCAACACACATGCTGTACATCATCATCATGTCAACACACATGCGGTACATCATCATCATCATCATCATCATGTCAACACGCATGCTGTACATCATCATCATCATCATCATGTCAACACGCATGCTGTACATCATCATCATGTCAACACGCATGCTGTACATCATCATCATCATCATCATCATGTCAACACGCATGCTGTACATCATCATCATCATCATCAATCATCATCATCATGTCAACACGCATGCTGTACATCATCATCATTCTACACTCATCTGCATCATCATCACATCATGTCAACACGCATGCTGCTACTCATCATCATGTCAACGCTGTCTACACGCATGCTCATCATCATATCATCATATCATCATGTCAACACCGCATCTGTACATCATCAATCATCATCATCTCGATCATCATCATCAGCACATGTCAACACCTTGCTGTACAAGCATCATCTGTGCACATGCAGGCTGTTTCCTCACAAATCATCATCATCATCATCAATCAATCATCATCATCATGTACACGCAGGCTATACATCATTCAATCACTTCCCAACGGCATGCTGTACATCATTATCATCATCTTATGTCAACACGCAGTCTGGTACAATCAGATCACATCATCATCATCATCCTCATCATGTCTACCCACACCTGCTGTACTCAGTCGATCATCATCATCCAGTCCAGCATCATCATCATAGGCATGACACGCACGCTGTAGCATCACTATCATCTGTCCACACATGCGTTACTCAGCAGCATCATCACAGCGTCAACACACGTGCTGGCATCATCGTAATCATCAGCACAGTCAACACGTGCAGAAAAGAAAGAAAGCAGTAACGCCAGTCTTGGCTGATAAGGTCAAGCTATCCAAAGGGGGTCCTCAGACAACACCATCAAACCGGGGGGTGGCTAGGGGGGGCGGTACCCCCCACGATAGCGGGTGGCGGAGGAAGGAGTGTGGGACGAGTGTGTAGCAGATTCCATGCGACGTCGGGTACACACGATGGTATGTGCGTATCGGACGGCATGCAGATGGAGGGAGTTGAGGAGGCGGGTGGTGTCAGTAGGATGGATACCGAGAGAAGAAAAAAGGGGGAGAAGGGAGGCGAAGAGGGTACCAAAGGAGCCGAGGATGATAGGGTCAGGGGAGATGACCCGCAAACCAGCATCGAGAAGTGCCGAACGGAGAGTGGAATGCTGAGCGCGTTTAATGGCAAGGGTTGTATGAAAGCGGGGGTCCCAAGTGTACGTGAGTTCACAAAGATAGACAGTGTGGGCGGCTTGGAGAGAGGAAAGTTCGGTCCGGGTGAGCAGCACAATTTGGCGACAGGGGTACAAGAGCAAGGGTGGAGGCATGTACAAGAGGGTGGGAGGTGTGGGAGAAGCCAAGGGGGTAGGTGTGTGTTTGAGACACCGAGTGGGAGGATGTTTCTCGAGGATGCATTAACATAGAAGGTGGAGCGGCCTAGTGAGCCACCACAGATGGCGTCATAAAGTAGAAGGACAGCTGCGTCGTGTCGGGCGATGTAGAGGGCAGCGAAAGTAGGGTGGGAGCATGAGGCAAGGTGGGCCGAGGTGTCATGGGAGTGGCAGAAATGGCAAGATCCATCGAGGATGGGGGGGGTTGCATAGAGTATAGGGTTGGGGGGGTATGCGTGTGTGAGGGACAGAGGCCGTCCAAAACATGTTGAAACGTAATTTGAGTATTGTGCGGATCTGAGGGTAGGTGCAGGATCGCCACATATGAGAGGAGGGTTCGGGGAGGATCATCGCGGGTGGTGGAGTTGAGAGGCTGTGGTGGTGAGTATTTGGAGGTTTGTAGTGTTAGTTTGGGATGGTGGGGGAGGGAGTGTGGTGGGGGATGGTGGTACAGCGAGAAGACACTGGCCTAACGGAGGTGCAGGGTAAGTTGGCAGGGTCATAATGTGTACTATCGGTATGGAGGAAGACCTGTGAGGGAGTCTGTGAGGTCTAAAGAGGCGGTATGGCGGGTTTTTTTTGGGGTTGGCAGGTGTCGGTAGAGGCTGGACGCATGCCAGGCCGGGAGTGCTTGGAGTGGCTTCCGGGCTGTACATATCATCATGTCACACCGGCACGTCTGTTACATCATCAACAGCATAGTGTCAACACGCAATGCTGTACTCATCATCATCACCGTCAACAACCATGCGTACATCATCTTCATCATCATCATCATCATCATCATCATGTCAACACGCATGCTGTACATCATCATCATCATCATCATCATCATCATCATCATCATCATCATACATTCAATCCTCCACTGCAGTCAACATCACATCATCAGCTGTCAAATCATCACATGCTGTACATATCACATATGCTGTACCTCATATCATCAACATGCATGCTGTACATCATCACCATATCAACACACATGCTGTATGTGTGACATGCATGCAGCAGACCTTAGCACACCTAATATGTCTGTTTCAAATGTCAGCCACTGCATGTGAGTGTATTGCAGTTGTCTCTGTTTACCGATGACTGTATGAAGAAATTGGATCAAGTATGATTAGATAACAATGTTTAGAATGTTGATGTCAAAGCTGAAGACGGTGAGCTCCCTTTATCATTACATAGTGGTGCAGCACTGTGCTGCACTAAAGGGACTACATCTATCAGGGTGTAATTACGGATCCGCCTATCATTGATTCTTTGCTTTTGTCGTTTTTCTCGTTTCCTTGCAGTTTTAGACTTACCTGTTTCGCACCAAGTCAACTCTCCTTAAACCCGATATATATGTATGTATGTTCCAGTCCAGGGGTAGGCCAAATAGGCTAAAGAGACTTGCCCAACCGTGATAGGAAGGGCGTAAAAAGAAAAATCGATGTTAGGGTGTGATAGTGGTGCAGGACTGTGCTGCACCATGTGGGGACTGCAGCAGAGACTGCAGCACTAGCAGCACTAGGAGCACTGCAGCACTAGCATCACTGCAGCACTAGCAGCACTAGCTGCTGAACTAGCATCACTGCAGCACTAGCAGCACTAGCTGCAGCACAAGCATCACTGTAGCACTAACATCACAAACTGCAGAACTAGCATCACTGCAGCACTAGCAGCAGCACTACCAGCACTAGCTGCAGAACTAGCATCAGTGCAGCACTAGCAGCAGTAGCTGCAGCACTAGCGGCAGAGACTGGTGACTACAGCATATTCAGCCCATCTATCCTGATACTCGAGTTTGGGAAACAATCTCAATCGTTTTTTCTTTCACCCACCCTTGGGCCAGACCTGAGCTACGCTAGTTGTGTCGGAAGCATTGAGCAGAACAGGTGTATCAACGCACCTGTAATCTTGGGATCGTCTACAAAAAACACTTGATGATGGGGTGTCCCCCACGTCGTACAATCACTTGATGATGTGTCCCCAGCCTACAGCAGGGATGATGATGGTCCCCAGCACGACGAGGCACTGATGATATGGTCCCCAACAGCACTACAAGCCCTTGACACTGATGTGGGTCCCCTCAGCAGTGTCAAACGCCTTTGACGGATGTGTTCCCGCAGCCTTCACACAAAGCAATTGTGATAGGTCCCCGCCGCACTACAATGCACTTGATGATGTGGCCCCCAGCACTACAAGCACTTGATGTGCATGTGGTTCACCTGCGCATCTACAGCCGGGATTGATAGTGCTGGTGACCCGCAGCACGACAACACTTTGATGAGTGTGGTTCCCCCCTACTACACACTGATCGATGTGGTCCCCAGCACTACAGTCTACTTGATGATGTGTCCCCGCACGACAACACATTGATGGTGGTCCCCGCACGACAAGCACTGATGAGGTAGGTCCCCCGCACGACAAGCACTTGACTGATTGTGGTCCCCCAGCACATAAACATACAAGCACTTGAGGCTATTGTCCCGCCCAGCACGTACAGCCTGAGGATGTTGGGCCCCAGGCACTACAAGCACTTGATGATGTGGTCCCCAGCACTACAAGCACTTGATGATGTGGTCCCCAGCACTACAAGCACTTGATGATGTGGTCCCCAGCACTACAAGCACTTGATGATGTGGTCCCCAGCACTACAAGCACTTGATATGTGTCCCGCAGGCCATCCAAGCACTTGATGATGTGGTCCCCAGCAGTACAAGCACTTGTGATGCTGGTTCCCCACCGTCCCAAGCAACCACTTGAATTGAGGTGGTCCCTCAGCTCTACAGACACAGTTATGAGGGGTCCCCAGCAACTACGAGCACTGATGATCTGGTCCCCAGCTACAAGCACGTGGCGATGGATTGTGGCTCCCCAGCCTACAAAGCACGTGATGATGGTCCCCAGCCGACCACAACTTGATGATGTGGTCCCAGCACTACAGCTCCTTGATGATGTGGTCCCCCAGCCTCCATATTGGCACTGGTGCTGTGGGTGGTCCGCCAGCCACTACAAAGCACGTTGAGAGTGGTGGTCACCCAGCACGACAAGCACGTTGATATGGTGGTCCCCGCACTACAAGCCTTGGTATTGATGTGCAGAGAACCTCCAGCACTACAGTAGCACTTGATGATGTGTCCCCAGGCACTACACGCAGCACGTGATGATGTGTTCACCCAGCACTCCAAGCCACGTTAGGATGTTGGTTCCCCAGCAACTACGCACTTGCATTGACATAGTTGTCCGCCCAGGCACTACAAGCACTTGATGATGCTGCGCCCCAGCCAAATCACAATTACATAAATATGCCTAATAGACCCTTATCTACAAGTGGCGTGATTGTGGGGGGGCAGCCCGTTTGCTTGCACTGGGGCCAACCAATGATCTACTACCAAATCACAAAGCACTTACAATCAAGTTGGCTTGTTCCCACTGCTTGTTGTCGCCAGCCATGCCCAGCGGTACAAAGTCGCGTAACCACAGTGAACTCCAGGTAGGACGGGCCGCAGCCACTGTGGCTGGCGATGCATCCTCACTGTCAACATGTCATTCGTCGGGTAATTCCTCTGTGGAACATGGGTCTTTTGTTGTGGTGGGGGTGTGTTGGGGGTGGTTTGGTAGTGAGTCGTGGTATCGGTGTTGTTTGCGATGGGGTGGTTTTTGTGCGTTGGCTATTGGGTGGGGGTGGTTGGTGTGAGTTGGAGAGGGGGCTGGTGTGTCTGGTGGAGGTATGGGTGTGTGGTGTGTTTTGTGTGGTGGTGGGGTTTTGTGTTGGTGTAGTGGTGGTACGGTGTGATGGTGGTTTGGTGTGGTAGTGGTTTGGTGTTGTGGTGGTTTGGTGTGGTAGTGGTGTGGTGGTGCTTTGATGTGGTGGTGTGTTGGTTGTGGGATGGTGTTGGTTTGGTGGTGGTTTTGGGTGTGGTGGTTGTTTTTTGTCGTGTTGTGGTCGTTGTTTCGGTGTGATGTAGTGGTCGTTTGGTATGGTGTAGTGGTGGTGTGGCGTGTGGTTAAGGTGGTCTGGTTGGTCTGGTGGTTGGTGTGTATTGGTCTGTGTTGTGGTGGTTCTGATGCTGGTGTAAGAAGTGGGTGGTACGGTGGGGCCCTGGTGTGTTGGTGTGGGAGATGTGGGGGTTGGTTTGTTTTTGTTAGGTGGTGTGGTGTGCGCTGGATGTGGTGGTGTTTTGGTGTGGCAGTGGTTTGGTTTGGTGGTGGTTTGGTGTGGTGGTGGTTTGGTGTGGTGGTGGTTTGGTGTGATGTAGTGGTCGTTTGGTATGGTGTAGTGGTGGTTTGGTGTGATATAGTGGTGGTTTGTTGTGTTGTGGTGGTTGTTTTGTGTGGTATGGTGGTGGTTTGGTGTGTTTGTGCTTGTCTTAGTGTGTTGGCTATTTCCTGGCAGTGGGTACCAGTGATCTATGTTGATGTTTTTTCGAGAAGAGAAATCAACAGTAAGAGAGGCGATAGAAAGGAATCGCATGATTTAAAAACTTAGCTGAGTACTGTACTGGATTCTACCTGAGAGCGCTAGCCGTACTTTGGGGGCCCGAGCTGTTGCTCTGCTACAAGCGTCTGTGTTCCCCAGACTTCTGCGGCCATAAGCGTGCAGTACGTCGATCGCATTCCAGCAACCTCAGCTGCCTTGCTAGTACTGATTGCTAGTATAGCACCGTGAGAAAATAGGGGGGGGCAGGTTCACACCGTTAAGGAAACGCTGAAAGATTGTCGGTTTTTATTATGGCCGTGCGCTGGATTATTGTGATGTTGGGTGGGACATTCCAGGCAACCTTTCTACAATCCATTCAACTCTTTCTAGTGGGCCCCTCATCACACACGGGTAGGTCATAGTGTACTGTGCAGCTGCCAGTGTGTGTACAAGTGCGGTGTTGTGCCCCATGTGATGAGCCGTGTGCAGGGACCGGCAAATCATATGATACTGACCAAAGGCGAGTATGATATCATATGATGCCGGCAGTCTGACTAGGCCAAAGTTACCATTTACGTACAATATTATATGATGCAATTTGAATGATGTTATATGATATCATACTCGCCTTTGGTCAGTATCATATGATTTGCCGGTCCATGCACACGGCTCATTTCATGGGGCACTACACCGCACTTGTACACACACTGGCAGCTGCACAGTACACTATGACCCACAAGGATCAATACATAGAAATGACAGCCTGGACAAGGCATCAAACGCTGCTGGAACGTTCATGCCCCCACTGCAGTGCTGTACTTGGCAGTACAACACGTTTTGGATTCCCATACATTAAGCCATGACCTCACACCTTACCACAAAAAATTACAATCAGCAGCCTGACTGAAGTCTGTGGACCACTTATTGATGTACTGCTAGTTGTACGCTCACTCAAAGCCACCTGACAATTATGAAAGCAGAAGTGGCAACCCCATCTGATTCCAAACCTTTTGGTCGAACCTCACTTCTGGCTAGGTAATAGTGTTTTTTCGCGTACCTGTCCTTAAGCCGCTCCGCTGTGAGTTGTTTTCTTGATCTTTCTCTTCGCAAGCCTGGCCTCTAGCAGCTCACGCCAACTGACAACTACGAGAATCTATGTTCAAGAATGACCTATGGAAAGCAATGCTGGGGTAAGGGTAATGACTGACACACTTCCTATAAGCCGTGGCTCGGATTGGCGCCAAGGTCACGGAGGATTGCCGGAATGAGATTTTCAAGAACGTGCGAGAATGTTTGGATTAGCTGTAATTAATGGGGTGTCAAGGACGTGGCGACAAACAAAAAGTGTGCGGAAATGTCTTGCCACAACTATAAGACGGGCGCATAGATCGTACAACGGAGAGAGATGGCGGAGGGGGCGGAGGAGGATTGTCTTCCGTATCTCGGGCACTCGGGCACTCGGGCATGGGACAAGTACGCAAAAGGCACCTTCCACGCACCTTCCCGGTCGCGAATTGGGGTGGTACCAGGGGGCGCGTTGCGTCCATTATATTGGATGGCAGGTAGCATAACATACATTCAGCGGATGATTTGGGTTTCGGTTGTCGAAACACTTCGTAGTTCGCAGTTCGCAGTTCGTAATTCTGACCATTGGGCCTGAGAATCGAGAATTCTGACAATTTACTTGAACATTGGGCCTGAAAAAGTGGATGTCCGAACAACGAACGACGGTACCCAAATCCAAATCATCCGCTGAATTGCTATAATCGCTGGAGGCCTGTATTCATGAAATCGGATTCAATTTGCATCTGTTAGGCTACTGTGCATAGCCAACTGGACTTGATGGTGGAGAATGTTGCAATCTGGAGTAGGACAAAAGGCTAACAGGGTCATGCCCATCAAGGCACCCCACTGGGTCAAAGACAGGTAGGCAGACAGACAGACAGACAGACAGACAGACAGACAGACGGACAGACAGACAGACAGACAGACAGACAGACAGACAGACAGACAGAAACTAACAGACAAATAGACATACACAGACTGTCAGACAGCAACTGCGCACGTCCAATGAGAGGAGGACGTAGAAGGTGCTAAAAGCTTCGCTCGTAAACAACTAAACATCGGCCTTTGGTTGACTGAGTAGGATGTTGGGATTTGAATTTAAATTTGAATTGTTCCTTTTTTTTAAGCCAACTCTGGGCAGCTCACCGTCTTCCAATTCCAAAATAATCTTGGGAACAGATATTGTTGTAGAATAGTCAGATATGCTGAAAAAAGTCCACGCATGTTTTTTAGTAGTGAAAGGTATTTCACCAAGGACACAAACCAGCGACCCCGAGGATCTCTTACAATGGTAAACAGGCAGACCACTCTCGACATATTAGTACATTCACTGGCCAGATATTAGTACGTTCACCGGCCAGAGATTACTACATTCACTGGCCAGAGCTTCCTACATTCACCGGCCAGATATTGGTACATTCACCGGCCAGAACTTAGTAGATTCATCACAGAGCTTACTGCATTCACCGGCTAGAGCTTAGTAGATTCATCGGCCAGAGCTTACTGCATTCACCGGCCAGATATTAGTAGATTCATCGGCCAGAGCTTGCTGCATTCACCGGCCAGAGCTTAGTAGATTTATCGGCCAGAGCTTACAGCATTCACCGGCCAGAGCTTTTTGTTTTCGTTTCAGAAAGGGGGTCTTCTGGTAGCGATCAGGGATTTAGCGTCTTTCAAGGTTGGGCTCCTGGTAGCGATTTGGGTAGGGGGCCAAGGGGATTTGGGGGGCGGGGCTGAGTTTCAAGTCTCATGGTAGCGGAAGGTTTGGCCAAAGCAGGGTCCCAGGTAGCGATCGTTACTGGTGGCGGGGAAAAAAGCTGTGTCACCGGCATCATTGTTACAGATCCTGGGTGAGCAAATAAATAAATCAATAGTATGCTTTATTACGAGGCGTGAGGTTGAGGGGGCCATCCCGTTTGATTGCATTGGGGCCAACCACCAATGGTTATAGTCAAAACCCTGAACCAGTTTGAGTGTTTGTGTGTCTTCCGGTCTAGCAGAAGCCAAACAGAGACTCGCCCAACCTCGAAATGAAAGTTATCTCCATATGATCCAAAATATATTTAACTTCACCAGAATTTATGGTGTTGTTTTCCAAGTTGGGGATGGAATTGACCACGGCCGTCACCACCACCATGTGGGTGATGATATGCTAAAGCATGGAGCCGTGGCATAGCGTGATACATGGGGCCGTGTGACCGGCAGGGTAAGTACCTGCCGGCTCCTAGGCCAGTACCAGCTATGGCTACGCACGGGGCGCCGCCCTGTGAGCCATGAGGCTGGAACCTAACCTGGACTACCATCGTCCACAGAGATGCACTTCAGTAGCAGCTCGTCCATGTAAGCTTATCTATACCTATTATCTCAGGTCGTTGTCAATCACAATGGTAGCTTGTCCAGTCAAGGTGGTAGACCGTTCTCTGCCCGCGTACGACGGGGTCCCTTAATACCACGCCCCACCAGGCGTTATCATTACTTTTATCTCAGGTGATCTACAGGGTTCATAACAGACCTTTGAACCAAGTCCAAATAAGTCCTTATTTCTTTTATCTCCAAGAGAGTTTAAGTATGGGATTTTTTCACAATGAAATCAAAAAATAAAAATTCACAAAATGACAAAAATATCAAAAGTGGAATCAGCGCCATGGGTGGGTACAAACTTTGTGGATCGTTGAGCCAGCCACTTCGCAAAGCACCAAGATTTCAGTAGTTTTGAACAGCTGGTTGTGACAGCTTCTAGGTATGAAAGCCCGTGTCAGTGATATATATTGGTCTAGTGGTACACCAAATTGCTGAAACGAAGAAGGGTCGGGGGTTCGATTCCCCCCTACAGTCGCCCTTAGCATTGCAGGTCATTGTCAGCCACGATGGTAGCTTGTCCAGTTGAGGTGGTAGAACGTTCTCTGCCTGCATACAACAGGTTCCCTTAAACCACGCCCCACCAGGCGTTCTCATTACTTCAAGGTGCGAAGGTGTTTTAGGTTGCATCAGGTTTGGCTGAATAGCCAGTCAGGGGAGCTGCCCAGAAGCTGTTGTTCGTAGCTGAAAATAATTGCTACGCCCTCGCTCTCAGGGTAGGTCTAAGCTGGGTGGCTGAATGAACCTCCTTTGCTTCGCGTGACAGCGTCGTCTGTCCCATAGACCCCCACGCTGCTTGACCGCACCTGCCTATCCCCCCCAAGGGACCGCGATGACGGGCTTCGATGCATCTGGCTGACCGGCCTAGGGAATGCAGCAATGGCAGACTTTGGTCTGGACTCCCTTGTCATAGAGCCAACAGAATCAGCGTAGGGTCGAGGGCGAGCAGGGGAGGGGCCCCTATGAGCAGACGAGGGCAGCTGCATAGACGTCAGCTTCTGGGACAGAGGGCTGAACACGTTACCCCCCACCGACATAGTCCGGTGAGCTGAAGGGGGCTCGTAGGGGCTGTTGTCACGGCTGTTGCGGCTGCTGCTGTGCTGAAGGTGGCCACCGCCGCCCATGTCTGGCAGAGGCACTGTGCCAGGGTGGTTGTACATTGGCGAGTCAGTATATTCACTATAGGACCTCTGTCTCCAGGGCTTAGAGTTGTCGGGTTGGTGGCTACCCTCTCGACGGCTTTTATGTCGCCGATGAGAGTCATGATCACTGAAGTCACTGGAGGAGGAGGATTCTTCCTTCTCTCGCTCTTTTCTACGCCTCTCCTTCTCCTTCTTCTTTTTCTTCTTCTTGTCCTTGGAGCCCCCGCCCCCGCAGCAGAGGCTGATTCCACACAAGCATTTGCACAAGGTGCCGCAGAAGCTCTTTTTGCGTAACCATTGGAAGCAGGCGAACATGATGATGAGGATGAGAAGGACAGAGACAGAGATGCCTGTCTTCGAGCTTAGAACGCTGATCATGGAACCTTCTGCAGGTACAAGGCAGATGAGGATGGGGATGTTGATGCATGGATGATATACCTGATGAGGATGGGGATGAGGATGCAGGGATGGGGTATACCTGATGAGGATGGGGATGGGGATGCAGGGATGGGGTATACCTGATGGGGATGGGGATGAGGATGCAGGGATGGGGTATACGTGATGGGGATGGGGATGAGGATGCAGGGATGGGGTATACCTGATGAGGATGGGGATGGGGATGCAGGGATGGGGTATACCTGATGGGGATGGGGATGGGGATGCAGGGATGGGGTATACCTGATGAGGATGGGGATGAGGATGCAGGGATGGGGTAGACCTGATGAGGATGGGGATGAGGATGTGGGGATGGGGTATACTTGGGGGATGGGGATAAGGACGTGGGGATGGGGTATACCTGATGAGGACGTGGGGATGGAGTATAGCTGGGGGATGGGATTGAGGATGCAGGGATGGGGTAAACCTGATGAGGATGGGGATGGGGTATACCTGATGAGGATGGGAATGAGGATGCAGGGATGGGGCAAACCTGATGAGGATGGGGATGAGGATGCAGGGGTGATATACCTGATGAGGATGGGGATGAGGATGCAGGGATGGGGTATATCTGATGAGGATGGGGATGAGGATGCAGGGGTGATATACGGATATACCTGATGAGGATGGGGATGATGCAGGGATGGGGCAAATGGTATAGCTGATGAGGATGGGGATGAGGATGCAGGGATGGGGTATACCTGATGAGGATGGGGATGCAAGGATCGGGTATACCTGGTGGATGGGGATAAGGGTGTAGGGATGATAATTGATGAGGACAAGGATGAGAATCTATCCCTTCCCATTCCCATAAAATAAAATTCCCATAAAAAGGCTCACCTGGAAAGAAGCCACTACCAGAAGTGAGATCAGGTATGTTACCGCCTATGATGGTGCCATTCTTGGTCTGTATGTAACCGATGTCAGTTAAGTTCACGGTCCTGCCTCCAGAGGCGTCGCTGGTGGAGCCTTCAACGCCTGCTGCGTTCCCTGAGGTTCCAGCAGTATACGCTTTCTTGCACCAGAGTGGCGCCAGGAGATTCTGCATTATCGAGGATCTGGACTTCAGGGTGCTGATGGGTTAGAGGGTTACATGTATAATAACATTGCATGTGCATAGTTGCGCATTTCATAGACGAATTGGACGTCACCAAATCTACCCAGTGATTTGTATTACATTCACATAGCAATTTTAAGATGTTCAGACCTGACGGAAGTCGCAAAACAAATCCTGGAAAGTATGAAAAATTGCATAACAGTACTAATCATGTAATTTGTAGTTGCCTCACAACTTTGGCCCAGGCCCTAAACCAGTCCGAGATAATGACAGCAGCCTTAAGGTACCTCGTGGAGGCTCTGAGCCTGGTATCGAGAGAAAAGCATAGTTTTCAGGAGGGCTACATGGGCCCAAGGCCAAACTGAAATTGTCCCGGCCCAGGATTTCCAACCCGGTCGCGGGAGATTTCAAGCCAAAACGGGCCGAACCAAACGACCCAAACCATGCACATATCAACTTATATCAACGCGCTTAGTATCAGTAAACAAAGCTTAACACCTATGGATTACTAGTCTGGTGAGGTTGGTTAAAACGCGTTAAACACGACCTTTCTAGGGCTCGGAACATACATACATAGGGCATGGTACGAGGTTGGGACATGTATCGAATTTATGTTGCAGACGTTGGGAGACGCTAATTGCTGCTGCATCTAATCGTTTATTCGTGCCTTCCCCGAATCTCCAGCGTCGTTGCGTCCCTCCATGGGCTTCGCAGCTCCTCCAAGGTTTGCCGCAACGCTGTCGGTAGCACCCGCCAGTCGGGAGCTTTGCTGCCGATTAGATGCTCGAAAATTGCAGTTGGTAGGTACGTAGCTGCGAGTGTTATCGGGCGATTGCACCCATCGCGCATTCTGTCTGGATCCGTCGATTTCAGTTTGGCCCGGGCCAGAAAAGTAGCAGGCCCCGAGGCCCTAGGCTGGTTTCAGAGAAGCCGACCCAATCTTGAAGTTCAGCTTGCTGCGCGAATATTGCACGATTCAAAAGTTACGGCCAGATTATAACTTGGTTAATTCGCGCCTTCTTTACGATTATTAAAGAATACAAAAAGTGTACTAATGTACTAATGTGTGCAGGTCTATTGGGAGGTTTGTTTTGCAGCCCTGTGGTTTCTGGCACCACTTGGACGCCAGAGGATTTTCATTTGCTGAGGATCAGGATGTCAGGCTAATTAGGTGTGCGTGATACTTCAACTATGTGTGAGAGCGGCATAAAGGTTTGGTTCGGTTACATTACCGTTCTTGCTGCTTACAAACTGGGGGCGGAGTAAAGATGATTAGTATAAATACTACTGCACCGCACTCCTCAGTACAAAAGTTGTGTGCTCTGGATATATATGGACGTACAAAAAAAATTAATAGCAGAATGCAACCACATGGGTGAGGGACTGAGGGCGGCACAAAGGGTAGAATGTGGACAGATTAAAAATACATAGTAATCGTATAATTAAAGCATCGCCGTTTCACAAAGCCAGCCCCCCCCCTCGGTAAAGCGATTGTTTGGGGTTGCGTTCTTTTTTTTAGTTGTGAAAGGGCTTTCACCCCAGGAGGTGGGTCTGCCGACACAAACCAGCGACACCGAGGATTCAGTTCGAATGGCGTTGCCACTTCTGCAAAAGAGTAGGTGACGGAAATACCGACCCTCAACCGAAGGAACATTCACAACCACCCCTATGGACCTCGGCAGACAAGCTTGCAAGCAGAGTTTATCAGTTTTCCCCGTTTCAGCCCCTCTCTATCATGGTTGGGGAAGTGCCTTTAGCCTATTCGGCTACCCCCTGGACTGTGACAACGTACACAACATACAAAACGTATATAACCTTCGAGCCTCGTGCTTGTGTAGGTAGACCAACCAGGGTACTACTTCTTGCCAAATTGGTCAGCGCTTAAAGCGCACAAACGTCAAATTGGTCAGCGCTTTTTAGCGAAAAACCGCAAAAACTGTGCGCTACTCCCACAGGGGGGGTGGAAAAACTGCGCGAAACGCGCATAGGGGCTCAAAAAGGCAGTGCGGCACCGTGCTGCCGCGCGCGCTTAGTAGTACCCTGAGACCAACCCTATGAAGCGAAAATCCTTATTGTAAAATAAATAAAAAGGGCCCACCGTTAAGTCGTTTGCATATCCTGCATTACAAATGCATCTGCACCCTTCCACGAAGCCTTGGCCATTGCAGTCTGGTGGGGGAGGAATCATGCACGCAGCCTGAAGAGGGGGGGTCATCTCCCATAACTCGCCCCCATCCACTGCTGGTGGTTGGGAGTCAGATGACAGGGGATGTTCCAGCCGAAGCGCCCTCATTTTGGGGGGGTCCACAAGATGGAAGTTGAGCGCTGCCCTGGGGGTGAAGCCAGATTCACGGACCAAATTGGACAGGTTGTGAAGTTGTGGAGATTGCTTGACTTGTAACTGTAGCAGTTGTTGCTGCTGCTTGAGTGTGACGATGTGGAGTGACGGTGGATTCGACCGTCTAGGAGTGCACGCTCGGGTTCACGACGACCCAGGTACCGTGAAATCCGCGAAGGTCTCGCAGCCGGTGTTAACCGGAGCTGGGGTGGCTGAAGACCCGGCGAGAGAGCAGGGGACGACTGGAGAGGGTGAAACAACAGAACGCGCAGCGGCCTGGCTTAAGGAACGGAACGCGATGTACGGCACCAACAAAAAAGGCGAGTTGGAGTTAGGAGAGGAGAGGAGGTCGGGAGAGGAGATGGAGAGAAGGGGGAAGGAGGGTGAAAGGAAGTTGAGTTCAGGGTGGGGCAAGGGGAAGAGAAGAGCGTCCAAGGCGACGGCTAGCGCAGACGATGTTGTGGTAGAGAAGCTAGTGCAGACGATGCGATCGTCTTGGTATATTCGGGAAGGGATTCGAAGAAAGAACACGCAACAATAATATGGCGAGTGCGGTGAGGGTAGCTTAACATCAGGTAGGGGGAACTAAGCCATCGGGAGGGATGGGGTTCAGGACTGGTCGCTTGCCTGGTCAGATTAACCGTCGGAATTTCTATCGACCGCTTGCCACTCTCACTGCTCTTGCGGCACCGTGCGTCCGCGACAAACAGACCCAGCCACCAACCCGGCTGTCGAGGGCCAGTCAGAGTTCGAACAACTAGCTCGACGAATAACGAATTGGCGAGTGCCGTGCCTCGGGTCAGCTCAACAGACCTCGAGCGGGGGAAATAGATAGTCTCGCCCCCCCAGACCTACTCACACACCCCTCTCTTAGTACCGGCATGCTCCCTTGTTACGCATGGTGGGAATTGTAATTGGCCGACGGTGAGCAGCTCGGAGTTGCCTGTAAACCCATGTGACAATCAAATCCCACTCATGGCTTCAAAGCTATTCGCTTAGTACGCTAGCAGATTTCTTTTGCAGTGACCAGGTGTTACTGATGTACATGGGGATTTGTGTGGTAATTGGAAGACTAGTTGGCCGAGATGTGAGAATCATGAATCAATTATTCTTCTGCTCAACAGAGCTTGGCTGCAGCCGTTGTTTGACGGACAGATGCTCAACCTGTGTCAGCTATACTACCTGACCAATGCAATCGATTGTCATCTGTTATTGTCCGTTGCGTCGGACACTGAGTTGGCATAGCGCACGCGTGGTCCTGTGGCTCCAGGACCCGAGTTGCCTGCCGCCAGGCCATAGGCTAGCTATGGCCTGCACGTGTCTTCGGAATCTTCCCGAAGACTTCCTTTTCTATATAGCCGCACGAGTTGCGATGATAAGCTATCTGTTCTTCAGTCTTCATTGTGTAACCACTCTATCGATTGAAAGGTTATCGGCCCGACCGCTACCCACAGACAGCGCCCCTGCGCCCGTGCCAAGTGGATCTTCAGCCCTGCACAAGGTGACAGTTTTCCCTCAGACTAGCTCGACGGCTTGAGTACTGCTTTTGGCCCTGGATTGTCTACGTATCACGTGAGAAATGTAACCTGCGCTGCCTCGCCTACTGCCCGCACAACTCTCCCGTTGTCTCTACCATTCGTCACAGACGAAACGTAGACGCAGTCCAGGAGTCTGAGTAGATCTTCGACGTGAGTTGCACACTCACCAGATCACACTCAGCGTTGCGCAATCCCATAAAGATTGCTTGTGCCACGGAGTATCAACCCTGCACACCATCAAAGAACCCCCCCCCCCCCCCCCCCCCCCCCCCCCCCCTCCCTGCTCCTATCTCCACCATTACAGACCAACAGGACCCATTTGGTTCCCCTTTTGTTGCCAACACTCCCTCACCACTACCTCCGAACCGCACACCAAAGACTGAAGCCCTCCAAGCTTCACACCCGGATTACCCACAGGCCGGTTTATTAACCCAGTGTGAAGCCCAAGACCCCAAGACCCCAGCGCCGCGACAGACAACATGGCGACTCCAAGCAAGCCCCCTGCACTCATCTTCGACGGCACGCCTGCTGTCTCATGGCACAAGTTTGGACCCTTCCTCATTCGTCACCTCAGGTCACACCCTGGGTGCATCTCCGTTGCCATGGAGGCAGCAAAGGCCGTTGCCCCCGCCGATGAGCCAGCAGATGCCGACGGATACCCGCTGGAGGAATCTCATCGCCCGAATGTGGACCACGCTAACACAGTTATTGCGGCTCGTGCTGTTTCCTACCCCATCAACATGGTAAAGAATGCTGTTGCCCTGAATGAGATTCTCAAACACTGCTCCGAACCTATCCAACAGGCTGTCCTAGCTAACACTTCCGTTGCTGCTAAAGCCTACAGGTTCCTCAAGCTCACGTACGGAGAAAGAAACTCTGACCTGGAAACAGGGGCAGTGAGATCCATGTACAACCTAAGCATGACCACCACTGAGCCACTACAAACATACCCCTCCCGCAGCTATGAGCTCTACACCTTGCTTCCCCAAGTGAATGGGGTCAGCAACACTTCCATCCCTGCATTCCTCAGCATAATTGTCCAAGGACTTGCACCTCGTCCAGAATACAATGGATTCAGGTTCTCCTTCCACAACTCTGTCTGCCCTGACTTTGCCTCCTTCCAAACCCAAATCATCAGATACCAAGTATCAAACCAAATCTCTGACTCTAGTATCTCCCCAGAAGAGACTGAGCACATGGCAGTTGCTGCTTTCCATGGCCGTCCAAGGAAGGACCGACTCCCATCTACCCAGATGACCTGCTGGAACTGCAATGGTTTTGGACACAACTCTATCACTTGCCCCAGTCCCTCCTCAGAGCTGAAGTACAGGCCCCCTCCGTTCTCATCCACATCTGCACGCCGGGGATCCCCATCACCCCCAAAGGATGCAGCCAGGAGTTCATCCAGCAAATCCAAGTCTCCTAGGAGGGATAGCAGAGCATCTGCCAGAGACCCCAAGAGCCGCCGTGATAGACGTGGGCATGCCCATGTTGCAGATGATGACTGTTCAACCTCCCAGTCCAACACAAACAATGAGGATGAGCACAACTTCATGGCCTTGACCACTGATGCACCACAGCCCCTCCAATTTGCTGACTCAAGAGGCAAGTCCACACCCCTGTCTGACACACATATACCCATGGATAACACTGCTTTCTGTGGACCCACACCTCATTCTGATGCCTGCCATATTAGAAGAGATGAATCTATGCCATACCTAGTTTCAAGTGATGGCACCTCTGATGATGCTGATGATCAGGATGCAAATGAGGATCAGTACAGTACACCCCATTCCCGGTTCGAGACAGCCCTCCTGACAGAGTGGATTTTAGACTGTGCAGCCCACTCCCACTGCACCAGTAACCCGTCCATCTTGCATGACATTCAGGATCTCCCCCAGCCTATTAGTCTCCACCTGGCTGACCTTGGAGCATCACCACTGCTCTGCCTCCAGAAAGGAAAAGCCACCATCAGGGTTCACCATGGATCTCTGATCACACTCCATGAAGTGCTTCTTGCCCCACCCTTGACCACAGTCAACATCATCAGCCTACATGCAGCACACAAACTCTGCCCCAACCTCCAACTCCATGCATCAGGTGTTGCTGCTACCCTCTCCCTCCCCACAGCCAAAGGCACCAAGACTATTCTCGTATGCCCTAAAAGGCATGGCCTCTACATCACTAGCACCTCTAAGAACCCCCCCTCTTCCCCATACCCCTGTAACTCCCTCCCTTCTGTCATCATGATGGTCACTCAACAAGACCTCAAACACATCTGCCACAATGATGACGCTGCTACCAGTTGGACCATCCCACAAGACAGTGCCAGCAGCTCCAGCAGCCTCCCAGACCTACTTCCAGCCATTGGTGAGGATGACATGCCTGACCTTGTTCAATCCACCATACCCTCCTTGCTCCAGTCAGACAATGGGGGGGAATTCTCACCACACCAAGATGACTTGCTGGCAGATGACTTGTACACCACCTCCTCCCATGACTTCACCCAGCAGCTCCCCACTGTTCCCCATGATGAGCTCTGTAACCTGACAGAAGCACAAGCCAGAAGAGAAATGGACCTCCTGCTAGACCAAGCCAGAACCACATATGAGAATCCATTCCCTGTTGATGGACAGGGGACCTGCACCCAGCATGAGCTCTCCCAAGCCCTTAGATTTGACCAATGGATTCCCTCAGCTACCTCCCCCTCTCCTGATCAGCCCCTGACTCATGTCAACATGAACAGCTACCCAGTCCATTTCCTGAACAACTCTGGCCTCTCCAGAACCAAGTTTGGAACCCTGCTGACTACCCTCAACAACTCCCCTTCTTCCCTTAGAGCCTTTAGCATCAGACCTAGACAGCCTGTCCCCACCCTCATTGCCCAGCTAGCCACCAAGTTCCCTGCCCTTTTAGCTGCTGAAATGTTCAAGTGTCCCAGCAGACAGATGCACAACAGCCACTTCTCAGTCTGTGGACCCCTCCTCAAACATGTCAACAGATTGCAGCACATGGTCCACATATACCCCACTGTCTCCACAGCTGACAGGCCCACCATACAGTGGGCCATCTGCCTACAAGCAGCTATGGTCCAAGCACATGCAAGGGTACTGATTTCCTGGCTCAAGATGCTCATGCACCCCATCAGCTGTGTGAATCCTGGGGGCAGAGTCATATGTGTCAACAACCTCAACATGCACTGGAACCAGATGGATTTCATATTCATCAACATGCTGGACACCCCAAGGATGTCTAGAAAATCTTTCTCCACCCTCCTTCAGAAACTCCACACCCAGCTGGACCTTGATGGATACCCAGCATCTGGTACCTAACTATGCTATAGTCTATTCCTCATTCTTGTTTTAGCCATGAACACTCCAAGATTAATGTGATGCTTTGTACTGCCCCATGCACTGCTGTCCCTCTGTTTTAGTGTCCCTCTATTAGCTTCTACAGTATGTCTGCAAATCCTCAAATTTAGGGTAATCCCAAATTATGGGGGGACTCATCCATGTCTGACAGCCATCCTGGCTAGCAGACCCACTGCACTCACTGGCAGCTACTGGGCAGCTTCTCTTGTGCTTTAGCCTGTCTCCTATGCAGCCCTGACTCATCAGTATAGCCCATAGGGTTCCAATAGTATTAGTCTACAGATTCTGAATTAATGCTACCTTATAGATGACAGTGGAAGTACCTCAGCATATCTCTCCATCTGGATTGATTACTTGAGCCGGAGGGGGACGTCTACCTTAAAGAAGTTGGTTACAGCCAGTCAGTCCTTTATGCCATCTAATTCCTTATATCGTTCCTCCCTGCAGCCTTCCTGCTCTCTGCTATCCTAGCAGATTGACATTGATCTGGAGATCCCTGCTCTTAATGTGCCGTGCCCCCTTCGACCCTGTCCCAAATAATTTATTATTTACAGCTTCTCCTGCCAGCCGTTAGCATATCTAAATAGCTCTGCCAGCCTTTATACTTCTATATTTTCTTTATGCCCCTCAGCTAATTCCAGGGATTCTTGCTTCCAAGAATACCTTGAATTGGGGGGGGTATTATTGTCCGTTGCGTCGGACACTGAGTTGGCATAGCGCACGCGTGGTCCTGTGGCTCCAGGACCCGAGATGCCTGCCGCCAGGCCATAGGCTAGCTATGGCCTGCACGTGTCTTCGGAATCTTCCCGAAGACTTCCTTTTCTATATAGCCGCACAAGTTGCGATGATAAGCTATCTGTTCTTCAGTCTTCATTGTGTAACCACTCTATCGATTGAAATCATCTGTAACAGTAATAGACGTGACTCGAGTGCATTGGTCAGGCAGTATAGACAGGGATCGACATACCATATGATTTTGACCAAAGTCGAGTATGATATCATATGATGTCATACAAATTGCATCATATGATATCGTATATAAATGGTATCTTCAGCCTAGTCAGACTGCCGGCATCATATGATACCATATTGCCGTTCCCTAAGTGTAGCTGACATCCTGCCCAACCGAGATCTGGCCCGGTTCTGGGATCAACTCTTGGATGCCTACTTTTATAGGAACTCTCTAGAGTCTGGATCCTCGGTGGCGCTAGTTTGTTGAAGGGGTCCCACCTCCTAGGTTGGAAATGATGACAATACAAAAACAGTGGCCAGAACCATGCCTCTCATTTTTTAATGAAATGAATTTCACTCCAGGAGGTGGGTCTCCTTCGAATGGTGTTGCTACTCTTACAAAATAGTAGGTGCACGCAACCCACAACCAAACGAACGTGCACCACTACCCCTATTGACCACGGCAGACAAGCTCCCTGCCATAGTCTACCAGGGAGACACATCTAGAAAACCACAACGAGGGCAGAGATCCGACAGTCTTTTCCTACAAGGTTTGCAGTGACGCCAGATTACCCACATGCATGTACCGTATCTCACAATCCAGGTAGCCAATAAACCTAAGTGACCTGCCCAATGTTGATCATTTATAGGTGGTAGCAGCCGTAGAGAGAGAGAGGGAGGGAGAGGGAGATTTACACAGTGGACCAACATAACTTTCGCTATTTGACAATTGAGCGCAGTGGTTAGCGTGATGGGCCAATACTCTGTTGATAATTAATACTCGGCCTCGAATAATCAAGGGGAGCTCCAAATTAACAGGATGGACACAGAAACACATAAGACCTCATGTTAGCAGGGTACTTCAGGAGGACCCCAGCTCTGCTGCCTGAGACGCAACCAATTGTAAACCTGCTTCCTGCGACGCACCGAACTCTTCCTTGTGGTCAACGGACCCTCCCCACGTCGAGTCCTGCGTCGCAACACACCCTTCGGCGTTGCGTCTGGGACGGAGGACGCAGCGTCCTGAACAACCCTGCTCACTAGATGTGAAGAACGTCATCTCTCAAGACCACAATTACCCATAGCACCTGAAAGCTTCTAACACAACCCTGAATGAATTGGGACCCTGGTTTACTCAAGCCCCTATGCATATCACTCCACTAGGCAAGACGCATGGGGGGAAGAATTGTTTTCTGCTGACAGGTAGACGCCGAATTGTCGGCGTGTAGAACCTTGTAACAATTCTTCTAGGCAAGACATGTGCTTATTGTCTACATCTTTTCTTCTCCTCAAACGGGGAAGGCAGATTCAAATTCAAATTCTCCCCAAAAGGGGAAGACGGATTCAAATTATCCCCAAACGGGGAAGGCGGATTCACTATGACAAGGAGGTTGCCCCTTCCCTGTCAGAAAATCAGACCAGGCGTGCGACATGAGTACATGACTGTGAATTGTCCTATACATGTCTTTAAACAGTCTCAACCCATCTGAGTCTCAACCCCGCAGTCTGTTCTCAGGATTGTAGTCTAGTAGCGTTTATACTTCCCAAGCGCACTCCGCCCGCAGACAGTGAGCAGCTTGAAGGCTGATTTACCATGTAATAAAAACAGACATGACTGAGAAGGCCATCCTCTCATTTAGCCATACATGATATATCATACAGGAGCCGATTCTGCCTCAGGCCACCTTATTTTTTTCAAATGGTCCGTCACTCTGTCGCTACATGGCGACGCATGTGATGGGTCTGGCTAAACGAGGCAAAAATACCCCCCCAAAACTCTCCGGGCTCTGCGGAGTTCTCGGGGGGCAGCTCGTCGCACTGCGGTCACACCGAGTAGCTCAATTTGCAACGCGTCGCACACAAAAAACCACCTCAGGCCAGAACTATACATTACGCCCAGGGTTAAACCCTGGCTTATCACACTCCTGGGCTTGACTTTTTGGCCCTCTTGTCAGCTTCTAGGCAGCTCCCTAAGCCACTCTCTGTGCTACACACAAATCTGACTGCAGTTCTGGACAGCTGCTTGTGTCAGCTTCAAGGTGCGCTAGGTAGCTTTAGGTTAGGATGGAAATCTAGGCAAGGGAGCTGCCTAGAAGCTGCTGCTCGTCGCCAGAAAGAAAACCTATGCCACACATCCTAAGCAATACCCATACCATAAGACATAAGACAGTACGCCAATGTTTTTCTTTTCAGCTGAAAGCAGCAGCTTCTAGGCAGCTCCCCTGACTGGCTATCCAGCCAAAGCTAATGCAACCTAGTGTGCCTGGAAGCTGACAGAATCTGTTGTCCAGAACTGTCGAAATCTTGGGACTGAGCCCCAGTGGATGGCTCAGGGACCTGCCTGGAAGCTGCTGCTTGTAGTTGAAAAGGGGAAAACATGTCATAAATGCTAAGCAACCCATGCTAAGCACCACACACATTCGGTATGCTATGTCACACATCCTAAGCAATATATCCTAAGCGATTCGCATGCTGAAGGCAGTATGCATCCAGTTATTTTGCCCTGCCAAGGTAGGAGACGGTGCGTGTATCCACTTATTTTGCCTTGCCCAGGTAGGAGCCGGTGCGTGTGTCAACCGTAATCCTCTGCCCAATATCAATGAACAGAGGTACCTGTGTGGGGAAGCAAGGGTGAGAGTGACGATCATAGTTTTCCTTTTCAGCTGCAAGCAGCAGCTTCTAGGCAGCTCCTCTGGCTGGCTTTTCAGCCAAATTACAAGCAACCTTGTACACCTGGAAGCTGGAGTAATCAGCTTACTAGCACTTGTGGGATTTGTGGGTATATCCCAGTGGCTGGCTCAGGGAGCTGCTAAGAAAAGCCGAAAAGAAGAAGCCTGGTGACAGTTTGGGTGAGATTATTTGTCAAGTCTGAGGCCAGTGCACCAAAACAGATCACGGTGAAGCCACAACCGAAGCCACTAACCGCATAACAAGTGGAGCAAGAGCAAGAAGCAAGCAGTGACTCAGTGAGAGACGCATATGATCAGGGATTTTTTTTTCAAATCAAAAAGAGGAAATCGTATTCCTTCGTATTGTATTCCTCACTATTTTCCTCCCAAAACAGGATCCTCATTCCGATTTTGGTCGATTTGGGTCATTTTTAGTCAATTTGAGTAAAAAAAAAAAGTTTCTTATTCCGGCAATTTCGGCCAAAACGGGGTCTCGTATTCCGATCGGAATGTACTCCGGAAAAATATCCCTGCATATGATATGCATGTCTCTCCCTGCCTGCTTTTCACTTTTGGTCCACTTGTTATGCGGTTAGTAGGGAATGGCAACTAATATTAGTGTTTGAAAAACTAATATTATTATAGTGTCACAACGAGTGTCACAATAATAATAGTTTTCAAATAAATTCGAAATTCTGGTGAGACGGCTCATCCGACTAATATTATAAACTATAATCTAGTATTATTTATTCACTAATATTATATAACATAGCCCCTACGCATGTGAGATGCAAAATACAGATGTATGCAGCCGCAATTCTCAGTGAACTGAGACACATGTGGAAGCAAGGGTGAGAGTGACGGGGTAGGTGACAGTTTTTTTTCCACGCTTTATATAGCGATCGCTAGTTTTGACCCCATTATAGCGAAATTATCGCTATACAAAACATAAATAAGTTTGTTTTGCCAAATATGGCAGTAAAAAGCTACCAAAAGCTGTAAAAACACTCAAATGCTGTCCCTGGAGGAGGCCTAAATCCATTAAGCTAGAATAAACACTTTCAGATTTGAAAATTCAAATCACTGGTGGGTGAGGAGGTAACATCCACTCGTCGAGCCAGACCGCCCACCACCTACCCTCTCAGTCAATAAACGGCAGTATAACTAGCAATCCATTTCGGGCATCTATTCATATTTGTCTCATTCAGACAGGGGCAACTTTGGGGGCCTGTCACCCTTGTATGCACACCTGCTGCAACCCTTTCACCCCAATGCTCCTTTTCAAGCCAAATGAAAGGGCACCGAATACCCCCCAAAGCAGTGAGACGGAGGGAATTAAACCAACCACTCTCAATACCCCCCATTTTCATGCAGCTCCCAAGTCCACCCGAACCACCCAAACCCAGCCCATGGCAACTCACACCAGTCAGGGTCAATCCACCTACACAGCAGCCACCCCCCAACCCAGCCCCGGCAAGTCACTTCTGCCAACACAGTTCAGGCCCACCGCCACAGCCCACCCACAACAAGCCCCGGCCACTCGCACACAAGGCCAACCCCACCAAGCCCAGTCCCCAAGCAACCCCACCCAGCCCTGCGACTACGCCACAGCAAGCCCAGCCCACCCCCCCCGCCAGGTGTCAATCACCCCCACAACAGACAGCCGGCCCACTTCGCACGCCAAACCACCAGGTTTGTTCAATGCACCCCACCAGAGCCAGCCCCCCCCAGCAAGGCCCACTTACCATTTGAAAAACTGCGCCCGGTCCTCCATAACAGCCTGGCTTTTTTGGGAGCCTCCGTCCCTCCCGATTGCGGCGTTTTGCCCTTCACGTTGGGGGGGCAGTCCGCCACTAATCAATTCACATTATGTGGGGGCCCTTTCCACAACTGGATCCCCTTTTTGTCCCTTTGTAGAAAGAAGCGAACGATGGGCCCCGCCCCCCTCCAGCATAAGAAGCCAGCCCACCTTTTCCTTTGCCCCCCTCACCGCAAAAGGGTTTTTCCCCTCTGCAAAACTTTCCTACACTCACGGAGTGTTGTATGTGTGTTTTTAGAGTCTAAAAAGCCTAAAAAGAGTAGCCGAATTCCAGGCCTGAAGCCAAATATAGCTAAATTAGACTTGCCCCCCAGCTCATATTTGGAAGGGCCCTTGTAACAATACTAACCAGTTACGTTGAACTGTACCCAACAAATTGAAAACAATGGGGGCCCGGAGTTGACTTCAAAACAAATGTACAAAAAACAATAATTGTCTAAAATGCACTGTTCCACGTGGCCCTTGCTGTTTAACCAACTTGCCTTAAACAAAGGCCCAATTTAAAAAAGTGCCCCACAAACAAACTTTTGTGTTCCTCGACAACAACCAAACTTTTTTCCTTAAACAAAAGGCATTAAACAACTTGCCTTTTCAAACAAAACTTTTCCATGAACAACTTTTCCCTAAACGCAAAATGCCCCACAAGAACACTTTCGACTAAAAAAACAAACCTTTGCCTTTCCGCAACAAAAGGCCCCTTAAAACAAAAGGCATTTAAAGGCCACTTTGTGCCACTTTTTTAAGGCCCACGGGGGGCATTTAACCCAAGGGGTGGTTATTTTTTCCAAATCTGAAAAGTGGCTTTTTTTTTTTTTTTTTTTCCTTAACTTCATGGTTTTAGGGGCCCAACCCGTTCAGGGACAGGTGTTATTAACTTAACAGCCTTTGATAGCTTTTTTAGGGCCAATTTTGGAAAAAAAAACCCCCCCCCCCAAAAACATTCCATTTTGTTATTATTTTGTTTTTTGCGATAATTTTGGGCAAACCCGGGGGTCAAAAATAGCGATCGCCTAATATATAGCCGGAAAAAAAACAAAAACAATCCCTGGGCATTAGCCCCCCAAGCGCTCAACTGCAAAGGTTTTTCTTTTTTTTTTTCACGACGTTCCCCCAGCCATTTATTCCCCATAAAAATCAAGGGACACACGCCTGGGTGGCCCCCCCCCCGACCCCACAGGCTCTTTCTTCCGCGCTAAGCGCCTCCCGCAAAATTTTTTCCCCATGAAAAGCATGGTGAGTACCCAAGTAGCTTAACTCAACCTGGACTAAAAAAAATTGAATGAAAAACAACCTGGTTTCCGTGGTGCCAATGTTCGAAGTTAGAGAAGCTGAGGGAATCTTGTATGGTGTTCAATATGTCTACCGCTCTCCTCTCCCTGTTTTTGCCCTTTAAGGCTAGTTAGGTTAAGCACTCAAACGGTGGTGGGCCAATGTTGTAGGGAAAGAGAAAGGCCTGAGGGAAATTTTTGGTTGTGGTTTTGGGGTTCAATGTCGTCCTTATCTCCCTCTCCCTGTTTTGCCGTAGGTTTTATTTAGGGCTTCTGACTGCCTCCGGGCCCGTGAGAATACCCGCAGCCCCGCCACTGTCCTTTTTCTTCTTCGTGCGAACGCATCAACAAAATTGAACGAACTTCCCAATTCATTTGCCGACCCCCCAGTCAAACAACTCCTCTCCGGGCCCCCCAAAACCCCAACGGAGCAAAGGAAGCCCGGGGGGGGGGCAAATCAAGAACCAGTTTTGGTGGCCGGACCCCATGCCCCCGTCGCCATGCAGCCGAACGGAATGGTAATAATTTGGCCGGGGGGAAAAGTGGGTTTTGTTCGGGTTTTTTAACAAGCTTTCCTCTTTTTCCCTTTCGCTAGCCAGCACCAAACTTCTTAGGCACAAAGCAGCCGCCGCCCCGAGACTTGCCATTGGGCCAAACTTTCAAAAGAAGGTGACAGTAGAGTGGAAAAGCTAACAATATCCAGTCAGCTTTTTCCAGTTGCACTAAGTTGCTCAAAGGTTTTTATTAAAGCGAACAGAGCGGAGGAGCCACATCGAACGCCTGCTGTGCTGCTCGTCGCTGCCACGAACGCGCTGGGGTACGCACGCTTCCTGGCGCGTGGCCCGCCAGCATATTGCTGGCCCCGTTTTTTGTTTTGGTTGCACACCTTTTTTTTTTTTTTTTTTTTTGCGTGCCGACCTTACACTGCCCCTCCCGGCCTTTGCCAACAACTACTATGGCAGCGTTGCGTGCCGAACTGGCCAGAACATTGGCGGAGCGTTGTCTGCAAAACGGAACGAACAGGTGACAACAGACCTGAGCTACAGAATCCCATTGAAGTAAATGAGACAATATGCCTGAACGTGTAAGGCCCTTAATTTTTTTATTTTTTTGTTTTTTTTTTTTTTCGGTCGGTAGGTCCCGGACCGAACAAAATAAGACAAATGGGAACCCTGGTGGCTCCTCCCGCCCCCCATGAAAAGGGGGGCTCCCGCCCAAAAAAAACCCCCCAGCCTGGCCCCCGTCTCATATACATGAAAGCCATGGGATGGAACCACGAATTATCTCCATCAGGGTAATGTAATTACTGTTTCCTGCCATAAATTAGGGGGTCCGGCAGTATGATATCAAGGATCATCAATAAAAATATGAGTATCATATGATGCCAGTTGGTCCACCCTGACTAAGTAACTTTTTTGGCCTGGGCCATCCAAGATCATATGAATATTTAATCAAATGATTTTTTCAAATGATAGTATACGCTACTCCCTCCCTTTGAGTGGCCAACAATCATATGATGTCCGTTCCCGACCCACATGATTCATAACAAGTCATCCATATGATTTATTGCTGTAAAATTGTAACTTTTTAATAAATTAAGCCTAGTCCCTACCTGCCGGCATCATATGAGATCAAATATATCATAATGCCCATTTTTTTTTTTTTCTCCTACTCCCATACTGGTCCTGAAGACGAGATCATCTCTTCCATCCCCAGGGGGAAGTTTACTGCGCCTCAACGCCCTCAATCTTGTAAAATTAAAAAGGGAACAATGTCCGGTGGAGTTGGGTTTATTGTTCTGTATCTAAGCCGTTTGCCATATGTAGTTAAATTGGGTTTTTGATTGGTTTTTATGATTCCCCTGGCCAAGAAGTAACTGTCTTTTTGGGAAGTGTAAAGGCATGCAAAATGCCTCGCAATGTACCCCCCCACACACACCCACACCCAAGGGGATACATGGCCTTCCCCATGCCAACATAAGTCATTTGAACCAAAAGTCAAAAATCACTGCTTGCTGGCAATGTCACTGCTCGTTGAAAATGTCACTGCTTGCTGAAAATGTCAATGCTTGCTAAAATATCACTGCTTGCTGAAAATATTATTGCTTGCTGAAAATCGAGGTTGACAGTGGAAATTCCTTCGAACCTTCATCATAATGGATCAAAACCAAACTCTTCATCAAACTCAATACTATTTCATATCCCCCCGAAAACATCTGAAACCAAGAATGGCCAGTGGTTGTACTTCCCATCAATAATGGATGCAAAACCAAAACATTCCATCGCAACTGCAGTACTGTCCCATCCCCAACATCTGAACATCAAGGTACCGACATTTTGTCCCCCCGTACCTTTCATCATATGGATCCAACCACACCTAGTTTCCAAATTCCACTCAGTAACCATGTCCAATCTAAATCCCTAAATCATTACATCAGATTGGCAATTGGTTTGTTGTCCTCCACTTCAATCATAAGGATCCCGTCCACCACACCTAATTTCTACCCAAACTCCAGTACTAATTCATCCACCCGAAAAATCTGACATCAAAAAGGTGGCATTTGGTTTTTTTCCCTTCATCATAATGGATCCACCACACTATTCATCCACTCCAGTAAACTATTTCATCCCGGAAAAAATCGGACCAATCAAGTCGCAAATTGAGGTTGTACCTTCATTTATAAATAAATGCATCAACCAAACTATTCATCCAACTCAGTATTATTACTGGGGTCCTAGGACCTGCACAGAAATCCCAAAGCCTAAAAACAAAAAGTTTGATTATTTTTTATTTCACTCACCTGACCATTTAAAACGGGGTCACCCCAACCCAACAAAATAGAAGCCTTTTGCCCACTTCCGTTTGGGGAGCCTGAGCCCCCTGCCGCCCTAATTATTGATTGTGCAATCCGCGCAAAACTTGCAGTGGTGCCCCCTCGCCAAACAGATAATTGCCAGTGTAAAAACCGTGGATTATCTTGCCGGTGGGGGAGGCCCACCATCTTTGACAGCTTGGGCACTCCTATGTTTTTTTCCCACCCAATCTTCACCTACTAGTGCATGTAACCGGTAAAATCTCCTACCTTTCTATCTGTGCCTTTGCCTACATAAACATAATCTAACAATCCGTAAATAAACACCTTAGCCTAGTTATCGGAAAGACCAACATGGCTGTTTAAAAAAGGCCCTCCACCAAGTGTCCAGCAAGTCCTTACCATCTCCCCCAAAGCACCCCACGGAAGGTCTTCTCAATAACAGAAGAATCCCGTTCAGTAGAAGTTTTTCCCGTTAGCTTACTGCCGGACAATGCCCAGATCCCTTGCCAGGGCCGTGTAACAAAACCTCAATATCACCCAAAAAAGGAGCCCCCCCTTAACAGGACAGTATGAGTGAGGAATGGATTTTTCGATACGGTTCCACATTTTTCCAATACGACCTCCTTTCATTGTGTTATATTTTTGGGTACATGTTATCATTATTCCCATTTGGGGCAACCAGCCCACTGGGGCTACGCCCACCCGACATTTCAGTAGTTTTTGAATTGCCCCCCCACCGAGAAAGAAAGTCCAGTTCAAAGGCTGTTCCCAGCCCCACAATTTGATAACCCAAACTAAAACTTAGTAGGGCCTCCAAATTATTTGGGCCAGTTCATTGGGGTTGGTTCAGAAGACTGGCATTGCATCAAAATTAGTGGGCTGATTTAAAAAAAAACCTGGAATCTTATATCCCAATGTCTTTTTCATCTAGCTGAATTGAAACCCTTCCTATTAATTGCTACTCTGCAGCCTCTATGAAATATGTGTGATATCCCCAAATGCTTTTCCCCTAGTTTTTCCAATTAACTCCATCCTGTCCTCCCACAGGCCCACCGTACCTCGTCGAAATGGATAAAGTGATAGAGCGAAATATTGGCCGCATTGGTTCGATATCTGAAACAGGGCTGCGGAGTCCCGCCCGGCATGTCTTCTGTATCCCTGACCGTCAATATTCGCATCCGCCGCCATCCGAAAGGCAGGCTGGGATTGAATGAGATCGGCCAAAAAGGCAGAAAAACCGAAACAAGGAACTATGGGCCAGAATTTCCCCCCAATAGTCGAAGTTGCCACATCGCAATTTGGCCATCGCCGGCCTCGAATTGACCCAAGGGCCCTATCCTACCAAGGTGCAAATACCCCACAATAGCCAAAGGAGGTGAAGAAGGAATCATCAAGGACAGAGGGCCCCTGGTTCCCCAACCCCAACCCCGCCGTCTTGGCAGAGTAGAACAGAAAAACCAAGTAAGCACCAATCATCGGGAACGGCATCGATGTAACACTCAGCTAAAACAATCACGAATTGTGCGTTTCCAAAAAACATGGCACAAAACCTGTACAAAAAAAAAAAAAATGACCAAAGAACTCGTAAACCTTTTATAGGGGAAAACGTTTGTCCGAGGCCCTCCGATTGCCCAGTTCCCCCGTTCTTAAATCCGTTGCTCTGACGGGGGGTTTCCTGCCCGACACACCCCAGGCGCAAAAAATAGGGCCGAGATAAGTCCGGGGTGGACAGGCACCCCCCTTGGGGGCAACAGGGAAGCCTGGGGACAAACAAAATTCGCTTCAATTATTGATCGATAAGTGAGAATGCCGATTTGTGGGGGGGGGGTAAGCGTGGACAGGAAAATTTGCTGATAGGATTGTAGCCTATCCATAACGCCCCTGTTGGCCTTTTAAATCATGGGCCATCCGGGCGCCGAAGGATGCTAGTGGGCCCGACACAATCGGGCGTTTGGCGACATATAGCGACACCGCGGCTTCAAAAGGGAAATTTGGGAATTTGGGGGCAAATGAAGACATTACCACAAACCACAAATCATATCATACCAGGCAATACCCAATTCACACATGGTGACACGCAGCACACCAATTTTGCGAATGCGGATAAAAGGAAATCGCACAATTAAACTAACCATCCCCATTTGTAACAAATACATATACCATTGTTAAAGTCCCCCTACTTGACAAACCAAAAAAAAAAACCAGCACCGCCCGAGGGTGTAAGTAGACCTCGGTGCTTTTAAAAAAAAAACAAAAAGAAAAAGCACCCACAACAAAAAAACCCCATTTACATCAGGGGGGTTCCCCGAGGACAACCAAACCAAACTCCAACCAAACCGTTTGGGGCGTAGGTAATTAAACGCCCCTTTAAGAAGCCGGACCCAAAATCCTCAACCACTGTAACAGTGGCGGAGGGTAAGAAGCTTAACAAATGAGAAGTCACAAGAAGAAAAAAAAGGGGATAATAAATTACCGGGGGTTCCGCACTAAGTGCGTGGGTCCCAGGACTTCCTGTCTTGCCTCCCTTCTACAAATAAAGGTAAAGATAAGTCGGCTTTAGGAGTTTGCTCCCAAAAAAAAGGACCTTAGTGGCATTTTTGTCCATTCCATAAAGGTTTCCTGAATGTGAAATCCAGAATGCCCCACATTTCCATACGTTTTAAGTTGTAAGAAGTTGGTAATCCCCGCATCCAATTAGGACATGCCCCCTTATAAAATACTCTGTAAACAACTTTTTTCCTGGTATAGCGGGAAAAGGCCCGGGCATATCATTTAAAAAGGCACTCACACATATCATTTCCACCTCAGTTTTTTTTGGAACCCACACATTTTGACAGTTCTCATTGGAGCCGGAGGATGTGTGCTTCGTAATCCCACCACCCTCATTCTTTCCCCTGTTGTTCAGCCATGGGAAACCCAAATGCCGTAAAACCTGTGCTATAGAAACGAATCTGAATCCTCTTATGTAAGGCGGAGTTTAAGGAATCAAGCCAGTCCTCATCCATTGCGGTTGGCCTGCGAACCATTTGTGGTACGAGCCGTTTAAAAAAAAAGCCAACCCTGTCTTCCACTCAATCCCAGGGAAATGTTCTCGTATAAAATGGTGTGAGATGGTTTTGGATTTATCTTGTGTTTTAATTACACTGTGGCAACATCTTGATCCCCTCCCGTATCCTCTCCTCCCTCCTGCCTCCCATTTGGGGTTGTTCTCGGACAAGGGGAGGGCCCTTTTCCCACTTAATCCCGATCAGGGGCCCTGTTCCCCGTGGCCTGAACTCGCCCCCCCATCGGTAAACGAATTGTTTAGGGATTTAGATTTAGTTTTTAATTAATGCTTCTATAATGCTTCTTCTCGTTTTGTTTTTTCCTTTTGTAGTCACGGGTTTGGGGCCAAGTCCTTTAAGCCTAATTTGGCGTAACCCTGTGACCCCGTGTAACATACAATATTTAAAGGGCAAGCACCGGAAATTTTACAGAGCTGAAGAAGACTATCGGTAATAGTTTTACCAACCTTTTAACTTTACCCGCTCTGCCTGGGACTGCCACAAAACGGCCCTCCCTAAAAATAGGAAAAGCACTGGCCAAACATTCAACCAATCTTTAATTGGTGGCTTGGCCCAGCAGAGAACAAGTAGCATGCGACAGCTTTTTTCATAATGAATAATAATGATGCATGCCTGGGTTTTTATGAAGAAGATCTCCCCCTAGAGAGGTAGGGGATCCGTTTGGGTCACCCCAACACTTGCCCCCTGAAAGAAACTGGTCCCCGATCCCCAAATTAACCTGAAAATTCCCGGGTTTGAAAATCGTATTTTGTGTTCATTTTTTTTTGGACGCCCATTGAGAAATCTTGGTGGAGAGCCAACCCCTGTGAATGATGAGGAAAATTGCCTGCCCATTTGACCCTGATCTCCATATTGGCTAGTGAACGCAATGATTGTTTGTTGCAAGGATTTTTTTTTCTGAATGCCCTAGTGCCATCACCATGTTTTGTACTTTTTTTTTTTCCCCTTTGGAAGATTTCAGATGAATTCTCCTTGGCCACCATTTACATGAAAGGAGTGGGGGGAAACTTTGTGGGGGGGGAAACTAAAAATAAACAATTTTTAACTGGAAACAAAGTTGGAAAACAAAGGTCCCTTTCAATCCACCATTTAATTTTTTACTGATAGCAGCAGTCATCCAGATACGCGCCTGAGATGCCCCTCCTTTAAAAGCTTGTCTGAATTTTCCAAGGAGGAAGAAAATGCTGTTATACCATTTACTTTGCATGTCCCCCTCCTTCATGGGGATGAGAAGTGGCAACCAGGAAGGCCCTCGTTATCTCAACGAAAAGAAACCAACCTCACGAATGTGGTGCGGTAATATGTATAGATGTTATAACTCCCTCCCACGGACCTGAATGTTAAAACTGATAGAGTGAAGCCCCCCCCCATTTGGTTTCCTTGGGAGGATCGCTGTGGTGTCATATAGTGGTGTCGGGAAAACCGTTCATGAATGAACGCCTGGGTATTCTTTGAACGACGACTTAACTGAATTTCCCTCACAAATTATAACAGAATCGATAGAAAGTTAACAAGAAACCCCCCGAAATTTCCCCAATCTGGGATAAAAATGAAATCCCTCTTACCCGTACAAAAAAAAATACCTGAATGCCGCAATCCAGAGGGAGGGCGAGCCAATCTTGTTCCTTTGTTTTATCCCATGAATGGTAATGAAGGAAATTGTTGATCAAGCCCTTTTTATAATAATTATTAGTTTGATAATAAATGAGAAGAAGCAAAAAAATGGAAGAAAAAAACCAAATTAAAAAAGTTTTTAAATTAACAAATGATTTTGTTCCGCCGTTTTTTACATTTGTTTTCTGCCTGGTAAATTTTATTTTTAAACTTGCCCAAAGACAAAGCGGAAGCCAGCCAAATTGCTTGGCCTGTACTTAATGCAACAAGTTTCAGCTTTCAAAACAGAAAGTTACAAGATTTTTTCCGATTAAGTTAGATAGCAATAGGCCCTTTTCCTCAGCCCATACCAGGATAAACAATTCCAGTAACACGCAAAATGTTGTATATACAATACAGTCCAGGGGATAGCCAATCAGGCAAAATATACTTGCCACCTGAAGATTATGGAGGTTGCCAGGAAACAGGATTGGCTGATTGGCCACCTGATAGCTGTGGCCCAATCACACTATTGCAATGATCATTGAGCCACCCCTGTGGCCCTCCGCCCCCCAAGTTAATATCGGATATCGTAATAACAACTTAAAAACACCTAACATTTCCCTAGTAAAAAACAGGGTATGAAATCCCAACCCCCAGCCTTTTTCCTCTCCCCCTTTTCCCTCTCTCTCTCCCAGGCCGCCTGGCATAGGGGTTGTTCCCCCCGTGCCCCCCTCGTCAAAAATCCTCCTGATCCGCTCTCTGTCTTCTGGCCTGAGTACAAAAATGGACAGAAAAATATTAGCCATAAATAGTCCCTTGTGGCCCCAGCCCCCCCCCTCTGGATTGTGTATATAATGAATGACAATGGTGATGTACCACAGGGGAGCTCAAAATTTCCTTAATGGAATGCCAAATCGAAACAGGCCCCAAAGCCATATCAAGGGCCCAGAATGTATGCCAAGGCCAGCCCCTGATTTGTAATGTTTACCGGACCCCAGACCCAAGCCAAAATCAAGGCAGATGAGCCTTGGTACGAATTTTTAAACATGTAAATTGTCACCAAGAACAAGGACAAGGCCAAGCCCCCCAAATCAGATTTAAGTCAGATGATGCCCGGGGGGGCCTTCAAACTTTCCTTAAAATGCCATAGGAACAGGCAACAGGCCAAGCCAATAGAATCAAGGCAAATGGATTGCCAAGGCAAGCCCTAACTGCTTCAATTGCCCGTAACCAACCCAAGCATAAATTTCAGAAACAAGTCCCAAATATAAAACAGGCAGCCCCTAACTGTTCCTAAAATGCCCACCGAACAGGCCCCAAGCCCAATCAGAATCACCAAGCAGAGAATACCAAGGGCCAAGCCTCAAAAACTTCCTAATGTAAACTGTTTTGCCCCCCATTGTTTAAAAAAAATTAATTTTAAAAAAATCGCCTTTTGCAAAACACCCCTAATGGGATTTGAAGATGGTTGAAAAGACCCCCCCCCCCGGAGTTTTGTGGAGAGGGCTGGTCCCCTTGGGTCACTATGTTCCCGTTTCCTTTTCCGTTTCGACAGTATGTAATTTAAAAAAAAAAATTAAAACCGGAAACAAGCAAAGCCCCCCCACTCAAGAAAGAGTATCGACTTTCAAAGAATGGACAAGAGCATTTTTTGGCTTGTGGTGGCATTGATCTATTGGTGGGACTGAACTGCTGTGGGGCTTACTCTGCTGTGTGTCCAAGGTGTTCCAAGGGGCAGTTTAATTGGTTATCAGAAATGATACAATATTAAACGCTAAAGCTCTGTTTTGGGCCCCGGGCCCTGAAAGCTTCAGCAGAAGATAGCAGACAAGAGGAAGAGGCGAATTTGCTCCAACAACGTGGGAAACAGGAATCCCCTTGTTTATTTTTTGAGTACGCCGGATCCCAGCTTCCTAAGGTAGCCCTTACACCTTTCCCCATTATTTGGGATGAGCCGAAAGCCTAGGCCCCTGGTGTGTCTTAACCTGACAAAGGACAGGCATGCCAATCAGCTGAAAGCTTTTTGGGGCTTGGCCCAGTGGCCTGGTAATTGAAGCTGGCCCGGAAGCTGCCATGGTGCGTAGCGCCCCCCCCCCCCAAAAAACAGTGCAGGAAAAATCTTGAGTTATGCCTAAAACAAATGTAAACTCTTCAAGGCCGTGGGAAAAAGGCCGGAAGTTGGGTCCCCTGCAGCAGCAAAGAATGAAAGTTAGGAAGGAATTCCAATGTTAGATGGTTGGCTACTAAAAAGCGTTTTTTGAACAGCCCTAATCAATCCCCATGTTTTCCCATCCCATTTTTAACTATTAACAACATAATTCCTAACAAGTAAGAACCTAACATAAAAGTAAATAAATTATACACGCCTGGGTGGGGGGCTGGGTAAAATTAAGGGAGGCCCCCGTCTTACCGGCCGGTAGGGGAAACGTGCTTTTCTACTTTTTTAACCTGGACAAATCTAAAAAAAATATAAACCCATGGCGGGTGAACAGCCGACCCGCCCCAACACTAAGCCGCACCCGGTGGGGGATTTAAAACCCCGTCACTTTTATTTTCTGTTTTTTCTCTTTTCTTTTCTCTTTCGTTCCGCTCCAAGGAGCCTCTTGCCATTGAAGACCAGTTCCTTCCCGTCAAAACAGGGGGAATAAGACGACATAAGACATACGGAAGAGGTTTACAGCAGACAAAACCGTTTTTTTAGCTCAGCCAGGAACCCCCCCCCAAAACCGCGAACTTCAAGTCTCACCTTGTTGGGTGCACAGCGTCCATTTTTTGAAAATGGCTTCCCAGCCTCAGCCCCAGTTGATCCACACGGTGTCGATCCCACGTGGTTTCGACGAACCGCACCACTGCTCAACCCAACTTTGTGGTAAGTACCTACAGTCAGTTGGTTTTTTATTTCGATTGTCCCTTGGTAAGCCAGGTTGAGTAGCTACTTTGGGCCTACTCTAGCCTAATGTCAGGATTGTTTGCGTAGCCATCCGCAATGGGTGATTGTTGCGCAAGCCCACGCATGTAGATTTTTTTTTGCGTAGCCATCGCCAATCGCATGACGATTTTTTGCCCGTAGCCCTCCCATGGTGATTTGCCCCTGCACAGCCAACCCCATCAGCATTGTGGAGTGCAATAAGTTGGAATTAACAACTTGTTTGAGTTTGTTCCCCTTGATGTAGTCACAAGTCAAAACCAAAAAAATAATCACCATGCTTTCAGAACCATGCGCCACCATTTTAAAAACTAAATGATATAAAACAGTAACGCATCTGGGAAGGGAGAGCTGTGCAATCGGCCCCTCTAAAAACTGTTTTTTGTTTGGCGGAGCCCCCCCCTTCCTTTCAAGGGGGCGGGGAGCCGCCCCAGGGTCCACGCCCGTTACGTGTGTGGGTGTGCGTCCGACCCTTCCCGTCGTCCGCACCCCCCCCAGGACGAAAGCCTCAACAAACGTCAGGCCCCATCCGTTCCTTTGTTACTAAACTTTGCTTTCTCCGTTGTTAACCGCCATCCCGTCCCGTTGGGTTTTTTTGCCACAACAATGACACTTTCCACAAGCTGTTTTAAGCCGTTGCCTTCAAACGCTGCCATAATGACTGTTACAATGGGGGAACAGGAAAAAAAGGGCACAATCTGAAATCAAACTTACCCCTTTTGGGTGACCAAGGGAAAGAGACAGAGAAGACAAAGGTGCACATGTATTTGGTGACCCCAACCTCACCCCCGCAGGGTTAGAAAAATAACCTCTCCTTCAGGACATCTGTCCATTGAAGTGGGGACGAAGCACTCCTTTTGCCCCGTGACTACTTTGTTTAAAGACCAACGTCATTGTCGTCAGTTTTTTCCTGCATACAAATCAATAGTCAGAGGGGGGTGGGGTGGGGGTGGGGGTGGGGGAGTTGGGAAATTTAAAAGGATGAAAATATGAGATTTAATGAATGATGTAACAATGATGACAAGCAAACAAGGGTCCCAAGCCTGATATACGAGCAGTTTTTTATACCGTTTTAAGCAGGTCTCCTTTTTTCAAAAAAATCAGAGAAAGAATATTGTCCATATAAAACCATTTTTGTTGTTTTATGTTAGCGAGGCCATCTGTAGAGCCTGATGGAAGTGTCCTTTTTTTTTTTCCGAGTTTCCCATTAATAGGAAGCAATACAGATGGAGCCGGCAATGTTGTTCTCCCCTTTCCTCTTTGTGAGCTACTTGTGTAGCAGCTTCTAAGTCAACTCCTGTGCAATGTTCCTTTTGGACCAAAACCTTAAGCTAGGTTAATTGCCGGGCTTGAAGCTGACATGAAAATGGCCGTTTCCTACCTCATGCAAGCTTAAAGCTTTTTTGGGCCTCCCGACCCATTGGCTGGCTAGCGGAGCTGACTGGAAGCTGCCATGGGGGGGGCCCCCCCCCCCACCCACCAACCCCCCCCCTGGTCCCCCCTAAAAAAAAACAGTGGAGAATGAGTTTGCCATCTTTCCTGGTTTCTGAACATAAATTGTTCCAGGCGGACACGATAATTTTATTTGATTGGTTTGATTTCCATGGCACCGCCCAATTGCAATGAACATCCCTTCCCCCCACATCGTAAATTCACGACTCCGATGCTCACATGTCAGCCCTGCTAGTCATACAATGAAAATGAGGGCCCCCCACATAGGATTGATTGGTTGGACTTACAATTGGTCAAACCGCCATAATGCACGGTACATCCTCCCAACATCCATGATTCCGAGCTGGTTACAAATGTCAAGCCCTTGCTTGTCAGTTATCCCCACCAATGCTTCTAGGGCTCCCTTGGTGCAATCTGCAAAAGGGGAGTGGCCAAATCGCCCTGGATAAATAAATACATAATAAATAGTACGCCTTATTACGTTTTTGAGGCCCGTGGAGGTTTGAGAAGGACCAGCTCGTTTGCTGTGCACTTGGGGCCATACCCACCATCCTGCCCCAAGCCCTGAATTTCTTCCATAAATACCCAAGTTTGGCCAGTTGCCAGCGATAAGAGAAGTAGCATTGTCCAATTGTATGATCACGTCGTCCCTGTCCCCCCTGTGGTAAAGAGCCGAAGTTTGAATAATGGGATTCAAATCAGATATACAGACGCAGGTTTACAGACCTTCCAAGTTTACAAACTCACATGTGTTTTACAAGAAGAACTCAGGAATACGACTTCAGGTTAACAGAACTCAAGGTTTTATAGAACTTCAAGGTTACAAGACTCACTTGGTTTACAAGACTCAGGTTACAGACTCACATGTGTTACAGACTCAGGATACAGACTTCAGGTTAACAGATCACAATGGTGTTACGACCTCAGTTACAGACCTCACCAAAAATGTGTAACAGTTGCGAAGGTGTCCCCGCGGGGTTTGACCTAGTCCTTTTTTCGGCAATCAAGATTTCGGCTGAAGTCCCAAGTATGGTTAAGACAACACACAGGGCCTCGGGTTGGGAGACAAGCCCACAGAAGAAGAGTTTAGTACAAGGGTTTTCTAGAAAAAAAACGCCCGGCGATTCGGCTCCCAAACACCTGGCCCCCACAAAGACAAAACCGAAGGAAAAAGAAGTCTCCCCCCAACCCCCCCCCCCCATGCGATAGCTACAGAAACCAGGGAGTGTGACAGGGTTTAACATCAGAAAAAACAAAAACCGTGTTTATATAGACAATGTCCCAGGGGTATCCTACAACAAAAAAAAAAAAAACCAAACCGACAGTTCAACGACTTTCAAGAAGCCACTTTTTTCTTATGTGCATGCGTTTTGCAAATTTGATTAACCCAGTGTGAGCCAACCTGGCACCCCTGGAACCCCGCCTGGAATATAGTGTTGGTTTGTGCAAAAGAATGTGGGTTCCCCCACCCATATCCCTAGCTTTTTTGCTACTTTTTGAACCCCGTTTTGCCCCCAAAATTGCACGGCGCGCTTTCTAAAAACAGAAACACCATTCTATGGGGGCCCCTAAAGGCCCCCTAAGAAAAAGGCTTTAAAAAAGACGGCGTTCCCCCGTGAGGAAGGCCCTAAAAAACCCATGTAGCCCCTAGAAAAAAAAACACTTTTCTTGACGCCCTGAAACAAAAAAACCCAGGTTTGGTTTGCCCAGAACCGGTAACTTTACAAGACATAGCCTTCGTCGGTCCCTTGCCCTGCTGGGTGCGCAGCCAAGAAACAATTTGCAGGCTGGAATAATTCAAAGTATAAACAGTTATCGTTTAAAAAAGTGGGGGTGGACCCAGCGCAACCAAATGACCGACCCTCCTCAACCTCAAAGAAGGCCCTTATAAGGCAAATAACTAAAATTATTGATTACTTATTTATAAAGACAGTGGATCATGGCTGGCCCCCATGAATCTTGGATTTCCTTTGAAAGGAATGAAAATACCATACATTTGATTAAAGCAATGGTGATAAAGAATCACACTAAATTTTAAAAATTAATCATCCCATTGATATTGTTGATTTTTAAATAGATTGTAGAAGTTAAACTTAAATCACCGTGGGGAGTACGGCGCTTCCGCGGCCACCCCGTCAGTAAAAAGATTGTTTCGTGTTCATTCCACCAATATGGCCCCCTTTTGTACTCTTTTGAGAGAAGGCCCCGTTCCCCTAAACACACACACAAGACACGTTTTTTGGGCCAGTCCCCCCCGTGAAGCCTATTTGACCTACCCCTGGACCCTTAAAAGACATACAGTTCCAAATAACATTGTTCACGGGAAAAAGGGGAGAAATGCCAGATATGACCTATTACTTTTTTTATCCTGGCCTCACCCACGGGGCCTTAAAAATGTTGCCTACCAAGCTTGATGGAGTTTGTTAAAGGGGGCTTATCAATAAGGGAATGGCAATAAAAATCATTTGTTTTGTCCCCGCAGTCGGACGAGGCAAAAAAAGTTTAACATTTTATTGTAACAATAATCCTATGATGCCTTTGCCATGAACATCAATTACTTGCTTTTGTTTGGTTCAAACCATCCACATGAATAATGGGCCAGAAGAAAGAAACGCCAACTTTATCAGCCAAAAGGACTGTTATTTTCCCCTCTGACCAATGCGCAACCTGAAATCGTCCGTGAGAATGTCTGCTTTGGGTGCAGTACGCGAAGGCACGGAACACCGCTTTATCCAATTTTCAACCAAGCTCCCTTCCAGAGCAAACGGCAGCTGGGAGTCCTCAGCTGTGAGTAGGACCGTGCTCTCGTTGATCTTGTTGTTAGCCAGTGAGGAGTGAGGAGATCTTGCAAGTCCACAAGTGGCATGCACGCTCATTTGGCTGCCAAATGTCTTGTCTAACAGGCCTCGATTTGTGTCCACAATAATTGGGGCATAATTGGTGGAACAAGTAGACGAAGCTGATGAAGAAGCAGGATTCTTGTCCAACTGGCCTCGGTTTGTGTCCACAACAATCGGGGGCATATTGGTTGAACCAGTAGATGAGGCGGCAGAAAAAGAAGATCCCCTACATAATCAGGTGATCATTTCGGAAGGGAAAGTGTAAATATGATTCGGCTCAGGATTTGGCTGTACATATCTTCTGAAGACTGCTCAGAACTCCAGTATTCAGGTTGGTAGTATGCAGTCATCAGTAATCAGCCATGTGAAGTTTTAAATATTGAATCAGAAAGGCTGGTTCTACCTCGAGGCACATGTGTTTAAGATTGTGCAAAGCACTCATTGGCTATTTCCCCCTCTTGCTCAAGGCTTTTCTATTCGCCCTTCTTAGCAGCTTCTATGCACCTATCTGTGGCAGCCACTGTGCTACACCCAAATATTTCAGCAGTTCTGGACAGCTGATTGTGTCAGCTTCAAGGTGCACTAGATTGCGCTAGGTTTGGCTGGGCAGCCAGTCAGGTGAGCTGCCTAGAAGCTGCTGCTCGCCTGCTCGTAGCTGAGAAGAAAAGCTATGGCTGGTGAATGGATGGACCGCCATGCCAACCAGTGCCAATTAAAAAACTTGGGGGTCCTCTGTTCAGACTGCCATCTGGGGTGCTGGTTTGGGTTGGGAAAATCACATCCTGGTGACTATCTCCTTCAAACAAAAAGGAACTAACGACTCCGTTGTCTTATTAGTAATTATCATGCTTCTTGGGAGGTGTCAGGTTTTTGAGTGCACTCTGGCCAAGTTGGAGGATAAGTTGACTGGCTTTGATAGTTGGCAAACAGGTGTATGCTGGGAGGGCAAAGCTGGTGCTTGTGCGGGAGCTTATCCTGGCGTTAAATGAAGCAGTGGATACAACCGTTGCACCGGCCGGTGTTCGACCTTCCCATGAACTTCCGGAACCGTCATGGACTTACCGCTCGTTTAGGCATCTAAACAAGCCGCTGGACTTCTTGCTCCTGGAAACTTCCTGATCACAAGGCTGCAGATCGCAAGCGGACGTCGGTGCCGCGCCTTGCTGGCTGTGCAGAGCTCCCATCGATGTTTTCCCCTAATGAATGCGGGAGTGCGCTACGGATGCGGGGACCTGGAACGAGTAGTTCGCGGAATATGGAGCTATGCAAGAGGGAATGAGTCAGAAGATGCTCGCCATCCTGTCTTATAGTGCGTCGCAATGTGTCGGTAGTCTGCTACGACGAACGTCCTTGGAACAGCATGTCGGTAAAGTGAGCTGTCAGTGGCCACATTTTTGGGTATACGTGGTAGGACGCATTTTTAGGTCGTCACGAGGTCAACATCAGCCAGTGAGTGATCACTTTTTGAGAACCAGCTGCAACTGTCGTTGGTTTGTGCCCCACTTTTTCCGTAGCTTCCGAGCTAGGGCTTACCTTTGCCAAACTCTGCTATGGAATTCAGGGTTTGTAACCCTCCTTGAGCTAGCTACTCTTCGTCGAGCTGCAGAGAAGGTGAGCCCCCGACCTCGACGGTGCTTCAATTCATGCTCCAGTACGCACCAAGGGGGGAATCCGTTGGAAGCTGCGATGTATCGTCTGTACCAGACTCGTTTTGCTCGACAGGTCCACTAGAAAGGGGAAAACGACCTCCCAATCTAGAAATGTCCAAGCCTGCCGGCAAGGCGATGCCCAAGCAATTGCCTAGCGCGCAACCATATCCCTCAGGGCCTAGTGTTCATTTGTACAGGCGCGTCAGCATATGGTGCTGCTAATGATTCTAGGGTTGCTCCCAGGGCAGGGTTGGTTTCCTGCTTGGGGTCCGGCAAACGACAGATGACAGTTGAACCAACCGAATTTTAACCCACCGAACTCCGATACCAGCCCTGCCACCATCCAGACTGGAAGACCGCGTCCCACTGAAACAGCTAGCAATCTCTCACCCGCTCACACCTTGATCGCTTATTGGCGTGATCGACCAACCGTTGATAACGCATCGAACAAGACTGGACAAAAGTTAATCTAGCACCAGACCATACGTGCATCGTTCGTCTGTAGCATTTAAAAGAATCGTCGAAAAGCCTTACTCTAGCAAGCAACGCCATCTCCTGACTGCATGACATTGAATCTTCGGTCTAAACCGGTGAGTGGACACGTGCATGCGGTGTAAGCTACTGCTCGAAGCAGGTATTAAACAGTGGTTGGAAGAACCCCAAGATGCTGTGGAGGGGGCTTGTCCTGGGCAACCTTGGCCTCTCTATTTCATCACACTGCCTTTGACGAGCCATTGTCTACCCAAGACAAGCCTGGGGGTGGGATGAGGTGGGGGTGGGGGGGTCTTCCAACGATTCTTTAGCTAATTGGAAGTGTACAATCAAGAAACGAAGCAAAGAAGCACACAATGACCATGTAATGCCAAGCAATGTATCCCTTCTACCGGCGAAGCTTCCTTCGACTCAGCGGGTTGTATGGAGCATGCTGATCTCATAAACTGGGCAAGAAGAAGAAAAATAGCTTGCCACATAGTTATATATGCCTTACGGTGTCTAAATATCATTCCCATGTGGTATGCGGTGTTATGTATCGTTCCCATGTGGTGATCGGTATTTTGTAGCATTCCCATTTGGTAATCGGCATTAATGTGTCCAACCGTCCGCAGAACCCAATACGCCCCCCATATTGAGTGCGCTGCCCCCATCACCCCCAGGGCTCAGCTCTCAGCCCTATACTTGGCTACGCCATAATGCTGAAATCAGCCTTCCGTCGGAACTTGAGCTACACAGCTAGACTCACAGAAATCTGTATTTTGTAGCTGTTCTTAAGAATAATTGTTACAAGGTTATATATGCCGGCGATACGTCATCTTAGCTTCCGCAGAACCCAATGCGTCCCCCTGTGCGATACCCACAGAATCCAGGAAGAAGAACCACCAGGATTAAGACCCAGGATCTTGTCCGACCAACCAGGCAGAGTTGACATGGGTAGTGCAACAGTACCACACCACTCTCCTGAGTTACATGAGTTAATCACATCGATGATGTAATGATGATGTTGGTGATGATGATGATGTATGATGAGATGATGATGATGATGATGATGATGATGATGACGGATGGCGATGATGGTGATGATGACGATGATGATGACGATGATGATGATGGTGATGGTGATGATGATATCGATGATGATAATGATGATGTTGGTGATGATGGTGATGCTGATGATGATGATGATGATGATGATGATGATGATGACGATGGCGATGATGGTGATGATGATGGTGATGTTGATGATGATAATGATGATGGTGATGATGATGATGATGATGATGATGATGATGATCGTGATGATGATGATGATAATAATGATGACAATGATGCTGCTGCTGCTGATGATGATGATGATGATGATGACGATGATGATGATGGTGATGGTGATGATGATATCGATGATGATAATGATGATGTTGGTGATGATGATGATGATGATGATGATGAGATGAGGATGATGATGTGATTGACGCATGGCGATTGATAGCGATGGGTGATGATGTGGTGATGTTGAGATGAGATTGATGATGATGATATGATGATGATGATTGAGATGATGATGATGATGATGATGAATGATGGTGATGGGATGGCGAGGGATGATGATGATGATGATGATGATGTGATGAGATGATGATGATGATGGCCATGATGATGGTGATGATGATAATGATGGTGATGGTGATGATAATGATGATATCGATAATGATGATGATGATGGTGGTGGTGGTGATGTTGATGGTGGTGATGATGATGATGATGATGATGATGATGATGATGATGATGATGATGATGATGATGACGGTGATGATAATGATGATCATCATGATGATGATGATGATGATGATGATAGTGGAAACATAATCCTGGTGTTCTACTGAAATCAAAATGTGCCTCTTGGTTAATTAAGTCAGTGTGTCTTCTAGCTTTCAAACTCATACTGCTAATTGGGAGGATCTTCAGCACCCTTTTATTTGGCTTATAAGGGTGCATTCTCGGTTGGAAGGGTGCCGTAGGGGTGCAGAAATAGGAGCCAAAGACCCCCCAATTGAGTGCATTCTTAGTGGGAAGGGTGATGTAGGGGTGCAGAAAAGGGTGCCAAAGACCCCCCAATTGAGTGCGTCCTGGGTGGGAAGGGTGCCGTAGGGGTGCAGAAATAGGTGCCCAAGACCCCCCTGAATTTGCAGTGTCATGTATGCAGCCTGCCAGCTTTTCTTCAACTGAATTTCGGTTGCACTATACCCATATTATAAATAAATAAATATGATGTCTTATTACAAGGCGTGAGGTTGTGGGGGACAGCGTGTTTGCTTGCACTTGGCAACCACCAAACTATACCCATGTGTTCTCATGTGCAGCTGACTTGTACTGACCCTGCTAGAGGGCAGCCCACCTCAACCAGAATCTTTGATGGCGGGCGCCCAGAACCAATGGGGGGTCTTCATGGCTGGTGCTATCTCAGGTAGTTACAATGTTATTTATTGCTTTTACTTATATGTTTTTTACTCATCTCATGTATGTATGGTTTATTTATTTGTTTGTTTTGTTTTTATGTTTTGTTTTTTATTGTTACATTGTCCTGGTGCCCTGCTAGACTCCAACTGCACTGGCAACTTGATGGGGTGATGGGGATGGGCTTGGTAGATGTAGCAACAGCGGCATGTGTGGGGTGGGGTGGCAAGGGAGGTGGGCCTGGTGCTGTAGGGTTGGGCTTGTGGTGGGGATAGGACAGACAATTATATTGCTTGAGTAGGCTGGGATGTGTTGGTTAAGATGTGTTGGTTGAGTTGTGTTGGTTGAGTTGTGTTGGTTGGGTTGGGTTGGTTAAGTTGGGTTGGTTGGGTTGGGTAGGAGGTTGGGAAGGTGAGGATGGGAACATGAGATAGTTGTTACAGTCCAGGGGTTTGCCAAATAGGCAAAGGGGTCCCAACCGTGACAGGAGGGGCTATAACAAAAAAGCAATGAGGATGGGAACATGGCTATGAATTCTCCATCTAGTTCGCACTAGGGGGGCACCTTGAGTTCTGAGCTCCTCAAAGGTGTGACATAATATCCAGCAGGGTGGGGAGACCAGTATTGGGTATGAGATGGATTTGAGGCAGAGGGTCAGGCTGGGCCCTAGACGCAGTTTTCTTTTCAGCTACGAGCAGTAGCTTCTAGGCACCTCCCCTGGCTTTCTATGCAGCTAAATTAAAAGCAACGCAGTGCATCTGGAAGCTGACAAGATCAGCTCTCCAGAACTGTCGTAATGTTGGGGCTTAGCTCAGTGGCTGGCTCAGGGAGCTGCCTAGAACCTGCTGCTCGTAGCCGGAAAGGAAAGCTATGAACATTGGTGCACAGAATTCGGCATCAGCTATACCAGTAGCAATCAATACCTGGGACCCAGTTTTAGCCAAACCTTCTGGTACCAGAAGACTCGCATCTTGGCCCCGCCTCCCGACCCCCCCGGGCCGGCCCTTTGGGCCGCCTACCCAAATCGCTACCGGACGCCCAACCTTCAACGCAGCATGCTGTTGTTGTTGCAATTGTTGTAGTTGCAATGTTTGAGATTGTTGCTGATAAAGGCTTGCTAATTGCTCGCGCTATTCATCTACTCGCCGCGCGAGTATTTCTACCTCTTGTTTTTCTTCCAACTAACTCGCCCTTGTTCTCTAATTTGGCAGTCTCACTCGATCCAAGATCGCTAGCTGAAGGCCCCCTTCTCAAATTGAAAAAAGCCTCTATGAGTTACTCTTCAACCATGGGATAAATAAATACATGGTGCACCAGATCAGATAAATAAACACACACACACACACAGCATGAGTCCAGCATATACCCAAATCGTTACCGGAAGCCCAAACTTGAAAGAAACCAAATACCTGATCGCTAGCACAAGGCCTTTATGAAGACGTCAGCTGGAGTGCCTAAACTACAAAATGGTTAGAAACTGCTGTAATTAAACCCCTGATTTAATTGGAACTCCCTCTAAGAGTCTCTGAAATTGAAGAAAGCCCTGCATCTATGGGTTGCTCTTGATCCCAAACATCTCTTCACAGGGATAAGTTGAATGATGGAATTGATTCTTATTTTATTCTATTATATTTATTCTATTTATTCTGTTCCATTCTATTCTATTCTATTCTATTCTATTCTATTCTATTCTATTCTATTCTATTCTATACTATTCCATTATATTCTATTATATTCTGTTCTGTTGTGATCATCATTATTATTTGTAATAATATTAATAATTATGTATGTGATAATATGATTATATTATTATGTTCATCATTATTACGATGACGGTGGTCGTAGTTTTCATGGTCGTCATAGTGATCATGCTCAAATGCTATGGCTGCAGATTTTACTTCTTATCACCATCATCATCATCATCATCAGCATTCCAGTTATTGCACAAGTAACCATTTTTATGACAAATCATACTAATGCCAGTAACCTCCTTCTCCAGGGATAGCGGAGGGTGTTACAGTGCAACCGCTGGAGATGATAAAGACTAGATTTCAGGTGAGCACACACACACACACACACACACACACACACACACACACACACACACACGCACACACGCACACACACGATGATAATGCCTAGATTTCAGATGAGCACACACACGCACACGCACACCCAATGATTAAGACTAGGTTTCAGGTGAGCGCACACACACACACACACACACACACACCGATGATTAGGAATAGATTTCAGGTGAGCAGAAAGGTTCAAAAACACAGGGAAACATTGGATACGTTTCCGCCAGAATAGTTATTACGTCCTTTGTTCCCGTAATAGCGTATATTTTGCACAAATTAGCTTCATAAGGTAATCATTAGGAAATGTCAGGTGAGCAGAAAGTCTTAAAAACAGTTGTAACCGCCTATGCAGTAGTGCAATTGTATATTACATTTATTTGTATATTTATTTTTAGATTTCAGGTGTCAGGTGAGCAGAAAGCCTTCAAAACAATCGTAACCGCCTATAGTATGCTTTAGTGCAATTGTATATTACATTTATTTGTGTATTTATATTTAGATGTCAGGTGAGCAGAAAGCCTTCAAAACAATCGTAACCGCCTGTAGTGCGCAGTAGTGCAATTGTATATTGCATTAATATGTATATTTAGAGTCTTAACCGCCTATGCGGCAGTGCAATTGTATATTACATTTATTTGTATATTTTAATTTTTATATTTAGATGTTAGGTGTCAGGTGAGCAGAAAGCCGTAAAAGCAGTCTTAACAGCCTGTGAAGTAGTGCAAGTGTATATCACATTTATATTTATATTTAGGTGTCAGGTGAGCGGAAAGTATAAAAACAGTCTTAACCGCCTATGCAGTAGTGCAAGTGTATATAACATTAATCACAAACGCACAAACGGACAACGGGGTAACGCTGGGGGCTCCCCCACACTTAACGCATTATGATACCACTCTTCCATGGTAGAGGTGTTTATTGGTATACATCCACAGTCCCTGTTTGTTTTCCGGGTAACCCCTCAACCCCACGCCTCGTCCGTAGGCGTAATTTATATTTATTTATTTATTGATCTCCCCCATGCATTATCACCTCCATACCCTTTATGATACCACTCTTTCTTGGTAGAGGTTTTCACCTGTAGATCCACAGTCACTGTTTGTTTTCCGGGCGACTCCTCAACCCCATGCCTCGTTCGTAGGCGTAATATTGATTGATTGATTGATTGATTGATTGATTGATTGATTGATTGATTGATTGATCGATCTCCCCCATGCATCATCACCCCCATACTTAACGCATTATAATACCAATCTTCCATGGTAGAGGTATTAAATTGTAGATCCACAGTCACCTTTTTGTTTTCTGGGCGACGCCTCGCCATTCCGTCGGCATTCCGTCTCTGCATGGCAACGCTTGGGATCTGGCTAAACTAGTCAGAAATGCGCCCCCAACCCCCCAGGGGTCCGCGCTCCGCGGGGTTTGGGGGGCAGCGTGTCACAATGAGTCGCTCAATTTGCGACGCGTCGCACACAATAAAAACTGCTCTCAGTGCACTCTCACCCAGAATGTCTCATGCATCATACGCCTTGCACATCGTACTCTCACACATCGCACGTCACACGTCGTACTCTCACACGTCGCACGTCGCAGTCTCACACAGCATGTCTCACGCATCGCATGCTCACACGCGTCGCACACAATACAACCTGCTGCCAGTGCACTCTCACACAGCGTGTCTCATGCATCACACGCGTCGCACGTCTTACTCTCATGCATCACACGCGTCGTACTCTCACACATCGCACATCGCTCGCCACCGTCTCACACAGCATGTCTCACGCATCACATGCTCACACGCGGCGCACACAAAAAAAATGCTAACAGTGCACTCTCACAGCTTGTCTCATGCATCACACCTTTTGGTCACATACTGTTTTGTTGTTCGTATCGTCCCGGTACCAAGTGATGGTGCAATGCATATCGTACGATTTCAAACGGTATACTTTAACATGTATTGAAATATCCTACAATCTTATTATTACGTGCAGTAACGGTTTCTTCCCCAGCTGCAGCGACGGGAGGGTCCCCTTAACACCACGCCCCTCCAGGCGTTACCTTTTTATTCATTTTATATTGCCTATGCCTAATGCTTATTGCATATTGCTTATTACATCCTATGATATATTTATATTATTATATTGCACACCATCTTTTATGATGTTACACAAAATATAATACAAAACAGATATCCACAATGTCGTACTTGACAACTCTCCAGATTTGATGTTTAAATATTTCCCTCATGTCTTTGTACTTGGCAACCCTGCAAATTTGATGTTTGAATATTTCCCTCATTTGCTTCAGATTCACACGGAAGGCAAGCTGAGGATCATACCTACGATCAAGGAAATCATCAGGTGGGCACCTTCAGAAACTGCACCAATACTAAGCCAGCACCCCCAACTAATTGTTGTCAGAAACTACTCTACTGATTATACATACCAATACTAAGCCACCCCCCCCTACTAATTGTTGTAGGAAACTACTCTACTGATTATACATACCAATACTAAGCCACCACCCCCTACTAATTGTTGTAGGAAACTACTCTACTGACTATACATACCAATACTAAGCCCTCCCCCCTACTAATTGTTGTAGGAAACTACTCTACTGATTATACATACCAATACTAAGCCACCCCCCCCTACTAATTGTTGTAAGAATCTACTAGACTAAATATATCGTACATACCAATACTAAGCCACCCCCCCTACTAATTGTTGTAAGAATCTACTAGACTAAATATATCGTACATACCAATACTAAGCCGCCAACCTCTACTAATTGTTGTCGGAAACTACTAGACTAAATATACATATCAATACTAAGCCACCCCCCCCTACTAATTGTTGTAAGAAACTACTCTACTAATTATACATACCAATACTAAGCCACCCCCCCCAACTAATTGTTGTCGGAATCTACTAGACTAAATATACCGTACGTACCCATACTAAGCCGCCAACCCTTACTATTTTTTGTCAGAAACTCGGTGTGAGTGTCAAAACAGTACAAGTAGCGCTCAATGCGACATGCTGTACTTTGGTGTGCTTTAGTGTCCGCGATCGCTGTCAACTGCCATGGTAGCTGTGTACAGGTAAAGTAGCAGCCGGTTCTCTACCGCCGGAAGACGGGGCTCCCTTAATACCACGCCCCACCAGGCATTCTCATAACTTTTTCAAGTCCAAGCCAAGTGTTGGTGATTCCTCTCAAAAACATATGGTGACTTTGTTTTCTCTCACAGGGAGGGTGGTGTGCGACAGCTCTATTGAGGTGGCATTCTTGAAATTGCAGGCCTGGTGTCGAACATGTAATGTCACAAATATCAAGTGGAGTGGCGTAGGCAGTAGACATATCATTTCATGTATGTCAAGTCCAAGCCAGCAAGTGTTGGTGCTCCCTCTCAAAAGCATATGGTAACTTTGTTTTCTCTCACAGGGAGGGCGGTGTGCGACAGCTCTATCGAGGTGGCATTCCTGAAATTGCTGGCCTGGTGCCCCGTGCAACAGCCGCGCTGGCCACCCTGGAGTACAGCAGAAGAGAATTCAGATCATGGAATGATGGTAAACTCACGCCCTTCTACGCGCACCTATCTGGCGCTCTCTGTGCAGTTCCCGAGGCCATCGTCTTTTCCCCCTTCCAAGTCATCAAGGTGGGTTGAGTCACTGTTCGATCACAGTTTAGTGGGGGGCTGTGATGGTGAACTCACGCCCTTCTACGCGCACCTATCTGGTGCTCTGTGCGCTGTTCCCGAGGCCATCGTCTTTTCCCCCTTCCAAGTCGTCAAGGTGGGTTGAGTCACTGTTCGATCACAGTTTAGTGGGGGGCTGTGATGGTAAACTCACACCCCTTTACGCGCACCTATCTGGTGCTCTCTGCGCTGTTCCCGAGGCCATCGTCTTTTCCCCCTTCCAAGTCATCAAGGTGGGTTGAGTCACTGTTCGATCACAGTTTAGTGGGGGGCTGTGATGGTAAATTCACACCCCTTTACGCGCACCTATCTGGTGCTCTCTGCGCTGTTCCCGAGGCCATCGTCTTTTCCCCCTTCCAAGTCATCAAGGTGGGTTGAGTCACTGTTCGATCACAGTTTAGTGGGGGGCTGTGATGGTAAATTCACACCCCTTTACGTTCACCTATCTGGTGCTCTATGCGCAGTTCCTGAAGCCATCGTCTTTTCCCCCTTCCAAGTCATTAAGTTGGGTTGGGTCACTGTTGGATTATAATTTTGGGGGGGACTGTGATGGTAAACTCACACCCTTCAACAGGCCATCTTGTTTTCCCTCTTTCAGTACATTGCCCCCCCCCCCCCCCCCCCCCCCCTCCCCCCCCCCCCCCCCCCCCACACACACACACAGCAACCCCAACCTAGCCCGACCCGACTCGCCCCACACCATCCCTCCCCTCCCCTTTGGCCTCATAATGCTGTAGTTAAAGTACTGTTCGTGCACCTATGTCTAGGGAACGGCAGTATGATATCATATGATATCGTGTCATCATACAATATCATATGATATTATATGATGCCGGCAGTCCGACTAGGCTAAAGTTACCATTTATATACTTTAGCATATGATGCAATTTGTATGATATCATATGATATCATCATACTCGCCTTTGGTCAACATCATATGATATGCCAAAATCGCCTTTGGTCAAAATCATATGATGTGCCGGTCACTACCCATGCCTGTCTACACTCATGAGTGTCACATCCAGAGGCATGGAAAGTATGAGGTCACCAATTGTTTTACTCTTATTAGTTGTTACCCTCGGTATTGCCCACTAAATTAGCATCCAAACCAAAGCAGAACAAGAGAAAAATATGCCAAAGGGAAACGAATCAAGCTCAAGGCCTTGCTTGCAATTTTAAACAATTTTTTTCTTGTATTTGAGTCACAACCAGAGGCGTGAAATGTAGAAGGTCGGCAATTTATTTACTCTTAGTACCCTCGGTATTACCCACTAACTCTTATTAAAAAAACAAGGACAGGCACCAAAGGGAAACGAATCAAGCTCAAAGCCTTGCTTGCCTTATTATTATTATTATTATTATTATTATTATTATTATTATTATTATTATTATTATTGTTATTATTATTATTTTTATTATTATTATTATTATTATGTTTTGTTATGATATGTTATATTTTCCCTTTATTTTGGCTTTTGTCTAATGCAGCACCAAACAAAGCTACACTAAACACGTGCTCACTGCCCCACTGCGCGTTTTTTTACACCCCTGTGAGCGCAGCGCGCAGTTTTTGCGTTTTTTGCACTAGAAAGCGCCGACAAATTTGATGTTTGTACGCTGTAAGCACTGGCCAATTTGACAAAATGTAGTATCCTGATCATGAGTGCGGAACGGCGACTAATTTCTTAAAAAAAAAAATATCACTCATATTTTTTATTGTGTCTCAATAATATTAGTTTTTTGAACACATTCAAATTCTGGTGAAACGGCTCGGCCGTCTAACATTAAGTAACATTCACTTATATTATTCATTCACTAAGATTAACTAACATTCAATAATATTATTCGTTTACTTATATTAACTCACATTCACTAAGATTATTCATTCACTAATATTAACTAACATTCACTTATATTAACTAACATTCACTAGTTTTATTCATTCGCTTATATTAACTAACGTTCACTAGTTTTATTCATTCACTTATATTAACTAACGTATTATTTCCCTAATCATGCATAGTAAAAGTTCTGTTCACAACCTTGGTTAAGTGCTCCAATTGGTTATGTGCTACAATTTGACCCTTTCACAAGTAATGTAATCGTAATTTAGTCCTAAAAGTGCATTAAGTTTTTTTTTTGCATATCTCATACATCATATGCACTTTAATGCAGTATCTAGCACGTGTGTGGCAATATGATATCTTATAATATCATGTCGTCATATCATATTATATCATATCATATGATGCCGGCAGTCTGCCTAGGCTAAAGTTATCATCTATCTCATATATATATATATATATATATATATATATCATATGATGCAATTTGTATGATACCATACTCGCCGTTGGTCAACATCATATTATATCATATCATATCCTATATATATAACGGTCCCTACTTGTGTGACATACCTTACAGTCTATTTGTATTTGGCCTACCCCTGGACTGTAACATACATACATACATGCAGGCAGACAGATAGACAGACAGACAGACAGACAGACAGACAGACAGGCAGACAGACAGACAGACAGACAGACAGACAGACAGACAGACAGACAGACAGACAGACAGACAGACAGACAGACAGACAGACAGACAGACTTGTGTGACAAACCTAACAGCCTGCTGTTGCTGCAGGTTCGCTTGATGGCTAAAGCCCACCTAGGAAAGTACAAGAACACGATGGACTGCCTCAAGCAGGTGTGTATTTTGTTTAAGTCCAGGATGGGTGTGTGGGTGTTGCGGTTGTGGTTGGGGTGGGGGTGGGGTGGGTGTGTGTGTGTGGGGGGGGGGGGGGGGGGTACAAGAACACCATTGAAGTACAACAACACGATGGACTGCCTCGAGCAGGTGTGTATTTTGTTACTGTCCATGGTGTGGTAGGTGGGGGGGGAGAGGTACAAGAACACCATTGAAAGTACAACAACACGATTGACTGTCTGAAGCAGGTGTGTGTTCTGTTACAGTCTAAGGTGGGTGTGGTGGGTGTGGGTGGGGGGGAGGTACACGAACACCATTGACTGCGTTAAGCAGGTGTGTATTTTGTATGTTTACAGTCCAGGGTGGGTGGGGTTGGGTGGGGGGAGGTACAAAAGCACCATCGACTGCCTCAAGCATGTATATATATTTCGTATTGTTTGCTTGCTTGCTTGCTTGCTTGCTTGCTTGCTTGCTCGCTTGCTTGCTTGCTTGCTCGCTTGCTTGCTTGCTCGCTCACTGCAAAATCGACCAAATACTGCCGCCCAAATGCTTGCTTGCTTGCTTCCTTGCAGCAATACCGACCAAACACTGCCGCCCAAATGCTTGCTTACTGCAATACCGTGCTTGTGTGCTTGCTTGCTTGCTTGCTGCAATACCGACCAAACACTGCCGCCCAAATGCTTGCTTGCTGGCTGGCTAGCTTGCTTGCTTGCTGCAAAACCAACCAAACACTGCCGCCCAAATGCTTGCTTGCTTGCTGCAATACCGACCAAACACTGCCGCCCAAATGCTTGCTTGCTGGCTGGCTGGCTTGCTTGCTGCAAAACCGACCAAACACTGCCGCCCAAATGCTTGCTTGCTGCAATATTGCCTGTATAATTTTGAGGATAAGTATGAATTCCCCTCCCGGATGTCGTGGAGCGGGCTTCCCTTGGTTCAAAAATGGCCTGTTGATGACAACGCAATGTTATGTAATGTTAAGTCATGTAATGTAATGTAATGTAATGTAATGTAATGTAATGTAATGTAATGTAATGCAGGTGTAATGCAACATTTATTCAGCTAGAATGACTTTTGTTTTCAGCTGCTAGCAGCAGCTTCTAGACAGCTCCCCTGGCTTGCTAACCAGAAACATCTATATTTACACAGTGCATCTGGAAGCAGCCCCTTTCTGTGATATACAATGGTATAGTGGTAGACCAGATCGCTTGAGGATGAAGAGTCGGAGGTTCGACTCCCCCTTCGGTCGCTCTTGGCGTTGCAGGTCGTTGTCAACCGCGATGGTAGCTTGTCCAGTTGAGGTAGGAGACGGCTCCCCACCCGTGTACGACGGGCTCCCTTCACACCACGCCCCACCAGGCGTTATCATTACCACCTGGAAGCTGGCAGAATCTTATTTTCAATACTCTCAAGATGTTGACGCTTCGCCCAGTGGCTGGCTCAGGGAGCTGCCCAGAAGCTGCTGCTCGTAGCAGAAAAGGCTATGGAATGACCATCTGTGCTTCTTTGCTGCTGGTACCAGCACCAGGGTGACTGGTACACAGCACAACACCACCCTAACACTCACCCTGGTGCTTCTGGTCGTGCTTCTTTGCTGCTTCTGTTTATTTGCTGCTACAATGCTTGTGCCTGTCTGCTGCTGCTGCTGCTGCTGCTGGTAGTTCTTTATAGCGGAGCCCCCCTTTATATGAAGGAGGAGCACTGCTTATTTGCTGCTTCTGTTCATTTGCTGCTACAATGCTTGTGCCCGTCTGCTGCTGCTGCTGCTGCTGCTGCTGCTGCTGCTGCTGCTGGCAGTTCTTTATAGCGGAGCCCCCCTTTATATAAGGCAGGAGCACTGCTTATTTGCTGCTTCTATTTACTTGCTGCTACAATGCTTATCTCCCTTTTCTGCTGCTGGCAGTTAGTTTTGGTGGAGCCTACCTATATATGGGGCAGGATCAGTGCTTATTTGCTGCTACAATGCGTATCCCCCTTCGCTGCTGCTGCTGCTGCTGCTGGCAGTTCTTCTTTGCGGAGCCCCCCTTTATTTGAGGCAGGAGCACTGCTCACTTGCTGCTTCTATTTATTTGCTACTGCTGCTGCTACTGCTGCTGCTGCTGCTGCTGCTGCTGCTACTGCTGCTGCTGCTGCTGCTGCTGCTGCTGCTGCTGGCAGTTCTTTTTAGCAGAGCCCCCCTTCATTTGAGGCAGGAGCCGTGCTCACTTACTGCTTCTATTTATTTGCTACTGCTGCTGCTGCTGCTGCTGGCAGTTCTTATTAGCGGAGCCCCCCTTTATTTGAGGCAGGAGCCGTACTTATTTGCTGCTTCTATTTATTTGCTGCTACAATGCTGCTACAATGCTGCTACAATGCTGCTGCTGCTGGCAGTTCATTTTAGCGGAGCCCCCCTTTATCTGAGGCAGGAGCTGTGCTTATTTGCTGCTTCCATTTATTTGCTGCTTCAATGCTGCTGCTGGCAGTTTTTTCAGTTTTTTATTCAGCATTCCAGAACTGCTGAACTACTTATATGTAGCCAAGTTGTCGGGTTGGGAAGCTGCCTAGAAGCTACTATGACAAGCCGAAAAGAAAAGCCCTGCCGAGCAGATGGTTGAAAATTTGAACTTGGTTACATAGCTCCCGGGGGAGTCTCCGGGTAGCAGAATGTTTGTATTATGACTGAATATGTACATGAATATGTTACTGAATATGTACATGAATATGTTACTGAATATGTACATGCATATGTTACATGGCTCCAGGAGGAGCCTCCGGGTAGCGGAATGTTTGTATTATTACTGATTATTATAACTCTTTAGCCAACTCTTTAGCCATCTCTTGTTTGTATAATTACTACTACCAAAACGGCTACTGGTATCCAGGTAGCGATCGCTATTGGTAGAGGGAAAAAGCTCTGGGCCCAGCATCAGCTTGAACTTGAACTTGTTTACATGGCTTCAGCCAGCAATTTGGCTGCTCGCTGTCTTGGCAGTAAAAAATGTTTATCAGGAAAAATGTAATCGTTATGAAAACAATCAAAATCCAAGCATTCTTCTAAAATAGACTTCATCTGATCTCTATACGTTTATTCATGTATAAACATGGGTAACTTCACACAACCTTTTTCCTCTGGATCATCATTTTGCTCTCAGCTTGGGACCACATCACATGCACACGCATGCCCCCCCCCCCCCCACACCCCACACCCCACCCCACCCCACACCCCCACCCCCAGAATAAAAAAATTTAAAAACAAACATTTTGGAACGGCATCTACTATGCAATATAGTTAAACAATATAACATATTTATATCTGTTTTACACAATTCTTTCTGCCGTGCAGGTGGTCGAGAAGGAAGGGGTCTCAGCTTTGACCATCGGTCTTATCCCTACACTGTTCAGAAACTGCATATGGAACGGCATCTACTATGCAATATAATACTATACAATGTCACAGATTTATATCTGTTATAAAAAATGTTCTCTGCTGTGCAGGTGGTTAAGAAGGAAGGGGTGTCAGCTCTGTCCATCGGTTTTATCCCCAAACTGTTCCGAAACTGCATATGGAACGCCATCTACTAAACAATATAAATCTGATTTAACAAATGCTTTCTCCCGTGCAGGTGGTTGAGAAAGAAGGGGTCTCAGCTTTGACCATCGGTCTTATCCCTACACTGTTCAGAAACTGCATATGGAACGGCATCTATTACGTGAGTTGCTACCCGGGTGGGGAGGCCTTGTATGAGACCTAATATCTGGGGGAAAGGCAGGAATGATTATTATTTATTATTATTATTATTATTATTATTATTATTATTATTATCATTATTATTATTATTAAGAGAATTTGAATTTGAATTTCTGTGGGAAAGGCAGGAATTTCGTATTTGTTAAAGAATAGTTGGAAGTTCCCCCCAGCATCTAGTATGTGAGTACCTACCCTGGTGGGGAGGCCTTGACTGGGGACTATCATCTGGGGAAAGGCAGGAATAATACAAATAATAATAATAATAATAATAATAACAATAATCATTATCATTATCATACTAATTTCTGTGTGAAACCCAGGAATTTCGAGTTTGTAAAAGAATTGTTGGAAGACCACCCCGGCATGTACTGCGTAAGTTCTTGCCCTGGTGGGGAGTTCTGGTGGCTTGACTGGGGCATAAGATCTGGGGGGAAGGCAGGAATGGGATGCTTGTGATTGGAATTGGTTGTGGTTGGTTACAATTGGTTGTGGTTGGTTTTGGTTGGAAATCCAGGGATTGAGTGATTGTTAATCAATATTTGGAAGACCACCGTGAGGGTGGCCCCATCAATCGAGTCTTAATTGTTTACTTTTTAAAGAGAAGATACCCCCATTTATATTATTTTTAAAGCGGAGCTACCCCCCAGTTATTTTTATGTATATTTGAAGAGGAGATACCCCACTTCTATATATTTGTATTTGTATGTATGTGTATTTTTAAAGAAAGATACCCCCATTTTATATATAGTGTATTATATGTAATTTGACAAGTAGATACCCCCATTTACATATATTTGTATTTATATGTATTTTTAAAGAGGAGATTCCCCATTTATATATATTTGTATTTATATGTATTTTTAAAGAGGAGATTCCCCCACTTATATATATATGTATTTATATGTATTTTTAAAGAGAAGATCCCCCCATTTATATATATATATATATATATATGTGTATTTGAAGAGGAGATACCCCCATTTATATATGTGTATTTATATGTATATTTGAAGAGGAGATACCCCACTTATATATTTGTATGTATATGTATTTTTAAAGAGGAGATTCCCCCACATATATATTTGTATTTATATGTATTTTTAAAGAGGAGATACCCCACTTATAGATATGTGTATTTATATGTATTTTTAAAGAGGAGATACCCCCATTTATATGTATATGTATATTTGAAGAGGAGATACCCCACTTCTATATATTTGTATTTGTATGTATATGTATTTTTAAAGAGAAGATACCCCCATTTATATATATGTGTATTTATATGTATATTTGAAGAGTAGATACCCCATTTTATATATATTTATATTTATATGTATTTTTAAAGAGGAGATACCCCATTTATATATATTTGTATTTATATATATTTTTAAAGATGAGATTCCCCCATTTGTATATATTTGTATTTATATGTATTTTTGAAGAGGAGATACCCCCCTTATATATATTTGTATTTTTAAAGAGGACATACGCCCATTTATATATTAAAATGTATTTGTGTGCGGGTTGTGTGTATGAATAATGAGGTATTCGAGGTATGAGATTCATGAGTGTATGAATAATGAGGTATTCGAGGTGTGAGATTCCCTCTGTGTGGGCCAGGTGTAGGTGGTCTTCTAAAGTTCCTACTGTGTGGGGTATGCTTTGGGGTCCATTTGATCGCTCATGTATTATTAGTCTTGTAATTCCTTTGAATTCATTATTCATATACGGTACGCATCATCATCTTGTATTTGTGTCCGACCCTGGTTTATGTCTAGGCTTCGGCCTATAGGGCTACCGGTGGACAAAATTAGCCCTAATAGGGCTATTAGCTAAGTTAGCCCTAATATTGCACAACTATTTTTGCCAAACCAAGCCAAACTTAGCCAAAAGAACCCAGAAAAAGTGTCATGTGTCAAGGAGAGTGCTGCCATGTATCATGCTAACCTTTTTTGGCAATCGTGTATGATCTGCCCATCATGAGTTCATGATGAAGTACCTCATTACTGCGGAAGCAAACGGAGACAGCTGTATTCTCATATCAAAGCTTTACAGTGGAGGAAAATTATTATACAAGTACATAATAACATAACAGAATATGGCAAAATCCTAGATGGCTCTGTCAAAACTCTAGACCACTGGTTATTTGTTTTGCTACATAGGGTAGCTTCCTACTAGCTCCATCATGCATCCATGTATTAATGTCAGCCTTCAGACACACTACTACGCTAGCTGGCTTTCGGTTTGGCCCAATGGTGGGGGAAAGGAGCTGTCTAGAAGCTACAATCCATTCCTACACGTGCCCCCTCCCCCCCCCCCCCCTACCCTGGTTGTGGTGGCATTGACTGCCCTCCTCCTCCTCCTCTTCCTCCTCCTCAAATACCTGTGTCCTCAGAGTCCTCATCTTCGGGAGCGACAGGGTCTACTGCAAAAATATAGTCCCCCTCAGGAAGGTCCTATGCTCGTAAGAGGATCTTCTCGTCGCCGTCCAACTTCACACGCTTGCGTAGGGTTAGGCGTCAGCTGCTCATGAACGTCTCTTTGCTGTTTTTCACGAACCAAGACTTGGGCGGACTGTAAACGGTTGCGGTTGCCATTCGCGAATAATAATTACTGAGCGACGCAATGCAAAAATGAACGATTAATCCGGGGGCTTATACTACGACACTCGCAGAGGACAGGAGATCACCTGTACTGCCACGTGTCACTGTCGGCGCACTGTTCCTGCCAGCCTGGCTGAGCCTGGGGTACCTGGTGCTCGTACCCTCATTCTGTGTTACCGTCGCGTTGCGTTTCCACCCACGCCGACCAGCCACGACGACGTCATATTTCTCTTCTCTTCACTTTCACCTAGCGCTAATTTCCCGGGATTTATCATAGCGCTAGTAGCGCTAATAGTACGAAGCCACTATACCCCCCCCCCCCGGCCTAACCCTATTTATGTCACTTGCCATGCTACCAGGACATTGAAATTGAAATTCTAGTTGTAATTGAAATTGAAATTGAAATTGGAAACGTCCTGTGAGTGACTGCATTACAATTTCAATGCTACCAAGACACTGTGTATCATCATTTCATTTCGTATGTATATGATTGTTCTCCGAACCTGCTTCCTGTGATAGGAAACATTCATCATCAAGGACATCGTCAACCATCATGCTACCAAGCCACTGTTTATCATCATGTTTCATAGTATAGTATAGTATAGTATAGTACAGTATAGTACAGTATAGTATAGTATAGTATAGTATAGTATAGTATAGTATAGTATAGTATAGTATAGTATAGCATAGCATAGCATAGCATAGCATAGCATAGCATAGCATAGCATAGTATAGTATAGTATAGTATAGTATAGTATAGTATAGTACAGTATAGTATATTGTATTGTATTGTATTGTATTGTATTGTATTGTATAATATTGTATTGTATTGTATTGTTTTATATTATATTGTATGGTATTATACTGTTGCTGCTGCCTGTCACCCATCATGCCACTCATCATGCTAACAGGACACTGTGTATCATCATTTCATTCAGTATGTATATGATTGTTCTCTGAACCTGCTTTCTGTCACCCATCATTAGGGAATCGCAATATGATATTATATTATATCATGTTATCAGATGAGATCATATGATGCCGGCAGTCTGACTATGCTAAAGTTACCATTTATATTCAATATCATATTATGCAATTTGTATGGTATCATATGATCTCATATTGCCGTTCCCTTATGGTGAGTGGCATGATCAACCTTTGACCAACGTCATATGAATATATTATATTATACTCACCTTCGACCAATATCACATAATATGCCGATTCCTACCTATCATGCTACCAGGGTGCTGTGTATCAGATAGACGAGGCTCTGCAGCCCTTGGAAAACAAGTTTGCGGATAGCACCAGGTGAGTCAGGCACAGTGTGTAAGGTTGTGAAAAATGTGTGTTTGATGTGTGGTGCAACACGTGTGTGTGTGGTATGGGGCAAGAAGTGTGTGTGAGGTTTTGCAAAACGTTTGTATGACGTGTTGTGCAACACGTGTGTGTGAGGTTGTGCAAAATGTGTGTATGACTTTCCGGGAATATCTTGCCAGGAACGTCTTGCCAGGCTGTCTTGCCGGGAACGTTTTGCCAGGCTGTCTTGCCGGGAACGTCTGGCCAGGCTGTCTGTCGGGAACGTCTTGCCAGGCTGTCTTGTCGGGAACATCTTGCCAGGCTGTCTTGCTAGGAACATCTTGCCAGGCTTTTTTTATTCACCTCAGCCAAGGGAACGTCTTCCCAGGCTTTCTTGTGGCAGTGGCGTTACACTCGGCCTGTAACATTCAATTCTGCCCGTCTCAGTTCACCCTCCAAAACCCAGCGCCCTTCCACCCCCCCCCACCCCCCCACCCACCCACCCGTCTCGGTTCACCCTCCCAAACCCACCGCCCCTCCAACCCTCGACCCACCCACCCACCCACCCGTCTCGGTTCACCCTCCCAAACCCAGCGCCCTTCCAACCCCCCACCCACCCACCCACCCACCCGTCTCAGTTCACCCTCCCAAACCCACAGCCCCTCCACCCACCCACCCACCACCCGTCTCGGTTCATCCTCCAAAACCCACTGCCCTTCCAACCCCCCACCCACCCAGGATGGTCAGTAGTGGTATTGATTTTGGTGTAAGTATTGCAATACTGCATCAAACATCTTGATGTTGGTATAAGTGCCACCACTGTTTGTGTTTTTAGACACGTCGCCATTCCGTTGCTGCATGGTTACGCATGGGTCCGTCTAAACTAGTCAGAAATGCCCTCCAACCCCCACCTGCTCTGAACTTTGCGCTCCTCTTTGTTCAATGGGCAGCGCGTCGTAATGGGATCGCACCTTTTCAGCCTTGCACATCTCAATTTGCGACGCATCACAAGAAGAAAAAAACAGTAAGTGCCACAGTACCAAGTTTAGGGTTTGGGGTTTTAAAATTTGAGTGCCGCGGTACTGCATTTAACGTCTTGATGTTGTTACAAGTGCCACAGTACTGCTTTTAACAACATCCTGATGGACTTACAAATGCTGTTGTACTGCTGTACTGCTGTACTGTTGCACTGCATTCAACATTCTAGAAGACGCGATAAAGTGGCACATGACATGAGCACCAGGGTACTTCAAATGGCCAAATTGGCCAGCGCTTTAGCGCACTTGAAAACAAAAAAACTGCGCTTTTTAGTGCAAAAAGCGCAAAAATTGCTTGCTGCGCCCACAGGGGGTTGCAAAAAACTGCGCTTAAAGCGCAATGGGGGTCAAAAAGTCAGCGCTCAACAGCGCAAAAGCGCGCGCTTTGAATTACCCTGGCGGCAACCCTAAACTCTAAACCCTAAACCCCGATGAGCACGGTGAACTGTTTCCATCCTCCTGCCTTCTTCCTGTACGCGAGAACCCACACACCTTAACTCAACACCACACTACATCACATCACACCTCAACACAGCAAATCAAACCTATTAAACAACAAAAAACAAATAGAACTAAACCAAATAAAACCAAATAAAACTAAACAAACGAAATGAACCCAATAAAACTCAAACAAGCCAATGAAAACCAAATACAACTAAAACGAATCAAACCGAATCAAACTAAAACGAATCAAAACAAAATACAACTAAAACAAATAAAACCAAATAAAACTAAAACAAGCAAAATAAAACCAAATAAAACTAAAATGAATCAAACCAAATCAAACTTAAACGAATCAAACCGAATCAAACTAAACCAAAACAAACCAAAACAAGCCAAACCAAATAAAACGTAAACAAAACAAAACATGCACCCCCAGGACGGCCGCGATTGGGGTTGCTGTTGGTATGAGTGCTACCGCTTTCAACATCCCATTTGATGTTGTGAAGTCACGCTTTCAGAGCCAGTTGCCTGAAAACATCAAATACCGTCACACCTTTTCAGCCTTGCACACCATCTACAGGTGAGCTTCACTTTTCACCATGGGGGGGTTCCGGTGTGGGGTTGGGATGGGTAGGGATGGGATGGGCTGGTTTTGATTTTCTTAGCCTTGCACACGATCTACAGGTTAGCTTCACATTCATTTTTTAATTAGTTGTGACTGGAATTCCAGCCACGCTCCCCGAGCCAGTTGCCCGAAAACATCAAATACCGCAACACCTTTTCAGCCTTGCACACGATCTACAGGTGCGCTTCACGTTTTTTCCCCCAAGGATTTTCACCCATGCTTCCACTCTTCCAGAGCTTCACGTTTTTTTAGCTTCACGTTCTATTTTTTTAGTTGTGACTGGATTTTCACCCACGATTCCAAAGCCAGTTGCCTGACAACATCAAATCTCGTCACACCTATTCGGCCTTGCACACAATCTACAGTTGAGCCTCATGTTCATTTGTCTCATCAATGGATTAATATTGTCCCAGTGGGGGTGGGGGTGGGGGGTTTACCTGCTACCTGAATAATGTGGGGTGGCCTGCTGTATAAGTAAGACCCCACTGCAGTTGTGGGTGTGGGGGGGTGGGGAGCTACCCTACAAGTACATAAATACATGCATACATACATGCATACTATAGGATTTTGTCGCTTAGAAAGGTGGAGGCATTCCTAAGTAATGATAACGCCTGGTGGGGCGTGGTGTTAAGGGAGCCCGTCGTACGCGGGTGGGGAGCGGCCTCCTACCTCAACTGGACAAGCTACCATCGCGGTTGACGACGACCTGCAACGCCAAGAGCGACCGAGGGGGGAGACGAACCCCCAACTCTTCATTCCTTAGCGATCTGGTCTACCATTAGACCATTGTAAATCACTGAAAAAGGCTGGAGGCATTCCTACAAAAGTAGGCACCCTTGGGATGGTGGGAGATTCCGACTTGAACTTGACCTTGGTTACATGGCTCCAGCCAGCAATTTGGCTGCTCGCCTTCTTTGGCAGTAAAACCACTCTCTCACATGTGCACTGCCTCAGTGCTTGCATTGCTACCCGGAGGGGGAAAATTGGAAAAATGATTTGCCAGCGTTTACCTTTTCCTTGGAATATTATGTTTACTGCCGAAGAGGGCAATCCGCCAAATTGCTGGCTGAAGCTATGTAACCAAGTTCAAGTTCAAGATATCGGGGCTATTCAGACGGTTGACTCAGATTCCTTACAGTTGCTTTTCATATTTCCAATACATATAATTTACCCTTAAGGGTTGAGGAAATAAGCACATGCAGGCTTCATCATTGTCAGTACTTATATTTGCATAAGTAGGGGGCCTGCTTGCTGGACATTGAGTCACTGCCCGAGAGGTCCAGCGATCTTTCAGATGGGGCCCCCATTGGTACAAGTGCTAGTAGACATATTTAAGGTGTATGCTGGGCCTTGTAAAGATTTAGCTTTGTGTGTGATATTTCCCTTAATTAGGGGGTATATCACAACACTGGCTGGCTTTACTGGTCTTATCAGCTTTTACCATTAAATAAAGTCAACTGCACTTTCTAGCTTGTAAGTCCAGACTGTTCAGGTCTGTCTTTGTGCTACTACCAATAGAGTCGCTACTGTCAAATAATAACAGAGTCACTTCCCCTGGGAGGCTCAGGTAGCTTCTGGAAGATATAACTCCTTGTGGGACAGAGGGATGGTGGTGGGAACTCGAAAAATTGGTTAAGATCAAGGCTTAGCAGCTTGGGGCACCAAGATTTAAGTGCCCCCAGTTACTGTGCACTTGATTAAATACCGGGCAGGACAGTACTGCTGGGAAAACACTGGCGGTGGTTACTCCTGGTTTTGCCCGGGGGTTTACGGGTATTTGAAATATGAAGGCGTCCTGCGGAATCTTACGTCGCGCGTCCAAATACTCCATTTCTCCCACTACCGTGTGGGAAATGCGGCATTCGGACGGTTGACTCAGATTCCTTACAGTTGCTTTTCATATTTCCAATACATATAATTTACCCTTAAGGGTTGAGGAAATAAGCACATGCAGGCTTCATCATTGTCAGTACTTATATTTGCATAAGTAGGGGGCCTGCTTGCAGGACATTGAGTCACTGCCCGAGAGGTCCAGCGATCTTTCAGATGGGGCCCCCATTGGTACAAGTGCTAGTAGACATATTTAAGGTGTATGCTGGGCCTTGTAAAGATTTAGCTTTGTGTGTGATATTTCTCTTAATTAGGGGGTATATCACAACACTGGCTGGCTTTACTGGTCTTATCAGCTTTTACCATTAAATAAAGTCAACTGCACTATATATAGCTTGTAAGTCCAGACTGTTCAGGTCTGTCTTTGTGCTACTACCATATGCAAGAGTCACTGCAATTTCACACGCACGTGCCCTCAGGATATAAAAATCAGTCCCACTAAGTAAAGGAAAGGAGTGTAAAGGGGGACAGGGGGAAAGGTGTAGGAGTAAGAAGCATGTACAGGACAGCAGGCTTGGCTAAGTGATGGGGTATCAAGAGAAAAGAAAAGGGGGAGGAAAGGCTAGGCTTGGAGGCTGGAGGCAAAGTTCAACTTGACCGAGAGGTCTGGGATCAGATATGCCTTAATGGCATCTGATTTTTACCTACCTTGAGTTCTAAGTCTCTAGAAGTGCCCCATTAGCCCAAGCTGCTACTACACCTTCCCGTCTGAGGCTGTGCAAGGCAAACCTGGCTGCATCTATGTCCAGTTGGGGTGAGAGTGTGCAATAGCAGTGAGAAAAGACTTCAGTCATCAGGACAAAGCCTGACCTGAAAGAAGGGGGGACTACACTGACAAAAGTAGAGCAATAAGCTCACTCCTCCTAAGGAGGTCAAAGAAACCCATCACTAGCCAAGCTGCATCTCTAGTAAACACGTTCTCCATGTGGGGCAGCAGGGTTTTCAGCTTCCTCATGGTCTCCAGACACACAAACATGAGGGACTTACAACACTGCCCTCTTTGCCAGATGCAACTCCCTTAGGCCCTGGAACACCCTAAAGGCCTTAGAGATCTGTCCCGCAACACTGGAAACCAGAGTGCTAAGGGTCCAGTCCCTTGGGCCTGTGCCATTCAGCTAGTGCTGACATGGTTGTAATGGTGGCTGGTTAGTTATGACCTGCTGCCCAACCCATGACCAGCTTTAACTAGCATCAAAGGCACTTGTTCCTTGGGGCCAGGGGGGAGTGCATTCTGCTCAGTAAGCAAGTAACTTCAGCCATGCACTTGGTGTCGCTTAAGATCACTTGCATAAGTGTCTTGTGAGCTTCCGTACAGCAAAGGTAGAGCCCTCCAACATCCCTAACCCCCTGGCCTTTGTTGGCCTTGGAAGCTAGTGATGTGGAGAGACACTCTTATAGTGTGCAGGCTGAGCACTTGAATGTACCACAGGACATGGCATTCCTGCCCAAGCTGATGCACTGGGGGTGGCTATGCTGGCTGCAGCTGGTGCACCTAAGCATCCTTCCCTTGGTGCCTTGGTAGATGGTACATCCTATGGGGGGGTGGGAGGAAGATATGAAAGGGGTAAGCTTCTGGGCAGGTCTGATCACAAGCAAAGTGTGTCAGTGGGTGAGGCCACCCAAGCATATAGGAGATCCACAGTTTTTCCTAATGCCCATAATGGGATGTTATCATCCCTGATGCGTGTTATCCTGGAACCCCCCTTATACACAGCTGAGACAGCTTGGACCTTATCCATGTAGCACAAGGCTGACATTCCTGTCAGTCTATGTGCCCGGTGCTGCAAGCAAATCATGCAAGCTTCGAGTTCCAGGACACCTATTGTGCACATGTACCCCTACCGACTCATGCCACTCCAGCTCCAGAGCCTTGTCCCAGACTCCAGGTCACTTAGTGTGCCCTTGTTAGAATTATTTAAAGTGTAGGCTGGACTTTGTAACGTTTTAGCTCTTGTGTGTGATATTTCCCTTAATTAGGGGGTATATCACACCATTGGCTGGCCGTACTGGTCATATCAGCTATGTTACCATTTAAATATCTATGGGATTTAAGCCTGTGCCTTGTAAGTGGTATGGTAGGTGGTGACAGGGTATAGGGCATCAAACAAGAGTTGGATAGTGCAGGTATCCCCAAGGGTGTGACCTTTGGGGAAGAGCTATCCATCTACCTATTTTTTACCTGTCACAGGGTTGTTTCAGGGGTGGTGAGTGATCAAGGTAACTTGCTCATACAACCATTTACCCCAGTGAAGGAAGTGTCTACTAGAAACCTAGGACAAGGGACACCTAATTCATCTGCCCAGTATTGCCATCTCTCTATATTCAGCTTGGTTCCAGTTGAGTTGAACCACTTTTCCCTGTCTTCCAAGTCATGGGGGTGGAACCTCTCAACCATCAGTCTCCCACAAAGGGTTGTGATTTGAATGCAGCTATGAATGTGAGTGGGTACTGTAGGAAGACAAATTCTAGCAAAAGCTGAACGACGCCAACTTCAAGGCGAACAGGGCTGCTGTGCAAAGGCACTGAGCAGAAAAGGAAGGCAAAGAAGGAGATCGCGATGGTCGACTACGAGTCGCGGAGCAGAGGGGGAGAGGGAAGGAACTCAATACTCTCACCTTTCTTCTCGATCTGGCTGGGAGGGAATCTAGCGGTTGGGGAATCTGTTGGTGGTGACAGGATATAGGGCATCAAACAGGTGTTGGATGTGCAAGTATCCCCAAGGTGTCACCTTAGACGCCCAGACTAGCTTCCCCACTAGGCATTCAAGTTCTTTCCTTCTGAGGATGCCTCCCTCCTTCCTTGACTGTAGTGTCTTAAGGACTTCTGCTCTGCACAGTTGCTTCTTGTGGGCCGGGAGGTCCATTTTCAAGAGAGGTGCATCTAGCAGTAGCCCTAGCACTTCCAGTCTGGTTGTGGGTTGGGTGGCACCTTCATCTTTAGAGGGATCGAACTCTAGTCCTAGCAGTTCAACTTCTCTGTCCATGATCTCAAAGGCCCTCTGCATGTCTACGTGTGTATCAGCCCTGATGGGGTAATCATCCACATAGACATCACAGGTGGCCTTGACACCATGCTCATTGAAACTGTGGTTGAAAATCAACTTGGAGAAGTTGGTCAACTCACAGAAAAAATGGGGGCTCTGGGCTGTGCCTTGAGGGAGAGCTATCCATCTACCAATTTTACCTGTCACGGGGTGTCTGAATCCCATGTACCTCCTAGCTGAAGGATGCAGGGAAACATGATAGAATCCATTTGTCAGATCTCTTTTACCCAACCGATCTGTTGTGGTGAGCGTCTTCATGAATGTTTCAGGGGTGGTGAGTGAGCAAGGTAGCTTGTTCATACAACCATTTACCCCAGTGATGGTGGGGTCTACTAGAATCCTAGCCTTGCCATTAGGCTTGATCCTAATCCCGAACGGGTTGATGCAGCTAACTAAGTCTGCCTGGTCCTGATCTGCCTACAAGAACTCTATCAAGCCTAGCTTCTCAGCCTTATCTAACTCAGAGACAAGGGGGGGGAGGTTGAGCAAGGCACTGGTGTGGTTGTTCACCTCTATGGGGGCTGGAGGGGTGGTCTTCCATTCCCAAGAAACAGGGCCTAAGGCTGCTACAGGACAGGGGACTCCTAATTTATCTGCCCAGAATATCCATCTCTCAGCATTCAGCTTGATCCCAGACGAGTTGAACCACTTTTCCCTGTCTTCCAAGTCATGGGGTTGGTACATCTCATCCACCAGATTCCCACACTCCCCCTTCTCACCTACAATGAAGCAGGGAGGGCCTTGTTAGAAGGCTCACTTCTTGTCATCCCCCTTTGGCGAGTTCCTCTGCCTCTTGTTCTTGCCTTTGTAGCACTTGTCAGCCGTGTGGCCTTCAATGCCACATTGGCTGCAGCGTACCGCCCTTCCATCCTTCGCTTCAGCCCGTTCCTTCTGGTAATCCAGGGAACGTTTGATCTGCGGGGCTAGGGCGATGCATGCATCCTCGAACTTACCCCCCTTAGCCAAGCTTACTAGCTTGTCCCACTGATCGTTAGAAATTTCACCGAAAGGTTTCATTCTTTCGACCAACAGCTCGTGCGCCTTCTCTAGCCCGAGGGCTTTGGTCAGGGCACTCCACTGGACTTCATAGAGGTCGCGGGCCGCCTTATTCGTCCAGAAAGCATAGAAGCAGGTTTTAAAATTGCCTGCTGCTTGTGCTGAGGTGTATAAGACGCTCAGGGTCCAAATCGTGTCCTGCATGGACTAGATGAGGTTCCTGGGGGTATCGAACGCGCACAGTCCCAGGGTATTCCACACGATCTCGTCCGGTTTTCCCTCACCATCGGCGCACTCATGGACAAGGGCCGTGACTTTCATCTGGACCTTGTGCTGAGTTGTCGATGGTGAGTTCAAGGCCATGAGTTTATCCAAAAAATCGGCTGGCATCTGGTAGGTCTGGGGATTTGCGTGGAACTCCGATAACGCCTGACCACATTGTCTGTAGGTCTGGTGAGATCGCAACCCCAGATCCTTGACACCCAGAGCCGCTTCGATAGTATGGTAAAGTTCAGGCCGTTCAACTCGGAGTCTCTTGAGAGCCCTGGGGCTAGCAAGTCGATCGTGCAGGTCAACGAGGGCCTGATCCGGAACTTTCGATAGGTCGACTTCTAAGCCTGCTGTTGCCCACTCATCTTTCGATGGGTTAGGATTACGGTGCTTTTGAGTGCGATCCTTTTTCGAAGGTCCGTGTGCGTCCGTCGTTCGGTTCGCGGGAACATCAGGTAGGATTTCGACGTGGGGATCTGAACAGACAGGTTGGGGGGGGGGAACGCATGGTTAAAGATCTGGGAAAAAAGCTATGAACACGGGTGGGTTCTGTAGGGGGATAAATGCTAGCACGGGCAGGGCGGCGCAACCTACCAGGCTAACAGGGCTGCTGTGCAAAGGCACTGAGCAGAAAAGGAAGGCAAAAGGAGATCGCGAGGGTCGACTACGGGCCGCGGTGCAAAGGGGGGGAGAGGAAAGAAGACGGGCAAACAATACTCTCACCATTCCTCTCCTTCTCCTTGATGGACGCTTGCAAGTCCTTGATGATCCCATTGGCCTCCACCAACTGGCGCAACAGTTCAGAGTTGAGCGAGGAGGTGTCCTCCTCGCGCGTGCGCTTGGATCCAGATGTCACAGATCTGGAGGGGAGGGAATCTCCCGGCTTGGACTCTTGAGGCTTGGAGGAGCCCTTGGTCTTGGCTGGGGCGGTCTTGGCTGGGACGGCCTTGGCTGGAGCGATCTTGGCCTTCTTGGAGGTCTTGGTAGGAGGCGCGTTGGTCTTCTTGGGTGGGGCAGGCTTCCTGCCGCCGGTCTCCATGCGCGCGTTTTTCTTGGTGCGGGCCATGGTAATCAAAACTCGAAAAAGTTGGTTAAGATCAAGGCTTAGCAGCTTGGGGCACCAAGATTTAAGTGCCCCCAGTGACTGTGAACTTGATTAAATACCGGGCAGGACAGTACTGCTGGGAAAACACTGGCGGTGGTTACTCCTGGTTTTGCCCGGGGGTTTACGGGTATTTGAAATATGAAGGCGTCCTGCGGAATCTTACGTCGCGCGTCCGAATACTCCATTTCACCCACTACTGTGTGGGAAATGCGGCATTTCCTTTAGCTTTGAGCTAGTCCCATTCCCTTTGACCCAACCTTGCCCTAGCATGACAATAATCAACCATGAACTCTGAAAATGCATGAATAAATATACCGGTAATCAGCCATGAACTCTGAAAATGCATGAATGAATATACCGGTAATCAATCATGAACTATAAAAATGCATTTACAAAGCATCAACCATGAACTCTAAAAATGCATGAATGGATATACAGGTAATCACGGTGACTATAGCTAGCTCCGGCTTGCGCTATGGTGTCCTTAACTTCACGTCCTGTGAGTAACTGTATTACACGGACGTAACCATTTCAATTTCAATTTCAATACAGGTCATCAACCATGAACTATAAAAACATATTAGGGTCTCCTGGTGGGTCCTTTGGAGGTCAGCCTGAGGGCTCGTGTGTCATTTATTTTTTATTTTATTTTTAGTTGTGAAAGGACTTTCACCCCAGGAGGTGGGTCTCCCGACACAAACCAGCGACACGGAGGATTCAGTTCGAATGGTGGTGCCACTCCTACAATATGCAAAGTAGGCGCACTTAGGGTTGGGGAGAGATACCAACCCACGACCAAACGAACATTCACCACTACCCCTGTTGACCACGGCAGACAAGCTCCCTGCCATGGTCGTTAGAGGCGGAATCAAGGAGACATAACTAGAGAACCACCACGAGGGCAGAAATCCGACAGTACTTCCCTACAAGGTTTGCTTAGGGCCAGGACGCCAAAATACTGAGGAATCGAACCTCACCACCCCCTTCCTACTCTCGCAAGTAGGGTCGATACAGCTAGGGTACTGTAGATCACAAGGGATGTAGAACACACCACATTTGTAACTCAGCCTGCGTGTCCTGCGATCTAACGCCGCCCCCTAACCGCTAAGGTAAACCTCGGCAAGCCAGGAAAAGAGCAATCTCCAGTGGAACTATGGTCTCGGCGATTTTCACGCCCAGACCGGTCTATTGGGGCGAATTTCACGCCCAGACCAGGTGGTTGTGTGTGGGTGGATGAGGGGTGTGTTGTGGAGGTATGGGTGGGTGGTAAGTTGTAAGAACGTGTGGTGATGGGGGGAGAGTGTGTGGTTATGTGTGATGTGGTGGGGGAGTGAGTGTGGGTTAGGTGGTGAAGAGGGAAGGTGTGAGTGTGTGTGTTTTGAGGGGATTTACTGGCCCAGACCGGTCTAGGCGACTCGCACGCCCTGGCCAGGGTTGTGGTGGTGGGGTGGGGGTGAGGGGTGTGATGTGAAGGTTGGTGGTGGTTTGTAGTAAGAACGTGTTGTGATAGGGGGGTGAGTGAGTGGTTATGGGCGGTGTGGTGGGGGAGTGAGATTGTGGGGATGGTGGTCAAGAGAGGTGTGTGTGGGGGGGGGGGGGGGGGGGGGGGGGGGGGGGAGTGTTTGGCAGTGTGAGGTTGAAGGGGTGTGATAGAGGGGGACAGTGTGTGTAGGTGGAGCGTTAGGCTGTGGGCAAGGAATGAGGGTGGAGAAAAGAAGAAGTTGAAAAGAAACTTGGACCACAGGAGGAAGCATACCTAAGCATACCTGAGAAAGTCTAAACAGGAGGTGTCTGGAAAAGGGGGTGAATGTGTAGAGCAGAGGAATCAACGGGAGCGAGGTACGAGCTCCACGGCAATCACGTTTTTAGGCGTGATTGCGGAAATTTCGCATTTCCTGAGTAGGGTGTGGGGGGATTGGTGTGTGAATAATTGTGTAGACTGACAGCGCCGCGGTACAGAGATGAGGGGTCCAGGCTAGGTCCACTGCGTTCCAGCGTTCACTGCGAGGGGTGTGGAGTAAGGAGTTGCGATAAATGAGGGAGATAAGGTCTGGTGGCCGGCGTTTAATGAGCCTGAAAACCAGTACAGACTGACAGCGCCGCGGTACAGTGATGAGGGGTCCAGGCCAGGTCCACTGCGTTCCAGCGTTCACTGCGAGGGGTGTGGAGTAAGGAGTTGCGATAAATGAGGGAGATAAGGTCTGGTGGTCGACTTTTGTTAAAGAATGTGGCCGGGAGCAAACAAACTGCTGCCTGTAGAAACAATGTGCCATCTTCATTGTAGGAGGGGCAACGCCATTCGAACTGAATCCTCCGGGTCGCTGGTTTGGGTAGGGAGACCCACCTCCTGGGGTAAAAGTCCTTTCACAAATAAAAAAAATTATCAGCAATTTCGACCGACCGTATTGTGCTGTCGCTGCATAGGTCTGGCTGCCTTCGGGCAGACCAACATGAATGACAGTAACCAATCATGAACTTTAAAAATGCATTAACAAAGCAATTAATTACATGAGAGGGGGTATTCAGGCCCTGTGCACAGGCTTCTTGCCCAGGGCAATTCGACTGGGTCTGGGTCAAGCCCACCAAACTAAAAACAAAATGCATTGGCACACCAGACCCTAACATGAGGGTCTTCTTGCTCAAGACCATTCAACTAGGTCTGGGTCAAACCCTCCAAACTAAATTAAAACTAAAATAAAAATGCAGTGACACAGCAGTGCCTTGTATGAGGGGGGTCTTCAGGCTCTGTAAACTTGCTTCTTGCCCAAGGCCATCCGACTTTTTCAGGGTCAAACCCCAAAAAGTAAAATTAAATACAATTGCATTGACCCAGCAGGTCCTCGCACGCTAACGTTGTTTCCTGCAGGGAGGAGGGTATCCAGGCTCTGTACACTTGCTTCTTGCCCAAAGCCATCCGATAAGGTCTGGGTCAATCCCATACAAATACAAATTAGTAAAATACATTGACAAAGCAGATCCTTACATGCTTATGTTGCTGGCTGCAGGGAGGAGGGTCTCCAGGCTCTGTACAAAGGCTTCTTGCCCAAGGCCATCCGACTGGGTCTGGGTCAAACCATCGGGCTTATGATGTTCAAGGAATGTATGATCCTTTTCGGGGCAGAGAACTGACTATGTTGCTGTACCGGTAGTTCATCTTGATCTCTAGCTGTGAAATAACAAGATAGGCTGAGTGCTGGGTCTTCAGGCTCTGTACGAAGGCTTGTTGTCCAAGGCCATCCGATGGTCTGCCTGGGTTGGTCAAACCACCAGCCTCTCTATGTCCAAGGAATTCTTTATCCTTTTCGGGGCAGAGACTTGAACTTGAAGTTGGTTACAAGGCTCCAACCAGCAATTTGGCTGCTCGCCGTCTTGGGCAGAAAAATAAATTGCCAGATTACCAGATTACCAGATCACGGGTACATTGGTTACCGCCAACCCTAAGTGTGCCTACTCTTTTGTAGGAGAAGCAACGCCATTCGAACTGAATCCCCTCCCTGGTTTGGGTCGGGAGACCAACTTCCTGGGGTGAAATTCCTTTCACAACTTGTGTTTAAAATGCTCCAGCCATCTTGAACTTGAACTTGAGCTCCAGCCATCAAGGCTGATCGCCGTCGTTGGCAGTAATATAATCAATTCAAATTTCCGGGACAGAGAACTGAGTGTGCTGCTATAGTTTGGCTTGATTTGTAAGGGTTGAATGCAGGGACTTGCGCTGCGTTAAATAACCAAGATGAATTTTAAGTTGTCATATAGTTGGAAGGGGCTGCTTATTTGAATACACGTGCCATATTTGCCTAGGTATGGTGTCTACCGGTAGTATACAGGAATGTGCAGGGATAGTGCTATATATAGATGCCAGGGAGCCAGGGTATGCGTCACAGAGGAGGGATGCAAGTACCCACAAAGCCAGTACCCACAAGCCAGATCTCCTATACCCTAAACTCTATACCCTAAACCCTAAAACCCGAGGAGATCTGGCTTTTGGGTACCGGCTTCCCCCCACCATGCGTCACGTATAGAATACGTCCTATCAAGCCGGTGTCTTCAGCGACTTGCACGCTGGGAAATGCTCCCATTAACCTTGACTGTAACATCTAATTACTGTTTAATTCATTAATTTAATTTAATGCTCCCGTAATCGTACCGTAGCTAGAAGGTTATAAAGTTCGGCTTTATAGGGAGATCCTTCGTTTACCGTCAAGCCCTTGCTGGTACCCTGTACCGTTCGTTGGTATTTCTCAGGTTTGCTTCCAAAGACGGACAGAGCTGGGTTGCACGCGTCCCTTCCGACTCCCTTCGTGGGGATGCACCGGCTGCCTGGTTCCGGAAATAAAGTCGGCGGGTGAAGATCGTTATCTGTCACAGCAGGAGGCAGGGGGCACTACTGATTGGAATTTACAGTAAAGTCACATTAGTGTTCGTATGTGTTTTTGTTTGGTTAACAATTTTGTAGGTACGTCATAATTATGGGGCGACTTTGTTGATACCCACAACCCAGGCTATCTTGCGCAAGTACTTAAACTTTGAATGTGGGTGGGTTAATGGGTGGTATGAATGGGTGGGTGAATGAGTGGTATGGATGGGCATGGGTTGGTGAAGAGGTGGGTAATGTGGGTGGGTGGGTGAACGTGTGTGTGTGACAGAGTGAGTGAGTGAGTGAGTGTGTGTGGGTGGGTATGGGTCGGTATGGGTGGCATGGATGGGTGTGGGTGGGTGGATATGGACGGCTGGCTAGATGGGTGAATGAGTGGGTGGAAGGGTGGGTATGAGTGGGTACGGTACTCCGTACTTGGGCAACCCAAAGGGGGTGTATAATTGATTTTTGACTGTCACACATTCCCTGTTTGAGAATTCTGAGGATGTCATTGTGTGAGACATAGTGTAAATACCCAGAATCCATATATAATCGTGCCTCTTATTTATATTTAAGAGGGGGGGGGGGGGGGGGGGCCCTCCACATATTTTAAGGCAGAGGGTAGGGTTTCCTTTTTTATACTCAAATGAATTTCACTCCACCTGGTGAGACCTCTCACTACCGTACATCAACCAGCGCCACCGAGGATTCAGATAATTGTACCCCTAATACAAGATCACTTAGAAAGTAACTTGAACTTGGGTACATGGCTCCGGCCAGCGATTAGGCTGCTCGCCATCTTCGGCAGTAAAACAAATTACCAGGGAAAGTTAGAAAGTAACAGTCAAGTAAGAACTTGGTATCCGTACATTGTATGGTAGTTGCACGTAGCTGCTATTGCGACTTGAGCTTGGTTATATAGCTTTAACCATTTTGGCTGCTCGCCATCTTCGGCAGTAAAAAAGCATTAGCCGGGGAAATGTAAACGGGAACAAATTGTTATTGTGCCGACACTCAAACTCTTTGGGAGAAAATCCAAGAGTGACTACTAGGTCGCATGGGAAGCTGTGATCAGATTGTTCGTTACAGTGAGGCGCGAGTGTCCGGGTTTATACTCATGCCTGGGACTTAGCTACAAGGGTACAACATCTAGGCATGCATATAGCACGCGCCCAGTGGCGTGGTCCTGTAGTCACCCAGACCGTCACTGGGCTTTCACGTGTGCTTAGTAACGCGTCATGCTACTGCCATAAGCTGTAGCATAACAAAAGCTGTAGCATGACAAAAGCAGAGCTTGCCATAGCATAAGCGAATATCTCTCAGGTGCGATCATCCATAAAAAACATTGGTCGGTCTTGAAGGTTGCCAATGCATGGTTAGGGAATGGCAATGTGACATTATATGATATCATGTCATCATATGATATTAAATGATACAGGCAGTCTGACTAGGCTAAAGTGACCATTTACATACAATATCATACGATGCAATTTGTATGATTTAATATCATATGATATCATACTCGCCTTTGGTCAACATCATATGATGTGCCCTATGATGGTCCCTATGTATGATACTTCAGCTCAGCTTCAACTTAAACTTGAAGTGGGCTACATGAGGCCAGCAGTTACATAAACAATTCAAATATAAGCATTCATCAGCTCAGCCTCGCACAGACCACCAGCATCCTATTTTCCACCATCATTTCCAACACCAGCAATATATTTTCCACCACCATCATATTTGAGGTAGGTGGCTGGTGCTGCTGCAATGCCAATAAAATAACGTTTTGACAACAAGACATAAATCAATCAATAGCACGCCTTCTTACGAGGCGTGAGGTTGAGGGGGCCAGCCCGTTTGCTTGCACGTTGTAGAAAGATTACTAGGGGCTCATGTCCTAGCACGTTGTTTCAACAATCATTAGTGCGGCGGTTCTTCCTGTATCAATCAAGATCAGCAGCCCCAATCCCGTTTCAACGAATGGCTCAATGGTGGAGCTCGCTGAAACAAAAAGGTGCGGAGTTCGAATCCCCACGGGTGCAGTTTAGTTTCCGCGGTCGCTGTTAACCGCCATGATCGCACTGTTCAGGTTAAGTAGCAGCCCGTTCTCTATCGTCGGAGGACAGATCTCTCTTAACACCACGACCCAACTGGCATTATCTTCATCAGCAGCTCCAGTGCAAGACACTGCTACTTGGGGGGGGTCTATGCACGGCAACCTTTTATTTTGCTTTAAAATGGGCACTACGGGTGGGAAAGGTGCTGTAGAGTTGCATACTTGCATATAAGGGTGCCGATGAGGCGATGACTCCCAAAATTTGCAGCAAGACCGCTAAACCAGCTCCCTCATCAAAAGTGCGTGCCACCAGTAATGTGTACTATCAATATATGGGCCCTTTACAGAGCCCTACTTTGCCAATGGATTTCAAACATTTCAAAATCAAGTGCCTTATCACGGTTTGCAAAAATGCATCCATCCATCCATCCATCCATCCATTCTGGGCACACAAAAACTTGCCGTGGTTGCTTCTCATGCAGACCTTCTTGCTCACCTCAGAAAACTCAACCTGAAATAGCTCCCACTCTCGCATCTTGTCTCGGAATTGTAAGAAACCTTGAGGCGTGGCACACAACCACTTGCCAAGGTGGGACTTCAATGCATAGCGCTTCAGTGACTTAACATAGTACACATAGACCACCTCCGAGGGTGAAATCTTCCTTGCCTTCGCACGAATGATGCCACCAGGACGCACAGTAACAAAACCGTGGGTGAAATCTCCCTTGCCTTCGCACGAATGATGCCACCAGGACGCACAGTAACAAAACCGAGGGTGAAATCTCCCTTGCCTTCGCACGAATGATGCCACCAGGACGCACAGTAACAAAAAAACCATGGTGGGTCTTGAAGGTAGCCTTGCCGACACACTTTAGATCAGCTTCGTCCAGACCACCAGCATCCACAGAAAAGGATGAACCTTCTCTAAAATTGGAGGTGCCTACTGCTGCTGCAATACCAGATACCGTTGCACCTACAAGGAGGGTTGGGCGAGTGTTATATTTCAGATTTTTGTAGGCCAGGTTGAGTATCTACTTGGTCTACTAAAGCCTGATGTCAAGGTTGTTGCGTAGCCATTGCATGGCGGAGCGCGGGTTCGAGGGGGGGCTAAGTGCGGATTTGGGGGGCTCGCCATGCAGCGACAAAATGGCGACGTATCGTCGGAAACAAAAACAGTGGGTTGGGCGTATACATTTATACGTTGGTGCGTATGTATACGTTGTCTGTTTCCCCATGTGCGCATTATGTAAACCTTGCCATACCTTATTTTCACCGTGTCATACGTTGATATAAATCTGCGCACTGTATACGACTTATAAATACAATCATATGCATCCATACGACTCATATTGACATATATATGTTACATCCCAAGCCTACCTGCAAGAATTGTCGTGTCCAACTGTACTTTACTAAGACCACTAACAGCGGTATGTATGTGTATGTTACAGTCCAGGGGTAGGCCCAATAGGCTAAACGGACTTGCCCAACCGTATATGAAATGCTTAAAAAGAAAAAGCACTGATGAACTGAACCCCAAACAATCGTTTTACCGACGGGGGCCCTGAGTTTGTGCTACAGTGATAATTTAATTATACAATATAATTAAATCAATATCTCATCTGGGATGATAATTAAATTGTGTGATTATTATCGCATTTTTATGAATTGTATCCGATCGTATTAAGTATTTCCATCCTTCAAAGGAATCAGGATTCATGAGCAGCTTCAAACTGGAGTCTTTACCCACCAATTCAGGTTCAATTTTCATTTCCCTCAAAACATTTTTTTCTATCCTCAGCGTATACGGTAACGGACATTATAATATGTAATGCATTTCATCTTTGACTACACTTCTACCATCAACCATCATATCACAGCACCTGCAAATTCTACCAGAACGAGAGGTGCTCCTTTCTGATTCGACATTGAAGTTGTGAGCTCGAAAACGTAGTCTTGCTATGCATTTAATATCATCCCTATTGTTTAATAAGTTATTGTACGTTGAACTATCCTCCGGTTTCTATCCTCCGACATCATCCAATATGCATACGTAATAGTTAAAATACCGATTCCTTGGTTATCATCAAGATTCCTGGGGTTCACTATACTCAGGGCTTGCCAGTCAATGCCTCTTATTTTAGAGATGCCTTCATCAATTTTCCCCAAGTCAATCTTGCTCAGTGAAGTCTGATTATCTTGAATAATATCAGAGAGATGTTCTATAACACCTTATCTCTGAATGCAGCAGATTGTAGAAGTGCTACTGCGCTCCCAGGGGGCACTGCCTATTTTGTAGGAGTGGCAACCCAACGCCATTCAAACTGAATCTTCGGTGTCGCTGGTTTGTGTAGGGAGACCCAACTCCTGGGGTGAAAATCATTCACAACTAAAAACAACTGCACCTGCGTTAGAGCACAACATGTTTTTTGTTTTTTTACAATAATATGGGTTTTTAGCCAAACCTACCAGCAATAATTTGGCCGTCGCTCCAGCACTGAGACCAGCTGCTCCAACAGATTGTAGAAGTCCTACTGCACTCCCAGCGGCCACTGCACCTGCATGAGCACTCATCATTCTTGCAGCCGTTGACCCGGCCCGAATCCCTCCAGCCCCAAAGCCAACAACATAAATCACAGCGGGAATTATGAGTGGTGCAAGCACTGCACCGATAACTACCCTTTTCTGTGTAACTAGGTTTTCTGGAGACATGAACTCTTGCCGCGTGACTTCAACATCTTCGGCGTGCCCTAATGCTTTTTCAATTGCAGAGCGAGCCTGGGAGATGCCGACACACGTCCTGGAGAACCTGCATCCATCAAAGGAAATTGGAAATTGTTACACCTTGCCACAGGGCATGAGGTTGAAGGAACCTTCCCTTCCACTTGCATGGGTGAAGGTTACTGTTGTAGATGACTTATATGTCTGGGCCAAAAGCGGCTAAACCCGACACGGACAGCGCGCTATTATAAATAGGACTAGCATCAGAGCCCGTCGTACCAACGGGAGGACCACCCCCGTGGCCACGTCAGCGAAAGCTCACGGAAAATCGTAATCCGAAACCACTGAAACCAAAAGCCCAACTGCCTGGGCCAAAAGCGGCTAAACCCAACACGGACAGCGCGCTAATATATATAGGACTAGCATCTGAGCCCGTCGTACCGACGGGAGGACCCCCGTGGCCACGTCTGCGACAGGTCTCGGAAAATCGAGATCCGAAACCAAAGAAACCAATGCCCTGAAACCACGCGCTAAACCCTCGCGCTACTTTATATAATAAGACTAGCATATGAGCCCGTCGTATCGACGGGAGGACCACCCCCGTGGCCACGTCAGCGACAGGTGTCGAAAAATCGAGATCCGAAACCACTGAAACCAAAATCCCAACTGCCTGACCAAAAAGAGGCTAAACCCCTGACAACCTACTATTATGCTACTTTATATAATAAGACTAGCATCTAAGCCCGTCGTACCGACGGAAGGACCACCCCCGTGGCCACGTCAGCGACAGGTCTCGGAAAATCGAGATAGGAAACCAAGAAACCAGAAGCCCAACTGCCTGGGCCAAAAGCGGCTAAACCCTTGACCACCTACTATCATGCTACTTTATATAATAAGATATAATGTGCATATGTCGTATATTTTTGTATATGTTGTATATTTTATTGAACACCAGTCACGCTTAAGCTTTGTTATAGTCCGGCTTTCACGCCGTCTCTAGAGTGACATAGAGCACGCAGGTTTAAGTCCCTGTTGTGCTCCCTGCAGTGCCGTTGCCAGCTTGGGCACGTGCACTGTCATGCAGTACTCTACTGTACTGCCGTCATCTCTCTTCATCAATCCGCTCATGCGCTGATTGATCATCTTGTCAAGTGCTTCCAGCTATCTATCTTCCCGTGTCCCTTGCAGTCTTCATACTCCGAACACAATAAGCTTTAGAAAGTCATTTGGTGTCCACTTTACAGCCTCTGTCACATCTCGAAGAGTTACATCACTGTGTGTTTCGATCGGCGCCCCCTGAGTCCTAAGAGTGTATTGTTACAAAAATGCTTATAACTAATTAATTAATTTATTTGATAACGTTTACATTTCCCGTGGACCCGTGGTGATTAATTTTACTGCTCAAGACGGCGAGCAGCCAAATTCGTAGCTGTATCTATGTAACTAAATTCAAGTTCCCGAGTTCGGACTTGGTAGAATTCTGTTTGATTTCTTCTCGTTATAACAAGTTCCTGAAGGTTATGTCTATGAACTTCAACATTTGAGCTGGAACTTGGTTTACGTTCGTTAACCTCTCCTGGCTATCTTGAGCAGCCTGAAGCTTAAGAGGTCATGTACTCAATCCGTGCAACATTTAGAATAAGGCAAAGCATACCGGTCCCTGTATTTATTTATTTATTACATCAACCGCCCTTCGACTAAACTGTCCAATCCGTTTAGGGTGCTACCCGTTTTGTGTGATAATAATCGCACTAGAGGACCGGGACTCCGAAGTCAGTGAGCAGCACAGAGTTGGCTGAAAAACCATGTAGCAATTCAAATTTAAATGCTCTTTATTCCAAGGTCAGCCATCTACTTCCTACGTCTGCTGGCGTCTAAAATTCTTTTTTTAATTATTAATCACTCTCTTCTCCATATTATTTAGGTGATGTCACGGGTTCATGCGCAGGTGACGTGGGCCAATGCCTCAGTCAATGACAAAACCCCAAGGTATCGGCAACTCCCTCCTCCAGTGGTAGGGGTGTCGTATCAAGGTTGAGCCCTCAATGGGACCGCTAACCACACTCTCATCCATCTCAGCCTGTACACTCAACTCAGCCAGTACACCACTGACCTAGTCAAGTCTTCAAACTGTCTAACCCGCTTGAGAAGCTCCCTGGATTCCATCGATGTCTCACGGGTGGACATGCAATTGGACGACCGAGAGCACAATGCTTTTCTTTTCAGCTACAAGCAGCAGCTCTCACCTGACTGGATATGCAGCCAAGCCTGGCGCTGCCTAGCACACCTTGAAGCAGACACAATCAGCTGTTTGTAACTGCTGAACTCGTTCGGGGAAGCCTAGTGGCTGACTAAGGGAGCTTCCTATCAGGTGCAAAGAAAAACCGAAAAGAAAAACACTGACTAGGTAGGCAGCCCAGAGGTGGATGGAAAACTAGGTACCAGTCCACTCAGCCAGTTAACTCATGCATCTGCTAGTGTGTAAAAATGTTCAATTATATCCCATTCTGACTCACTTACCCACACCCACCCACCCACCTGCTAACCAAGTTCAAGCATCCCCTCTTCAAGCACGGCCAACTGTGTCCTGGACCACTCAAGTATGTGTCCATGTGTAAGTGCATTGGCAAAGCTTTTTATACCATGTTTCACCCCCTCCCGCAGGGGGTGGGCCCAGAGAGTGTTCATAGAGAGCACTTAGTCAAATCATTTGTTTGAAATAACTAGACCACTCGAGTATGTGACATGTGCACTGGCGACCTGCATCTCTCTGTTAATTCTTTTGAGTGCTTATAACTAAATTCATCTAAATATTTCATACGTTTATCCTGGTGATTTAGAATTGATCTCAAATCCTTGGGGTTGGGATAGTCGCCTTTGTCAATTTGCCTACCCCTGGACTACGACAATACTTGCGAAGTATTTATTTTATTTTCACATAATCCGCTATCAGCCGCCATGGTAGCTCTATCCAGGTGAAGTAGCAGCCCGTTCTCTACCGCCTTGAGACGGGGCTCCCTTAATACCACGCCCCACCAGGCGTTCTGGGCTACTTTTTCAAGTCAAAGGCAGAAAGCGTTGGTGCTTCCTCTCAAAAACATGTGGTGACTTTGTTTTCTCTCAAGGGGGGGCGGTGCGCGCCTTTTTTTTATCTAATCGCTACAAGGAACAACTTCTCTGTCTGAGTACTCACGAATGTTGCGTGCTAATCATGATAGGACATCGAAAAAGTTTTTTTTTCAAGGTTGGACAAGTCTCCTTAGCATATCTGGCTACCCATGGGCTATACATATGCAAACCATATACATGGACAGACCAGTGCCTCATCTGCTACCCTGTCCGTCTCGTTGGCGGAGCCCCTCCTCCTGGGGAGCATGTGCCTCCAGATTCACCCCATTGTCCGTCGGCCCAACAGCCCCAACCGACCGACCGAAAGACGAAGCCTGACACATCAGCCAAATGTCTCATAACTAACTGGCTCTGGTCAGCTCCAGTCCGTTGCCACCTGTCGTTCCATTGCCTACACTCTCCACCAATTTCCCGCGTCGCTTGCAGTGCTGCATAAGACTTGTCCACTTCTTCTTGGCCACTTCTTTTCTTTTTGTGTGACGCATCACAAATTGAGCGACACTTCGTGCGACCCCAATGCGATTTGCTGCCTCCCATGGAGCCAGGAGCCCGGGGGGGGGGGGGGGGGGGGGGGGGGGGGGGGGGGGCATTTCTGACTATTTTAGGCAGATCCATGCATTGCCAAGCAGCGACAGAATGGCGACGCGTCGCACGAAAATACTGTGTCCTTGGTTACTCCAGGAGGCTAAACGCAATTCAGTGGGTTTGGTTTGGCTGGGTAGAAAGTCATGAGGGCTGCCTAGAAACTATTTCTTGTAGCCGAAAAAAAGCGATGTCAAGAATGCTGAACGGGGTTCGCCGGTGGACAGACCCCTGCCTCATCAGCTGCCTGTTGTCTCATCCACATCTTATTGGCCACTTTTTTGTGTGTGCGGGGCATTGCAAATTGAGCTTCTCCCCTAACTGGATATTCAGCCGGACCTGGTGCAGCCTAGTGTAGCTCGAAGCCGGCACAAATAGCTATCTATAACTACTGAACTAGTTTGGGGAAGTCTAGTGGCTGGCTAAAGGAGCTGTCTGGCAGCTGCTAAGAAAAGCCGAAAAGAAAAGCTACAGCCAGTAGGCTGAACGCGATTCACCGGGAACCAGTTCACTGAGTGATCATGATCAGTCCATATCCATCAACCCCAGTATGACGCACTGCCCCCCGGAACCTGCGGAGTTGTCACAGTCCAGGACTGGTCGGGTCAACTTCACAACTGCTTTGTAGCTGAAGCTATCCCTACAGCAGCCGGCCCCTTGTTCAGATTGTTCAACACGCGTTCAGGTGTTAAACACCCGTTTATGTACATATTTGGTTAACCATATAGCTGTTGAACCGGTGATGTACACGTACATGATGTACGCGTACATATTTGGTTAACCATATAGCTGTTGAACCGGTGATGTACACGTACATGATGTACGCGTACATATTTGGTTAACCATATAGCTGTTGAACCGGTGATGTACACGTACATGATGTACGCGTACATATTTTGTTAACCATATAGCTGTTGAACCGGTGATGTACACGCACATGATGTACGCTTACATATTTGGTTAATCATATAGCTGTTGAACCGGTGATGTACACGTACATGATGTACGCGTACATATTTGGATAACCATATAGCTGTTGAACCGGTGATGTACACGTACATGATGTACGCGTACATCTTTGGTTAATCACATAGCTGTTGAACCGGTGATGTACACATTCATGATGTACGCGTACATATTTGGTTAATCATATAGCTGTTGAACCGGTGATGTACACGTACATGATGTACGCGTACATATTTGGTTAACCATATAGCTGTTGAACCGGTGATGTACACTTACATGATGTACGCGTACATATTTGGTTAACCATGTAGCTGTTGAACCGGTGATGTGCACCCTGAACACCTGTTGAACAACCTGAAGTGGTGCAGGCTGCCATAGGGTATGGGTCCACCACAATATAGCTTTAGTTATCAAGCCACTCCCTGACTCTAACTGACTATTGACATACGTATGGGTCCACCACAATATAGCTTTAGTTATCAAGCCAATCCATATTCTTGTTAGGGAACGGCAATATGATATCATATGATGCCGGCAGTCTGACTAGGCTAAAGTTACCATTTATAGACGACATCATATGATGCAACTTGTTTGATAACATATGATATCACACTCGCCTTGGGTCAACATTTGATATGCCGGTCCCTAATTCCTGTCGGTCCACCTGCGATTCTCTTCTGGTACTGATTGGGTCAACTTCACAAAGCTCAGCAGAAAGTTGCGCGTGACCTGACGGGGGATTTTTGGACCGCCGGCGCTCGGGCCACGATTCAGTACTAAAACTGTTAGTGGCGTGGCAGGTCCACAGAAAATTGGGGGTGACCGACGGGGGATTTCGGGACCGCTGGTTCTTGGGCCAATTTCCAGTGGATCCGGAAGAACCGACCGAGTTGGTGTTGGTGGCGTGGCAGGTCGATAGAAAGTTGCGGGTGATCCGGTGGTGGATTGCAGGACCGCTGGTTCTTGGTCCAGTTTTCAGTGGAACCGGAAGAACCGACCAGTTTTTCTTACCCTCACTGGGACCATTTCATTGAGCGATCATGACAATCCCATATTTTGGAATTCGCCGAAAGCTGCTCTGCCTAGTCTCTTGAGCCCAATTGCCCACTCCTAGACTTTAGACTACATACATACAACCAGGGATGTTGATTATCGTACGATGTATCATATGATAAAATACATCTAAACGATATCGTAATTGACAACCATATGTACAACTCTTTGAGGTTGGTTCCTTCAGCCTCTTTGGCTTCCTGTGGACCGCCAAACACGCACACACTCTAACATTTGAATATGCAGTTTAAGTACACGTTTGAATATGCAGAACAATACACGGTGAGCAGTACAACGCGAGCTTACCAAAAGAATAGGTTCATGACGTGCTGCCGTTGAGAAGACCTAGTCGTCACAAAAACATACACAATAAGCAACAAATCCCATCGACGAATGGTTCGATGGTCGAACATTCGTTGAAATGAAATAAGGTGCAGGGTTCGAATCCCTACGGGGCGTTTTAGTGTTGGCAATCGCTGTCAACCGCCATGGTAGAAAGGTCCAGGTAAAGTAGCAGCCCGTTCTCTACCACCGTACGGCAGGCTCCCTTAATACCACCCCTCAACAGGCGTTCTCATCGCAAAGTAATCTCAAGGTGCCCCTTTGTCCGCCGGCTTGCTGATTTGCCTAACCCACTGCTGCAGGATGTTCCCCACAGGTTTTCCTGGGGCGGTCTTCTTGGCAGGCCCAGGAGAGCATGCCTCCGGGGCAGGTGCCAACTCAGCAGGGTTGTCCCTACAGACACAGCCAGCGGTGGGAGGGACCTAACCAGAGGAGCTGGATTCACACATACACCTTGTGGTGGAATGATCAGGTCTGCTAGGGCTACGCCCAAGGGCCGAGGCAGATCCAGCAGGGCCAGGCTCTGAGCCAGACCCAGGGCTTGTCTCGGAGAAAGGTGGTGAGGGCGCGTTGCAGTACGTGAGGAACAGCTGATTGAAACCCTCCCATTCTGACTCAGTTTGGCCTAAGGCATCGTGGATCTTGCTAACGTACGTCTGCATTGAATGGCACGTGATATGGATTGTGGGTGAGGGGGGTGGGGTGGGGTGGGGGTGGGGTGGGAGGGGGGGGTGGGGGGGGTGAGGGCTGGGTGGGGGTGAGGGGTGTGGGTGTGACGGGGGGGTGGGAAGGTTGGGGTGGGAGGTGGCTGGGTGGGGGTGAGGGGGTGGTGGGGTGTGGGGTGTGGGAGGGGTGGGTGGGGAGGTGGCTGGGTGGGGGTGAGGGGGTGGTGGGGTGTGGGGGTGGGAGGGGTGGGGGGGGGAGGTGGCTGGGTGGGGGTGAGGGGGTGGTGGGTGGGGGTGAGGGGGTGGTGGGGTGTGGGGGTCGGAGGGGTGGGGGGGGGAGGTGGCTGGGTGGGGGTGAGGGGTTGGGAGGGAGTGTGAGGGGATGTGAGGAATTTGGCCTTATAAATGAATTAATGAATTAATAAGTATACATAGTACACCTTCCTACGAGGCGCGAGGTTGAGGTTATCCTGTTTGCTTGCACTGGGGCTAACCACCAAGCATAAACTAAACACATATTGCACTGTACTATAAATAAATAAATAATAAGTAGTACGCCTTCTTACAAGGCGTCAGGTTGAGGGGGGCAGCCTGCTTGCCTGTACTGGAGCCGATCACCAAGCATAAACTCAACACATATTCCACTGCAGTATAAGTATAAATAAATGAATAGTGCGCCTCAGAGACTGGCGTCTCTTGAGGCGTACTATTCATGTTTTCTCTGGTACGCCTTCTTACGAGGCGTGAATTTAAGGGGGCCAGCCTGTTTGCTTCCAGTGGGGCCAAGCACCAATGGAAGTACAAGTATAAACCCATACATTGGAGGCAGTACGAGCATCCCCAGAACAAACTAAGAAAGCAGGCCAAGAGAGGCAGTACAAGCATGAGAGGCAGCACGGGAATCCCAATAACACAAGTACAAAAGCAGGCCAAGAGAGGCAGTACGAGCATTCCCAAAACACAAGTACAAAAGCAGGCCAAGAAAGGCAGTACAAGCATGAGAGGCAGCACGGGAATTCCAAGAACACAAGTACAAAAGCAGGCCAAGGGAGGTAGTAGGAGCATGAGAAGCAGTACGAGCATCCTCAGAACGCAAGTACGAAAGCAGGCCAAGAGAGGCAATATGAGCATGAGAGGCAGTACGAGCATCCCCAGAACACAAGTACAAAAGCAGGCCAAGAAAGGCAGTACAAGCATGAGAGGCAGCGCGGGAATCCCAAGAACACAAGTACAAAAGCAGGCCAAGAGAGGCAGTATGAGCATGAGAAGCAGTACGAGTTTCCTCAGAATACAAGTAAAAAAGTAGGCCAAGAAAGGCAGTACAAGCATGAGAGGCAGTACGAGCATCCCAAGAACACAAGTAAGAAAGCTAATAAGGCAGCTCACCTCCAAAGCTATGGCTTTAAAACCCCCTGGGGCCATGCCACCACAGCCAAGTCACGCCCCTTGCCCTTGCATTTGCACAGCTAAATCTATGGCTTTATAACACCCCTGGGGGGGGGCCCGGTGTACAGCTTAAGCAGAAGTCATGCTATCTCCCCCAGTAGCCTGCTAGTCAATAAATGAAAAACGAAAAGGAGGCAGCTCACTTCTAAAGCCAGAATGCCCATGGGTTCCTCAATCTGTACTCCAATCTCCTCAATACCGAGCAGGAGGAAAGCCAACAAAGTGGCTACTGGTACTGTCGCCCATCCTAACTCGTGCCAACAGCTGAAGGGTAGTGCTGTTAGCCAGAGTACGAGGAAGCGTACGGTGTGGCGCGTGTATGACAAGGGGCTGGATGGGTGGCAGAGGGGGAATGTAGGTCAGATGGGAAGGGATGGCTCAAGGAAGGATGGGGACGGAGGGGGGTAGACGGGGGAAAGGATGGCGCAAGGACAAAGGAGGTCAGATGGGGAAAGGGATGGCAAACGGACGGAGGGGGGGAGTCGGGGGAAAGGGGTGGCACAGGGCCGAAAGGGGGACAAATGGGGAAGGGGTGGCACAAGGATGAAGGGGGGCAGACGAGGGAAGGGGTGGCACACTGACGGAGGGGGGCAGTCGGGGGAAGGGATGGCACAAGGATGAAGGGGGGCAGCAAGAGAAGGGATGGGACAAAGATGAAGGGGGGCAAACGAGGGAAGGGATGGCGCAAGGATGAAGGGGGGCAGACGAGAGAAGGGATGGGACAAGGATGAAGGGGGGCAGATGGGGAAGGGATGGCACAAGGAGGAAGGGGGGCAGACGGGGGATGGGGTGGCACACAGATGAAAGGGGGGCAGATGGGGAAAGGGATGGCACATGGACAAAGGGGGGCAGACGAGGGAAGGGGTGGCACATGGACAAAAGGGGGCAGAAGGGGAAAGGAATGGCACACTGACGGAGGGGGGCAGTCAGGGGAAAGGATGGGACAAGGATGAAGGGGGGCAGACGAGAGAAGGAATGGCACAGGGACGAAGGGTGACAGGCGGGGCAAGGGATGGCACAAGGATAAAGGGGGGCAGGCGAAGGAAGGGATGGGACGAGGATGGCATCAGAAGGAAAGAGGTCAGAATGGCTGGGGGAGGATTGAGGGGGGGGAGGGAGAGAGGGAGGAAAGATCAGATGGGAGGAGTAGGGAGTTGGGTTGAAGCACGGTTTGCAAATTCAATTCTTTCAATATTGCGCAGGATATGAAGTAGCAGCTACTGTGCGCAGTCAAAACACGAAGACTGATTGGGAAGACCTACCAACATGGATTTGTTTTCAGTTCAGAAAGTAAGTTTTTGGTGGAGCCCCCTCTTCAAGGGGGCGGGAGCCCCCGGGGTTACGCATTTGTCACTCTGTGTTAACGACCGACCGTCTGACCAAGACGAAGCCTGACACATCAGCCAACGGCCTCCTAAATAACTCGCTTCCGTTGCCACCTGTCGCTAACACTCTCCACCAATTTGTAGCGTCGTATGCGACGCTGCATAGAACTTGGTCATAGCTTAATACGTGTAGGCCACATTCAGGGATAGCGTCCTGATAGCTTTGAATAGCTTGTCAGAGCCATTTGGGGCCATATATTTGGGTTACAAATATCAGCAATTAGGCCAAAACGGTGTTACAAGTAGCGAAAGCTATATAAAGTGTTTGTCCTGGGTGGCCGTGTAATACCGATAATACAAAAAAACAGTTTAGGGCAAAGTGGAATAAAATGGTCATTTTTTTTTATTACTTGATTTATTTCAATCAAGTCATGTTTTTAATTTCAATTTATACAAAAAAGGGGGGAAATATCAGCCTACCAAGGTGTTTGAACAATCTTTTCACAGGTCTGAAAGGCTGCCTGTAAATTCCGGATGCTCTCATCAATGTGGGTCTTTGACTCAATCTTCATGTTGCTTTGAATTGCCAGGTGGCCGATGGCATTGAGCACGGTCATTACAGGCGTGGGCGAGGACGCCACCAGCTCTAGTTCTTCAGGCCTCAGTTGTCTGTAAGGAAGTGATGGGAGATGTGGGTAAGATGGGGGATATCCAGGTGGAGGTAAGATGGGGGATGGACAGGTGGAGGTTAGATGGGGGATGGCCAGGTGGAGGTAAGATGGGGGATGGACAGGTGGAGGTAAGATGGGGGATGGCCAGGTGGAGGTAAGATGGGGGATGGACAGGTGGAGGTAAGATGGGGGATGGCCAGGTGGAGGTAAGATGGGGGATGGCCAGGTGGAGGTAAGATGGGGGATGGCCAGGTGGAGGTAAGATGGGGGATGGACAGGTGGAGGTAAGGCCAGATTGTCCAAGGCACTAAGCACGGACATCGAAGGCGAGGATACCACTAGCTCTGGTTTGGAAGGAGGAAGGAGATCAGATGGGTCGAGGGATGAGGGAGAAGGGATGAGATGTGATGGGGGATGTAGGTCAGATGGGGGATGGCCAGGTGGAGGTAAGGCCAGATTGTCCAAGGCACTAAGCACGGACATCGAAGGCGAGGATACCACTAGCTCTGGTTTGGAAGGAGGAAGGAGATCAGATGGGTACAGGGATGAGGGAGGAGGGAGGAGACGTGATGGGGGATGTAGGTCAGATGGGGGATGGCCAGGTGGAGGTAAGGCCAGATGGTCCATGGCATTAAGAATGGTCATCACAGGCGTGGGCAAAATGCAACTAGATCTGAATGTGGAAGGAGGAAGGAGATCAGATGGGCCGAGGGAGGAGGGAGGAGATGTGATGGGAATTAGGTCAGATGTCCAGGTAAAAGGTGCCACACTTCACCACCTCACTTGCAGGTTTTCTTTCAGGTGCTAGTTGTAGTGCCACTGCTAAATTATGTGCCTTTGAGTGTGGGGGTGCTACCTTGGCTACCTTTGTGTATGGGGGTGCCAAACTTCACCATCTTACATGCAGGGTTCCTTTCAGGTGCTAGTTGAAGTGCTACTGCTGAATTATGTGCCTTAGTGTATGGGGGTGCTACTTGAGAGCCATGTAGGGTTGCTTGAAGGGGCCAAACCAAGCCATGTGGGGTTACTTGAAGGGGCCAGGCCAAGCCATGTGGGGTTGCTTGAAGGGGACAAGCCAAGCCATGTGGGGTTGCTTGAAGGGGCCCAAAAAGATGCTAGTAGCACCAAAAAGGCAGCTAGGAGCACCATAGTGCTACACAATGACACTTTTTCTCTCCATATTTACTTTCACAATTGTATGCAAGCGTTTGGAAAACAAGTCTTAACTGAGCCTGTTTCAGCTCAATAGATTCAAGCTTCACAAAATAACCCTCCTTCCAGCAGCTTCAGGAATTTTTCTCCCGCCATATAAAGCGATCCCTAGTTTGGACCCTGTTTTAGCGAAATCATCGCTATAAAAAAGTTTTTTTTTAAATGTGTTTGCTCTAAATGAACCTAAAAAGCTGTAGTAAGCACGAAAACGCTGTCCTTACACCCCCCACACCCTTCACAACGCACACCCACCACCCCACACACCCTCCACACCGCACACCCACTCCATCTCTTACTTGCTCTCTCCAAGCTCCTTCACAATATCCTGGCCTCTGCTGAACGCCAGAGGAGCCATAAAACCATTAAGCTAGAAGAAACCCACTTTCAGAATTGAAAAAAAATCACTGCCCTGCTTATTTCTTCTCAATAGATTCAAGCTTTCAGGGCAGTGATTTGCCCTTAAGCTTGAATCTAATTAGCAGAAATAACCCTTTCAGATTTGAAAAATAGTCACTGCCTGAATGGCTGTGGAAAATCAGGAACAGCAGAGAAAACAAATCACTGCCCTGCTTACTTGCTCTCTCCAAGCTCCTTCACAATATCCTGGCCTCTGCTTTAAAATGTATTTGCTCTAAGTGAACCTAAAAAGCTACAAAAAGCTATAAAAAGCACGAAAACGCTGTCCCCACACCCCACACACCCTTCACAACGCACACACACAACCCAACACACCCTCCACACCGCACACCCACTCCATCTCTTACTTGCTCTCTCCAAGCTCCTTCACAATATCCTGGCCTCTGCTAAACGCCTGGAGAGCTACAGGATATGCCGAGATCCAACGGATGATCGCCACTCTAATCTCCTTATCAACACTACCCGGCAGCCACTGGGACACTTGCCGGCCCAGGTGGGAGCATTCGCTCGCTGTTTCACTCCAGGCAGTACGAGCCTCCCACCACCTGGGTGTGAGGGTGCAAGGAACATCAAGGGGTTGTGGTGGTCTAGTAGGCAGGCAGGCAGGCAGGCAGGCAGGCTGGCAGGTGAGCGTGCAGGCAGGGGGGCAGGCAGGAAGGCAGTTGGGTAGGCAGGCAGGCAGGCAGTACGACAAGCAGGCAGGCGGGAAGGTAGTTGGACAGGCAGTCAGGCGGGAGGGTAGGCAGGACGGCAGTCGGGCAGGCAGGCAGGCAGGCGGGAAGGCAGGCAGACCGTTGGGCAGGCAGGCGTGAAGGCATGAAGGCAGGTGGACTGTCGGGCAGGCAGGCAGGCAGGCGGGAAGGCAGGCGGGCAGGCAGGTATAGCTCACCTGTCATATGAGTTGTTCGTTCTGAACACCAGCAGTAGAGACAGGGCTGAAGCAGCAATCGCAAACAGTCCATCCGCACGTATAGAAAGGTTGGGCCAGTCAATCTGAGAGATCCACCCGTGGAATCAGAGAGATTAGTTAGTAGTAGTAGTGGTAGGAGGAGGAGGAAGGGGGGGGGGGGGGGGGGGGGGATATGACGAATACAAGAGGAACAATCTATGGATGATACTACTACTACTAATAATAATATGGATAATATGGATAATATGGAAATAATGAGACAAATCAGGATAATAATGTAGGTAATAATTATATGGATAATTATGATGAGAAAAATCAGGATAATAAGATGGGTAATAATAACATGGATAATTATGATAGGAAAAATCAGGATAATAAGATGGGTAATAATAACATGGGTAAAATGATAATAATAATCAGGATAATAATATGGGTAGTACAAAAATGGATAGTAACTGATAAAAATAATCAGGATACAAATGATCAGGATAATAATAAGGATAGCCAGTCGCACTGTCCTCATCCCATTCTCACAACCAATCCGCATCCTTACGAGACCTTCCTCTTGTAATAGGATCCAGCCCCCCCCCCAACCACCAACCCACACCACCAGACACCAAGCACTACCAACCTAAATCCACCTAACCTGAACCCACCAACCCCCCGCCCCCCCCCCCCCCACACACACACACACGCACACACCTGCAAAAAGGCAAAAGAAAAGCCGGGAAGTTTAGCCTCTCAAAAAAGACCAAGCCCAGCCCCCCCCCCCCCCCCCCCCCCCCCCCCCCCCCCCCTCCCCCCCCCTCCCCCCCCCCCCCGCCTTCCCCCCCCCCTCCCCATCTCACAACACATCCTAATAAGACTAGCCTCTAAAAAAAGACCCAGCCCAGCCCAACCCCCACCCCCCAACCCACCCACCCCCTCCCCGCCCCCCCCCCCTCCCCATCTCACAACACATCCTAATAAGACTAGCCTCTCAAAAAAGACCCAGCCCAGCCCCCCCACCCCCCCCCTCCCCGCCCCCCCCCCTCCCCACCTCACAACACATCCTAATAAGACTAGCCTCTCAAAAAAGACCCAGCCCAGCCCAGCCCCCCCCCCCCCCCCCCCCCCCCCCCCTCCCCGCCCCCCCTCCCCATCTCACAACACATCCTAAGAAGACTAGCCTCTCAAAAAAGACCCAGCCCAGCCCCCCCCCCCCCCCCCCCCCCTCCCCTCCCCGCCCCCCTCCCCATCTCCTAATAAGACTAGCCTCTCAAAAAGGATCCAGCCCCCTTTTCAGCTATGAGCAGCACCTTCAAGGTAGATTCCCTCACTGGCTATGGACCAAACCAAATGCGACACACTGCACCTTGAAGCTGACAAAGTTAGCTGTCCAGAACTGCTCAAATATTAGGGTTTAGCTCAGAGGCTGGCTCAAGGAGCTGCCTAGAACTTACTGCTTGTTGCTGAAAATAAAAGTTCAGATCCTCTCCCCCTCCCTGCCTCACAACAACAAAAAACCAAGACCCCCAACAACACTAACACCCCCATGTTAACCAATACCCCACCCCCCCAACACACACACCACGCATAAGCCACACACACTTGTACCGTACCGTGGGGTCCAGGGCATGCAGGTCCCCATTCTGTAGTGCCGTCTCGTAGCTGCACACCCATGTGGAGACTAGGAACACATTGATGAGCGGGGGTATGAGTCCTGTCAGTGTTGGGCTCTTCCCCAGTGCAGTCATGTCGTTGGTGAAGCGCATGACACTGCAGGAGGGTGGAGCGGGCATTTAGGGTTTGTGGCTAAGGGTTTAGAGGTGTTTTGGGATTAGGGCTTAGGGTTTCAGGGATTTAGGGTTTAGGGTTTAGGAGAGAAGCGCATGACACTGCAGCAGGTTGGAGCGGGCGTTTAGGGTGTGTGGTTAAGGGTTTAGTGTATATAAGTGAAGCGCATGACACTGCAGGAAGTTTGAGCGGGGGGTTCAAATGTATGATTCAGAGTTTAGGGGGGGTTAGGGTTTAGGGGTGAAACGCAGGCCCCTGCAGGAGGTTGAAGCGGAGGCAAGGGTACAGGGGGGAGTTTGGGGAACAAGGGAAGGGGGGGGGGGGGAAGGGAGTTTGGGGGAGGCAGAGGTGAAGAAGAGGGAGGGAGGGAGGGAGGGAGGGAGGGAGGGAGGAAGGAAGGAAGGAAGGAAGGAAGGAAGGAAGGAAGGAAGGGAGGGAGGGAGGGAGGGGGGAAGGAAGGGAGGAAGGAAGGGAGGGGGAGAGGGAGAGAGGGAGGGAGGGAGGGAGGAAGGGAGGGAGGGTGAAAGGGAGGGTCTCTAGGGGTCTTCAGTTGGGTGTGAGAATGGGTAGGGTTCACAATGGTAGGGCATGTCCTGTTTTGTTGTTGCTCGCTTTAATATGGTGCTTGGCCTTTCCTTAGATTGTATATTGCTGCTTATACCTGTGATTAATATGTTATTTTTGGAACCCTGCAGTTTGTCAGATTTAAGATGCAATCCTCTGCCGTTCCTGATTTTCCACAGCCATTCAGGCTGTGATTTGTTTTCAAATCTGAAAGTGGGTTTTTCCTAGCGTTATGATATTAGGCCTCCTCCTAAGACAGCGTTTAACAGTTTTGTATGGCTTTTTGCAACTTTTACGGGCCATATAGGTAAAAAAACTTCATCACAGCGATAATTTCGCTGAGTAGGGGTCAGAACTAGTGATCGCTATGTGTATCGGGGGAAAAAACTGCATGCAAGGGATGATTTGGATTTGGGCCTCTTCGTCTGTAGATCGTGCCTCTACATTACAGGCCAGATTTACTTCAATTCTTAAAAGTTTCAATTCTCAGGCCACATTCTCAAATTCGAGGTACAAACTACGTAACTATGTGTTTCGAATACCCCAATCCACATCATCCATTGAATTGCTTTAATGATCACAGCCCTGCATCGTTCTACTAGCTTCTTGGGCTACTCAACCCTGATTCCGGGATACACGATTAGCCATCGCATCGCGGAGTGCCAAGCGGGGAGCCTGGGGGGGGGGGGGGGGGGGGGGGGGGGGGGGGGGGGGGAGCACGTCCCGATATCTGGGGGGGCCGGGCCGGGGGGTGAAGCATTCGACGGAATGGCGACGGAATGGCGACGCGTCGTCAAAAAAAGAAACGCTAGATCTCAGCCCTGCATCGTTCATAGTAATATAAATTTGAGCCAAAATTCGGAATTCCCCTTGACTCCGTCAAAACGAGGGCACATTTGGAGTCCAGTATGGCACCAGGAAAATGTAAGCATCGTCATAATCAAGCAATAATCATATAATATTATTCAAATTAAGTAACCTTCAATAATAAATAAATAAATAAATACACCTTATTTCGAGGCTTGAGATTGAGGGGGCCAGCCTGCTTGCTTGCAATGGGACCAACCACCAATACCATTCAATTATAAGTCATGTTCCGCTATTTGTCATTACAGGCGAGACACTGAAAATTGAAACTTGGAAATTTGTCACCCTGACACGGGGCGTGAGATTGAAGGAACCCTCCCATTTGCATGCACCGTGCACACTGGACAATGGCTACTATGATGGGGGTTTGGTTTAGCTGACCGCTGCTGCGCCTGAGCATGGACTGCGCAACAGCACAGAGGGATGCTCTCTACCTCTTCTAAGGCAGCAGGTCTGAAATTTGAGAACCAGGCAAGGGCTGGAACCGCAGACCTATCAGTTTCTTCTGCTGGGTTCTGGTGAACGATACAGCCTGAGCTCGATTTTTGACATTGATACTGACACTGGATACTTACACTATACACTTACATTGAAATTGAAATTGTTACATCCGTGTAATACAGTTACTCGCAGGACGTGATGTAAAGGACACCACAGCGTAAGCCGGAGCTAGCTATAGTCACCGTGGACACTGACACTGTTCTCCTGACACTGGACTTTTCTGACTCCTGACACTATTCTCTCTGACACTGGTCACTAGACAGTAGACACTGTTCTCCCTGTCATGATAGCAAAGGCGTTGCTTTTTGGAAGTTGGCTTAGTTGTGTTAGTCATGGTCTTTTTGATTGATAAAAGTTTTTAATTTGGTTTATATAAGTTGGTTTCTGGCTGGCTGTCTAATTGTTTCTTGTTCCTTAAAAAAGATATCTTTGTTTTTACTGTCTGGCTGGACCACAATCAAATTGTGTAACACATTTCACCAGTCATGGTATACATTAATTTGGCTTGGTCTGCTTCCTGTTCTGCTCTGCTATTCCAAGTACCCACCAGGCCGGCAAATAGAGCCACACACCCTACCTGCGAAGATTAGCCCAATCCTCCCAGTCGAAGACTATCACTGGCTTGGTCTGCTTACTGTTCTGCTCTGCTATAGTGTACCACCACCAGGCAGGGATTTTTATTTCCGCTCTGTATAGCGATCGCTAGTTTTGACCCCTTTCGAAGAAATTATCGCAAGAAAAAAGTAAAAATAAAATTGCCCAAATGGCCCCCAAAAGCTACCAAAAGCTACAAAAACCACTTAATCGCTGTCCCTGGAGGAGGCCTAGAACCATAAAGCTAGAAAAACCCCACTTTCAGATTTGAAAAAAAAATCAATGGCACCAGGCCAGCAAATAGAGCCACACCCTACCTGCGATGCTCATCCCAATCCTCCCAGTCGAAGGCTGTCACTGGCTTGGTCTGCTTACTGTTCTGCTCTGCTATTGTGCAGCCAAGCCAAGCCAATCCCAGCTCCCTGATCGAATACCCCAGCCAAGCCAAGCCAAGCCAAACCAGGCCTCCTCAATCCAAGCCAAGCCTTCCCTGATTAAATCCCCAAGCCAAGCCAGCCTTCCCAAGCCAAGCCAACCCCAGGTAAACAATCCACCACCACCAGGCCAGCAAATAGAGCCACACAGCCTACCTGCGATGCTCATCCCAATCCTCCCAGCCGAAGGCTTTCACTGGCTTGTTCGGCAACACCTTAAACCTCGATGTCCATTTGTTTTTGGAGACGGCTGACACCTTGGCAGGGCCTCTAGAGGGTTTAGGGTTCAACCAAGAGGGCTTGTGAGCCGAGTTGACTGGCATAGGGAGCCCTGGGGTGCAGATTGGGTGGCTGCATCCGACTGCCATCTGGCGGGCAGAAGATACGCTTTTCACGTTCATTATATTGAGGGGTGGGGAGCTGCCCTTTTGCAGGGGGTGGGTGAGTGGGGGTTGGGGTGGGTGGGAGATGACAAGTGAAGCTTGGGAGGGGGTGAGGATAGGGTGAGAGAGGGGAGGGGGGGGGGGGGGGGGGGGGGGAGGGATGGACGCGATGAGGATGGTGTGGGCTATTGGAGGGACGCGTTGGGGATCGTACCCAGTGGTGTGGGCTAAACCGGGCTAAACTATCTACCCCAGGCTAACGGTCCCAGCGGGGTGATCCGTAGTACAGCCGTTCGTAGGTGGGGCTGAGGGTGGGGGAGAATTCTTGCTGGGAGTATCGTCCTCGAGAAGGAGGAATCAGGTTGTCTACGGTGAGTCTGTGTTTATTCGCACTTCTTCCTAAGAGCAGGTGGAAATCTGGACCGTATCTGCTAGTTTCGGCTATTTCTCGTCGGGACCGCGTACACGTACGTAGGCCAAGCAGATTTGAAGTCAGCAATACTGGGCCGAGCTTAAGCTAAGGCAGAGGATTGAGAGACGTGCAGAAAGTCAAGGAGGGGTGTGCGTCTGCGCAAGTCTGGAGCGCAGGCACGAGGCAGTTTCTGAGGGAATTAGGGAATTTTGGAATTAGTAGCTACTCCAGTGTTGTGCGAGGAGGATGAGTGAGTGCTTAGGGATACCTGGGAATCATTCTGAAAGAAACCAGCACGCCAACCAGAGCTAACGAATCACTCTGTGGGGTTGGGGACTGAGAGGTCCGTGGGGGTCCGTGCGTCCGTCAGTTTTTACGGAGGAGGGTGTGCCAGGTAGGTCAGGTGGTGCCAGGGCTGTGAGGCTAAAATTGAGCCCTTCACCCCCCTACACCTGCCTACACGCCAGCTTACACGAAACGCGCGCTAAGGCGGTAGCCGGGGGTAGCTGTCTGCTTGCTCGTGCTTTGACTGTTCAGATGGCTGTCCGAGTTCCCGAGCTTCGCGTCAGCGCAGGGGAATAGGGGAGAGTTCCATATCCGCAACTTTCAGGCGTCTATCCAGATCGGAGGCTGCGCTTGTCCCAGACCCAATCGGCGGCACGCGTTACGATAGCCTGGAAGCCAGGCAGTAGATTATCAGCCAACCGAAATGTAACACGGAGAACCCTCCTTCAAGTTCGGATCGAGACACAGGATTTTTTCTTCAAGAAAAATGATAACGGAATCTCTGTAATTATAGACATTGACTGGCAATCCTTAAGTACAGTGACCCCCAGGAAACTTGGTGATAACCAAGAAGTCGGTATTAAATCTATTCCGTATTCGGCTTGGATGATGCCAGAGGATAGAAGCCACAGTTCCACATACACTAACGTACTAAATCAATGGGATTTTTGATGATATTATATGCATACAGGTAGCAAGTCTTTGAGCTCACAATTTTGAATTAGTACCTTTCGTTCTGGCAGAATTTGCAGCTGCTATGATAGGGTGGTTGACGGTAGAAGAGTGGTGGAAGATGAAATACATTGCATGTTCGAATGCCATTTATGCGCTGAGGATAGAATTTATAAACAATATTTCGAGAAATTGAAACTGGACTTGAATTGGTTGATAAAGACACCAGCATTATAACATTACATTACATTACATTACATTACATTACATTACATTACATTACATTACATTACATTACATTACATTACATTACATTACATTACATTACATTACATTACATTACATTACATTACATTACATTACATTACATTACATTACATTACATTACATTACATTACATTACATTACATTACATTACATTACATTACATTACATTACATGTTAAAGTATACTTGACACCGCGAGGGTGTATGAGACTCAGTGCTTTAAACAAAAAGAAAAAGCACCCACAAAGCAAAAAAACCCATTACATCAGGGGGTGTGTCGAGGACAAACAAACCAAGCTCCCAACCACCGTTTTGGTGGCGTAGGTACTAAACCCCCTAGAGCTGGACCCAGATCTCAACCACTTACAGTGGCGGAGGTAAGAAGCTAACAAATGAGAAGTCACAAGAAGAAAAGAAAAAAAGGGATAATAAATTACGGTGCCACTAAGCAGTCCAGGGCTTCCTGTCTTGCTCTTCTACAAGTAGAAAGATAGTCGGCTAGATTGCTCCAGAAAGTCTTAGTGCCATTTCCATTCATAAAAGTTCTGAATGTGGAATCGCAGAATTCCACATTCCATACGGTTAAGTCGGTATCCTCATGGACATGCCTATAAATATCTGTAAACAGCTTCTGGTAGAGGAGGCGAATATTATTATAAAAAGGGCAGTCAAACATATGCATTTCATCCTCAGGTTTTTGGAACCCACACATTTGACAGTGTCTCATTGAACGAGGGATGTGTGCTCTATCCACCACCCTCATTCTTTCTGTGTTCAGCCAATGGGAACCCATTCTAAACTGTGCTATAGAACGAATCTGATCCTGCTTATGTAAGGCAGATGTAAAGGGAATCAAGCCATTCTCATCATTGCTGTTGGCTGCGAACCATTTCTGGTTCCAGCATGAGGCTGGTTATGAATCCTGGTTTCTTTGAAGGATAGAAACACCCAGCTGGCCATCAAGAAGTTATTTTTTGACACCCATGCTATGAAACACAGACGCATGAAATTATCTCCGGGGAGAAGAGGTAGGCTGCAAACTAGTGAGTTTCGTATGCAGTTACATTTTTTACGAAGTGCAGTTCATAAATAACATCAGTCAGCGGAGTATCATTAGATCCACCGGTGTGGGGCCCCAACATGAAGCACAACAAGCAGCTACGTTATATACATTTATAAATATACCTTTTAGTGCATGGGGTGGATTTTATTATAAAAAAACGATAAGACTTGCACAATTGAATGATCCTCCCATGTGAGATGATGATTTAATTATCACTGTAGCACGAACTCGGGGACCCTGTCGGTAAAACAATTCTTTGGGGTCCAGTTCAACAATGCCTTTTCTCTTTAGCCCTTCCTGTCATGACACATATAAGAACATGACTCATATTATGATATGACTCATGTTCTAGTATGATTCATATCATATTATGGTACTACTCATACTCAATGCACACAGCCCCTTTCAGTGATATACAAAGCTCTAGTGGTAGACCAGATCGCTTGAGGATGAAGAGTCGGGGGTTCGACTCCCCCTTCGGTTGCTCTTAGCGTTGCGGGTCGTTGTCAACCGCGATGGTAGCTTGTCCAGTTGAGGTAGGAGACCGCTCCCCACCCGCGTACGACGGGCTCCCTTAACACCACGCCCCACCAGGCGTTATCATTACTCAATGCACACTCCTGTCATTTTGACTGACATCACTGTTGGCATACCCATACGGATTCTGCTTCTTTGCCTTTAGGGCGGATTGTTTGGGGGCCTTCTTGGCAGCTACCTGGCTGTACAACGCCACGCTCTGCAGTACACGTTGGTTGGTCGACCGCACCTCTTTGAAGCCAGAGTATATGATGGACCCAGCTGCCTCTTGGCCCTGATCACCACTGCTTCTACGAGACTGCCAAGAATTACTGCCTGGATCAGTGCCGGCCACGATCTTGTGCTGCCGAGAGCCTAAGTCAGGGACGCTCGACCGCACCCCCCTTCCAGGCTGCTGTCCTGTTGGGGCAGTGGCAGCCCTAGCTGGCATGGAGGCTCTAGCACCTGAGTTTCTCTTGCTAGGCACCAAGGGCCCCCCCCTGCTTTGGGCCCTGCTGGCCATAGCTGTCCTCTTGGCATGGAGCTGCTGGCCCATCTTCACCCTCCTGAACTCCTCCGTGGGGTTGAAAGGTTGCCCATGGGCACAGCCCAGCAGGATGTCGGTGTCAGCTGACTCACAGTCTGAATCTGAGTAGTTGCCCTGGGGATGTTCCCCCTCCCTAGGCGTCGGCTCTTCTCCAGTGAGGGATGCACCTGCATGTATGTATGTATGTATGTATGTGTGGTACATGAGGAAAACGTGGTTTCCGATTGGTGAATGTATTGGGTCGTATGCGTCATACACCACAACTCACCCCCCTTTCGAAAATCCGACGCCCACCTCATCGCTGAGATGTGCACGTCCGGCACGACCAGCTCCCTCCTAGCGGAAGTTTCCAAATGCGCCAGCCCGGGATCGAACTCGGGTCGCCGAGTGTACTAGCGAGGCCCCCTCAAACCTCCCGACTAGTACCGAACCGTGGACTAAGCCCGAAACCAACTGTGGTACATGAGGAGAACGTGGTTTTTGATTGGTGAATGTATTGGGTCATATGCGTCATACACCACAGAATGTGTGTTTTTATGTATGTATGTATGCATGCATGTATGTATGTATGTATGTATGTATGTATGTATGTATGTATGTATGTTTGTATGTATGTATGTATGTATGTATGTATGTATGTATGTATGTATGTATGTATGTATGTATGCATGTATGTATGCATGGATGCATGCCTGTCTGTCTGTCTGTCTGTCTGTCTGTCTGTCTGTCTGTCTGTCTGTCTGTCTGTCTGCATGTGTATACTAGTACGGTAGCCCGTGAGGCCGGTGGCCCCCCCTCCCTGCCCCCCCCCTCCTCCTTCGCCCCTCTCTCTCCCCCCCTCCCCTCCCCCTCCCTGTGTCCTCCTTCCCACCCTCTCCCTACTCTCTGTCTCCTTTCCTCCTTAACATCCCCTTCATCATCTTTCCATCTCTCCCCCTTCTCTGTTTTCTCCTTTCTATCCTCCTTGACTTCCCGTTCCCCCCTTGCGCCACCAAAAACGCACATTCTCCCCTACCTGTTCCCCTGAACGTTCGCGATATCAACCCCGCAGAGAAAATCAGAGAAAATCATGTCCGCCCCCTGCCCCCCGCCCCTCTGTGACACCACCGCAATGACCGCGACCGCCATGATTTCTATATAGATGTATGTTGTCACATGTTGCGCATACATGCCCCAGGGTTACCCATTTGTCCGTCTGTGCGACCGACCGACCATCCGTTTGACCGAGACGAAGCCTGACACGTCAGCCAACGGTATCGTAACTAACTCGGTTCCGTTGCCTCCTGTTGCTCTGTCGCGAATACTCTCCGCCAATTTTTAACATCGCTTGCGACGCTGCATTGAAATTGTTTCAATTCTCATCACGCTATTTAGTAATCACACTTTTCAACGATCACACTTTTTAACAACCGCACCTGCACCTCTGGATCCAGGCTGTTCTTGACCTTGGACTCCAGGGTCATTCCAGGCGCCCCTCATGGGCTCAGAGGGAAATGACTCTAGGCCAGACCAGGGACGCAGGTCGTTTGGAGGGGGGAAGAGGACTGATGCTGTGCCCGGACCGCCTCTGCTACCCCCCTGGGCAGGCCGGGCCCTGGAAGGGCTCTTGCTAGCTAGGCCTGGCTCAACCCGTCGATTTAGTCCACCTGCACCTGCTGCAGCTCCAATGGGGAGAGGCATAGGCGGTAGCATTGCATTGCGCCCTGCCCTGGATGGGTTAAGGCCTTTCCTATGATCCATCTGCACTGCGTTGCCCACAGTGCCACTGCCGGATTTAGACCGGGACCTGGGCCCAGTCGGTTGAAGTGGTTGACTCCTGGGTGCAGGTGGGGCGTCCGAGGCTGAGAGGGATCGCCGATGTTGGGAGTGCTGTTGGGAGTGCTGTTGGGGGCGCGGTTGGGAGTGGTGTTGGGAGAACACGACAGTAGGGGCGGAAACAGGCACTACCATGGGTTCGCGTAGCGCCACAGATTTCCTGAGCCTGGTCATAGCCCGTTCCCAGCGTTGAGATGGGAAGGAGGTACCATCTACATGACGGCCCTACGGTCAGAGGGGGGTTGGGTTGGGTTGGGATGTTGTGCGGGTCTGTCGGTCAAACGTACAACGGTGTGACTCTGGTGACTCCTGTCCCCCAGAAGGGGGGCTCCGTCAAAAAACACGACCATCCCACCGCCATTTGCTGCAACAGGTGGATCAACTCCATGTGCAAGGACCACTCCATCTCGGCCATACGGAGTACACGCTGTGCTCATAACTGAAAAGCAATTGATTAAAAAAAACAAAAACTTTGTTTTTGAAAAACAGTAAAAAACCACCAGACCATCCCACCTTCATTTGCTTTAACAGGTGAATCAACTCCATGTACAAACACCACTACATCTCGGCCATACGTAGTACTAAGTTGGTGTCAGTGACGTTCAGAAGGATTTTGATATAAATATAAGTATCTGGCAGCCCTATGCCCAGGTGCGAAATTTGGGAGGTAAAAACATTATTAGATGGGGATTAGATGCGTACTATTTATTATTTATTATTACTACTATTATTATTACTATTATTACTATTACTATTATTACTATTACTATTATTACTATTACTATTATTATTACTATTATTACTATTACTATTATAACTATTATTATTACTATTATTATTACTATTATTATTACTATTATTATTTATTTATTTTATTGACAGAAGATTGCCATTGGGACCATCCCACCTTCATTTGCTCCAGCAGTTATTCAAAACAGCAGCTCATACTCTCTACCAGGACATAACGTCATAACTCATGGAAATGTGACAGAAGAGTGCATTTGAAACTTTGTTTTGAAAAAACAAACTTTGTTTTTTTTGAAAAGAACAGTAAAACAACCCACCTGATCACCCCATCTCCTTTTGCTTGAGCAGGTGGATCAACTTCACGCACAAGGACAACTCCATCTCGGCCATACGGAGTACACGCTGTGCTGATAATTGAAAAACATTTGATTTTAAAAAACATTTTTTGAAAAACAACAGTCATAAACCACCGGACCATCGCACCTTCATTCGCTTTAACAGGTAGATCAATTCCATGTACAGAGACCACTCCATCTCGGACATAGCCCACTCATCATACGGATCATACATCTCGGATTCTTCGCAGCGGAAGGTGCGCTGCGGTTGGGTGAAACAAGAAGATCATGTCAGCACATTTCAAGCTTTGGTGAGCACAGTTCTTGACCTAGCATTTTAGGGTCATTCCAGGCGTGCCTAATGGGCTCAGAGGGAAATGACTCTAGGCCAGATCAGGGGCGCAAGTTGTTTGCAGGAGGGAAGGGGTCAGTTTTATTTTATTCAAATATGAAGTGGGTTTTTCTGTAGCTTCATGTTTTGAGGCAGCCTCCAGGGACAGCTTTTCAAAAGCATTTTATAGCTTTTGGGGCCATTTAGGGCCAAAACTTTTTTTCTAACGGCAATTGGGACAAAAACGGGGTAAAAAAGCAGCGATCGCTATACATAGCGGGAAAAATCCCTAGAAGGGGTCTAATGCTGTTCCCAGACCACCTCTACTACCCCCCTAGCCAGGCCGGGCCCTTAAAGCTTTTCAGACCATAGTGTTGACTGTGTCAACAGGTGTGTGTGTTTTACAGCCTAGCCGGTTAAGGCATAGCCAGATAGGCTAAATAGACTTGCCGAACTCCAAACTGAGAAGGATTTACAAAACAAGCATTGGTTAGTTAAGTTAAGGTTAAAGTTTGGTAAGTTAACAAAGCATAATATGGTGACAGCACATTTCAAGCTTATGGGGGCCATGGTGTCCTGACCAAGTCATTAAGTCAACAAGGCAATATACGGTGACAGCACATTTCAAGCTTTGGGGGGAGATGGTGTCCTAACCGAGTTAACAAAGCAAAATATGGTGACAGTACATTTCAAGCTTTGGCAGGGATGGTGTCCTGACGGAGTTAACAAAGCAAAATATGGTGAATGCACATTTCAAGCTTTTGCAGGGATGGTGTCCTAACCGAGTTAACAAAGCAAAAAATGGTGACAGTACATTTCAAGCTTTGGGGGCCATGGTGTCCTGACCGAGTCCACAAAGCAAATTATGGTGTCAGCACATTCCACTTCACATGGAAATACCCCTCCCACCCCCTCAGCCCCCCTCATTTCCACAAATTGCCAAGTTGTGGATAGCAAGTCAGCCACACCTGAGTGCCTATGTAGTCATGTGAGCCATACCCATCAGCTCGAAGCACACCTACGGGGCCAGCTGCACACCTTCACGAGCCACCCACCCTCTAAACCCTCTAACCCAACCCACCCTCATGGAAATAACCCCCTCCCACTCCCTCCCCCCCCATCCACCCCGCCCGACCTCCCTCCCCCCGCCTCCCCCCCCCCCCTTTCCACAAATTGCGAAGTTGTAGTGTGCAAGTCAGCCACACCTGAGGGCCTTGGTAGTCATGTGAGCCATACTCCCCAGCTTGGGCACACCCTCACGGGCCAGCTGCACACCTGTCACGAAGCCAACCCTCTGACCCCACCTCTCATGGAAATAACCTCGCACTCCCTCCCCCCCGCCCCCCCCCTCCCCCCCCCCCCCCCCCCCCCCCCCCCCTGTGGATAGCAAGTCAGCCACACCTGAGGACCTCTGTAGTCATGTGAGTCATACTCCCCAGCTCGAGCACACCCTCACGGGTCAGCCACACACCTGTCACAAAGCCAACCCTCCGAAGCCACCTCTTATTTAAATACCACCCCACCCCCTCAAACCTCCCCGCTTTCTACAAATTGCTAAGTTGTGGGTAGCAAGTAAACCACACCTGAGGGCCTCGGTAGTCATGTGAGCCATACTCCCCAGCTTGGGCATACCCTTGTCACGAAGCCGACCTCACGAAGCCACTTCTCAATAAAATGTCCCCCCAGCCCCTCAGCCACCCCGCTTTCTACAAATTGGCAAGTTGCGGATAGCAAGTCAGCCACACCTGAGGCCCTCGGTCGTCATGTGAGCCATACTCCCCAGCTTGGGCACACCCTGCCGCATCCTTGTCGCGAAGCTGACCCTCCTACGCCACCTCTCATGGAAATACCCCCCACCCCCTCAAACCTCCCCCTCTCCACAAATTTCCAAGTTGTGGAGAGCAAGTCAGCCACACCTGAGGACCTCTGTAGTCATGTGAGCCATACTCCCCAGCTTGGGCACTCCCTTCCGGGCCAGCCACACCCTTGTCACGAAGCTGACTATCTGAAGCCACCAATCATGGAAATACCCCCCCCACCCCCTCAAACCTCCCCCTTTCCATAAATTGCAAAGTTGTGGAGAGCAAGTCAGCCACACCTGAGGGCCTCGGTAGTCATGTGAGCCATACTCCCCAGCTTGGGCACACCCTGCTGCACCCTTTTCACAAAGCCGACCCTCGGGTGCTGTCATAGCCCGCAAGCCAGGGGTCTCGGTGCCATTGGGGAACCAGGGCTTGTCATTTTGGAATCGTCGGTCCCATGGCTGCTTCGTGGCTGGCAGGCCCCCTCTCATGAGCAGCGGGAGGAGAGACTGGGACGGGTCTATAGACATTGCGCTGTCCTTCCTGTTGAGTAGGGATTCCAAGCGCTCCTCAAGCTCTCGGATGACTCCCTTGCCAAGTTGGTGCTGACCCTTCAGCTGGCCCAATTGCTTTTGGAGCTCCGGGGTCCACGTTTTCAGTGCGACTTCAACCTAGCACAGCGATAGAAGACAATATTTGGTTATTTATAACTGAAAATATGATCTCAGATCACTCAGCTCTGGGGTTCATGTTATCAGTGCGACTTCAACCTAGCAGAGCAATAGAAGACAATATTTAGTTATTTATAACGGAAAATATGATCTCAGATCACTCAGCTGTTGGGTCAACGTTTTCAGTGCGACTTCCACCTAGCAGAGTGATAGAATAAGTATGTAGTGGTAGAAACCTGAGTGATCACAATTTTATTCTACGATAAGTGAGTGATCACAGTTGTATTCTACGATAATATGATCTCAGATCACTCAGCTCTTGGATCCATGTTTTCAGAGCGACTTCCACCTAACAGGATTTACACTTGCTGTGAGAATTACACTTGCTGCTTGGGCACATACATATATATAAAAAGCATACCAAAACAAACATATCTGTCAAAATACATACATATATAATCAGTGGGGGGGCAGAAAGACAGATTTTGGACCGCACCTTCGATATGGTGTCCGATTCAGATGGGAGTTGGAATTGTGGACGTTTCATACAAAAAGAGGGGACAAATAAAGTTGGCTAAAAGTTTTTTTACCCCCCCCCCACCCCAACCCCCTCCTAAAACCCAATTGCCTCATCCTACCCCCCCTAAAATGGGGGTCATTCGAAAGATCTTTTAAAGCCCATTTCAGTTATGCTCTTACATCTTTCATGGGGTTACCCAAACGTGATTTATCGCGAAGTTAAGATTTGGGCCGCTTTGGTTGAAAAAAACTTTGGACCCCTCTAACTTTTGTACAACTTTATTTTTGGCTAAAAAAAAAACCTTTTTTTTAATATAGTTTGAGGATAGGCTCTATCCAAAGCGAATGTGCGGTACGGTAGCTTTTTTCTTGCCCCCCCCTCGTACATAATATACAAACAAAAACACATTATATACATATATAAAAAACATACAAAAACAAAAATCTTAGTTAAAATACATACATGCATAAGATACAAACGAAAACAAATTATATACATATATAAAAAAACGAAAAAACATACAAAAACAAACAGATGAACAAATCAGTAAAAATAGATACATACATAATACACAAAGAAAAAAAATTATATACATATATAAAAAAAGGTAAAATACCGGGGGGCAGTGGGGAAGTTGCTCGCGTACCGCACGTTGAAATCCGGGGCTAAAGGGGTCGTAAGCCCCAAAACCATCGAAAGAGTCGAAAAATGTATCGGTGGGTGGGTAGATATCGACGCCTCAAAAGAGGGGTGGGGGTGGGGGTGGGGGGGGTCCGACGGCTTTCAGAAATATCCTCTGGTGAAAACTGTTAGAGGCCAAAACTTCCTCAGGACTCGGTCTCTGATAAATTTAAGCAGACCTATGACACAAGCTCGAAGAAATCTTTCCGAATCCACGCTTATTTCCGACAACGAGTAAATATGGAGGCGTGATCCTCTAGATCCAAGTCGAGGCACCTGCCAGGCTGGCAGATCCTGGTACAGAAGTTGAGCCGGTATCGGAAATATCTTCGTAACTTCCTCACCAGACGGAATATGACGAAGTTAAGCATACTCACAATGCTGGTTCGACAAGAGCATTCCGAATCCGCGCTTGTTTTCGAGACTGAGTAAATGTGTCGTGGTAGTGCTCGGGTAGACCTCCACAGGTTCCAAGTACACCAAGTGTGAAAGTTGAGTCTAAACAGAAACTCAATATTTCATCCCCAAACTTCTTGGGTATAAGGAGAGTACTTAAACATGCAACTTAGGCTTAACACAACCTTCAAATTCTCAAACCCCAACACTAGTTAGCCCAGCTCAGAATCAGGACTAAGAAAGGGTGCTTAACCCCTGAAGGGGTCAAGGGCAATGCCCTAAGGGCATTGGCCCCTTTACCCCTTATTACCCCCCCCCCCCCCTAATAAGGGGGGGTTGGTATGGGGTTAGAGAACCCCTATGGGGGTTATAGGCTTTGCCCATAGATAGAGGACACCAACCCCAAGAGAGTATAGACATGGGACGTTGACCGTGTTGTCAAACTTTCATCAAATCCAAACTCAAGATCACAAATGGATAGAGCTCGTCGTGGGGATCACTACAGACACTACTTTGACCCCCTTATTATAATTCCCGAAGGAGATATGGGCCTTTGGGGGGGGGGGGGGGGGGGGGGGGAAGGCAGATTTAAAAAACTTCCAACGTAGGTATACACAAAAACTTCATCACTGCCCTCTGAAAAGTACATACATTTAGACGGCAGGTGGCACGCAAGATAAGGCAGTGCAACATGCAGGACGAACAGTGCAGGTATGCGCCCAAGGTGCTTGTATCAATAAGGCAGGACAAGGATGTACAAGGCTGTACAACGAGCTGAATGAACAGAGCAGGTATGCGCCCAAGGTGCTTGTATCAATAAGGCAGGACAAGGATGTACAAGGCTGTACAACGAGCTGAATGAACAGAGCAGGTATGCGCCCAAGGTCCTCGTATCAATAAGACATGGAGTGCTGTCTGCATCCGTAGAGTACGAGTTCACCAGCAGACAACAGCAACAATACATACAGTTAGGTGGCAGGCGGCAAGCAAGATCGGGCAGTGCAACAAGTAGAATGAACAAAGCAGGTATGCGCCCAAGTTGGTGCTCAAAATTACGTACCTCCCTCCCTCCCTCCCTCCCTCCCTCCCTCCCTCCCTACAGACAGACAGGCAGGCAGGCAGACAGGCAGGCAGGCAGGCAGGCAGGCAGGCAGGCAGGCAGGCAGATAGACAGACAGATAGATAGACAGACAGACAGACAGACAGACAGACAGACAGACAGACAGACAGACAGACAGACAGACACAGTCAACATACCAGCAGGTGCTCAGCATGCGATAGCAGCTTGGCAAGCTCTTGAAGTGCTTTTGCAGTTCCATTGCTGATAGTCTGGGCCTCCTTGGTCTCCCAGGATGAGAAGGGTTGGACACGCCCAGGCCCCCCCCCCTTATCCTGGGCCTGCAGAACCCGGGCTTGAAGGTTATGGAGCCTTTTCACATCACTTTGCAGCCCAGCCAGCCAGGCCTGCATGGCCGCATGGTGCCGCTGCTGCTCATAGCCTTTCACGGTGAAGTTCAGAACTGCGTTGCACTTGTCTTCGCAGGCCTTCAGCCTAGCAGGGAAGGGGGCCGCCTGGGCTGATAGAGTCTTCAACTCTGCCTGGAACTTGACGTTGCCAGAGCGGTAGATGTTCAGGCCTATATCGTCGAATGCATTCTCTATTTGGGTAATCTGCAGGGTGGAAGCATGGCAATATCAGTTTTTTTACCAGAGTGGTTGATGTTCAGGCCTATAGCGTCGAATGCATTCTCTATTGGGGTAATCTGCAGGGTGGAAGCATGGCAATATCAGTTTTTTACCAGAGTGGTTGATGTTCAGGCCTATAGCATCGAATGCACTATCTATTGGGGTAGCCAGGGTGGAAGCATGGCAATATTGGAATATATTGCAATATTGCTATATACCCATGCATATACACCCACACCCCACACCCACACCTCTAGTTGAGTCACCTGAATGGTGGAAGCATGACAATATTGGAATAGATTGCAATATTGCAAAATATATACACTCCCACCCGCCACACACACCTCTAATTGAGTTACCTGAATGGTGCAAGCATGGCAATATTGGAATAGATTGCAATTTTGGAATATTGCAATATTGCAATACTGCAAAATATAAACACCCCCACCCGCCACACACCTCTAATTGGGTTACCTGAATGGTGCAAGCATGGCAATATTGGAATAGATAGCAATTTTGGAATATTGCAATATTGCAAAATATAAACACCCCCACCCGCCACACACACCTCTAATTGGGTCACCTGATGGGTGGAAGCATGGCAATATTGGAATATGTTGCAATATTGCAATATTTGAACATCGCAATACATATACACACCCCCCACACGCACCTCTAGTTGAGTCACCTGAAGGGTGGAAGCATGGCAATATCAGCATCCATCTATAAATCCATCCATCCATCTGTCTATCTATACATTCATCAATCTATTCATCCATCCACCCACCCATCCATCCGTCCGTCCGTCCACCCATCCATCCATTTATCCATCCATCTGTCCACCCATCCACCCTCTCATACTAGCACACAATCCCCACGAGGTTTAAGTTCCTCACCTGCCCACGGACTTGGCAAATGTGCTTCTGCACATCCTCCTTCAACACAGGCAGCAGCTCTTTGGCCATAGCATCCCTACCAGCCTCTGCTGCAAGTGAACTGCTCTCTTGTCCAAATCCCCCCGCTGGACCCACTGGAGGCCCTCCTTGTCCAGAGCCCTCCATCAGACCCCCTTCCTGTTCCTGCCCTGCTGCAGGCTCAGTCCCCGCTGGGGCCACTCCACCTGGCGTCGCTTCTGCTGAGCCAGATCTAGCCTGCTCAGCGTATGCAGACACAGGGACTCCTTGACCAGAGAGCTCCTCCCCCTCGGCAGCAAGCGCCTGTCCAGCCAAGCCAGGATCCTGCGCAACTCCAAAGCTGAGGTCTCGGCCACCTGTGGTGGGGGCCTGTCTGATAACAGCAGGCCCCTGTCCATCCCCTGTGCTGCGGGCCTGGCCGCTTGCGGCGGGGGCCTGTCCACCCTCTTGAGACGAGGGTGGCCCCTGCCCATGAGAGGCGGTTGGTACCTCTTGTCGAGATGAGATTTGTGCCTCCTCTTCAGATGCGTGAGTAAGCTCTTCTACCTCTTGAGCATGGCTCTCGCGAGGTTCACCAATGGCAAAGTTCACGTCCCCTGGGACCTCTTCTACTTCTTGAGCATGGCTTTCGCGAGGTTCAACTATGACGAGGTTCATCTCCCCCGGGAACTCTTCTACTTCTTGAGCCTGGCTCTCACGAGGTTCACCTACCCCGGGGGGAGCCCCCTCAAGCGAGGCAGTGCTGGGCTGTTTATGCTTCTGGGCGAATGCCACCTGATACTGGAGAGAGCGCAGGACCTAGCAGGAGAGAGAGACATGATTCAAACCAGTAGGGTGTGTGATGTATTGTGTACATTATGCTTCGCTTTCTTGCTTTCTTGCTTTCTTGCTTTCTTGCTTTTTTTGCCGCAATGCTTTATTGCGTGTACTCTGTTATTTTGGTGATGGTTGGAAGACCCCCCCCCCCCCCCCCCCCCCCCCCCGGCTGATTGTATTGATGTCATCATCTGATCATCCCCTGTTCTACTTTCACCAAATCCACTCACAAACTCCTTAAAATGTATTATGGTTGAAGCTTTATTATCTGGGATTTTTTAATGTCTTCTTCTTCTTCTTCTTCTTCTTCTTCTTAGTAGAAGTAGTATGTGTACTATTTGTATTATAACTACTACCGGTATTATTATACTAAGTCTTACTGGAGTAACAGTTCCTGGTCTATTTGTAACTGCATATAGCAACCTCTTAACAAATACGTTACTTTCTTTAAAATGCATCAAATTCCATGCTTAAAATAAAGCGCACCTGAACGTTTCCCTCCAGTTTCCCCAGGGACTCATCGCACGCTTGAACAAGCTGCCTCAGCGCCTCCAGCCCCTCCTTTATAACGCATCGAACCCCATGCTTAAAATAAAGCGCACCTGGACGTTCCCCTCCAGTTTCCCCAGGGACGCATCGCACGCCTGAACAAGCTGCCTCAGCGCCTCCAGCCCCTCCTTCAAACTACTCTGAGCCGCTGCACTGCCTTCCAGCGCAGCGAGTCTCTTGTCCACCCCAATCAAGCCCTCCTTCTGGAGACCCTTGGCTTGGAAGTTCGCCCCAACATGAGCTTTGGTCTTGCTAAGCTCGTCCTTATACTGCTTCACCAACAGAGCCCCAGCTCGTGCCTCCACCTGCACATGTCATTGTATGTTACAGTCCAGAGGTAGGCCAAATAGGCTAAAGGGACTTGCCCAACTGTATAGGAAGGGCTTAAAAATTGCACTACACACCATTATATTACATTACCTCTATTTATTATATTTATTATTTTATATATTATATATTATGTATTATGAGATATGTATTATATATTATATCTATATTTTATTTTAATATATCATATATTATATTATATCATACTTTTTAATATTATATTATATTATATTATTATATATTATTTTATATTATATTATATTATATTGTATTATATTAGATTAGATTATACTTTATTATATTATATTATATTATATTATATTATATTATATTATATTAGATTACCATTATATTGGATGGAAATATTGTTATATCGACGGAGGCCCTGAGTTCTTACTACAGTGATATGAATTGTGCAATACCCTACCGATATGGTTCTTGTTTCTCTCCTCTGCATGTGAAATTGCATTACACACCATCACATTGTCATAGACAGGCCATTGTTTACCCAAGACAAGCCCGCCCCACAACATCTGGGGGGGGGGGGGGGGGGGGCTTCCAACCATCCTCAAAATCACAGGTTACAAGCAATACAGCAGTGGGGAAAATAAAAGCAAGAGAGGCTTATAGCAATTCAGGGGATGATTTGGGAAGCACACTTTGTACTTCTGACTTGGTTCTCAGAATCTCAGGCCAATTATCGAGAATTCTCGCGAGAATTCTCAGATTTCCAGGCCAAATTCTCGATTTCATGTAATTAATTTGAACCCAAATCATCCGGTGAATTGCTATAATGTCCACAATATATCATATAACCTACTGATTTGAATCTTGTCTCTCTTCGGCTAGGATCTGCGCTCTCTCCGGTATCAGGTGGCATTTGCCCAGAAGCAAAAACAGCCCAGCACTGCCTCGCTTGAGGGGGCTCCCCCCGGGGTAGGTGAACCTCGCGAGAGCCAGGCTCAAGAAGTAGAAGAGGCTCCCCCCGGGGTAGGTGAGCCTCGCAAGTGCCGTCAGGTGGCGTTTGCCCCAACACAAAAACAGGGTCCCGGCATTTGCCCCAACACAAAAACAGGGTCCCAGCATTTGCCCCAACACAAAAACAGGGTCCCAGCATTTGCCCCAACACAAAAACAGGGTCCCAGCATTTGCCCCAACACAAAAACAGGGTCCCAGCATTTGCCCCAACACAAAAACAGGGTCCCAGCATTTGCCCCAACACAAAAACAGGGTCCCGGCCTTTGCCCCAACACAAAAACAGGGTCCCCAGCATATTGCCCCAACACAAAAAAACAGGGTCCCGGCCTTTGCCCCAAACAACAGAAAAACAGGGGGGTCCCAGCATTTGCCCAACACACAAAAACAGGGTCCCGGGGCTTGCCCCAACACAAAAACAGGGTCCCGGCCTTTGCCCCAACACAAAAACAGGGTCCCGGCCTTTGCCCCAACACAAAAACAGGGTTGTGGCTTTGCCCCCAACAAACAAAAACAGGGGTCCCGGCCTTTGCCCCAACACAAAAACAGGGTCCCGGCCTTTGCCCCAACACAAAAACAGGGTCCCGGCCTTTGCCCCAACACAAAAACAGGGTCCCGGCCTTTGCCCCAACACAAAAACAGGGTCCCGGCCTTTGCCCCAACACAAAAACAGGGTCCCGGCCTTTGCCCCAACACAAAAACAGGGTCCCGGCCTTTGCCCCAACACAAAAAGGGTCCCGGCCTTTGCCCCAACACAAAAACAGGGTCCCGGCCTTTGCCCCAACACAAAAACAGGGTCCCGCCTTTAAAACAGGCCTTTGCCCCAACACAAAAACAGGGTCCCGGCCTTTGCCCCAACACAAAAACAGGGTCCCGGCCTTTGCCCCAACACAAAAACAGGGTCCCGGCCTTTGCCCCAACACAAAAACAGGGTCCCGGCCTTTGCCCTTACCTCGTCGCTCCGATGAGCTATACCCAGCAGCTGTTCCTCCTCCTGTTGGACCCTGGCCCACAGGGCGGCATGCTTCTCTCGGAGTGTGGGGAGCTTGTCGCTCCTCACCTGAGAGCACCAGGGTTTAGGGTTTAGGGTTTTAGAGTTTAGGGTTCCCACAGCTGTTCCTCCTCCTGTTAGACCCTGGTCCACAGGGTGGCATGCTTCTCTCGGAGTGTGGGGAGCTTGTCGCTCCTCACCTGCTGGGGTTTAGAGTTTAGGGGTAGGGTTTAGAGTTGAAGGGTCCCACAGCTGTTCCTCCTCCGTTTGGACTATGATCAACAGGGCGGTATGCTTCTCTCTACGTGCAGGGAGCTTGTCGCCGCTCACCTGCGAGTGCCAGGGTTTAGGGTTTAGGGTTTAAAGTTTAGAGTTCAGGGTTCCCACAGCTGTCCCTCCTTCTGTTGGACCTTGGTCGACAGGGCGGTATGCTTCTTTCTACGTGCAGGGACCTTGTCGCCGCTCATCTGGGGGTGCCGGGGTTTAGGGTTTAGGGGTAGGGTTAAGGGTTACGGGAGCTTGTCGCTGCCCACCTGCGAATGACGGGGGTTGCTTCTTTTGCGCCGTTTTTCTTTTCTTCTCTATTTGTTCTTGATGTTCATAAGTCCCCTTGACCCCAGCAAGCCGCAGGCACAAGGGAAAATGTCATCATCATTATCATCACCACCACCATCATCACCAAATTGAGCAAGGTTAGGCTTGGGCCAGTGGTGAGGACCGGTAGTAGACACTGCATACTGATGCTTATGCGATGCAAGTTGCGATTGACGATGTTGTCAGAAAGTGCCATATAAGCTGTAGGTCAGGACATGCACAATTCAGCATGAGATGATTCCAACCAAGGAAACCAATGAAGCAAGTTATTAAAAAAGACAGAACAGAACAGAACAGACCGGTCCAATCCAGACTAGACCAGACCAGTCCAGACCTGTCCAGTCCAGACTAGATCAAACCAGACCTGACCAGACCCGACAAAAAAAAAAAAAAAAAAAAAAATACAAACTAAACCAGGCCTAACTTAACATTACCCACCGTTTGAGATGTCCCAGGTCTTGACTTGGCTTGACTTCTCGGCCTCTCTGCCTGATTTGATAGCAACGCCACAGATGCAGCCAGCTTCTTCAGCTCAGCCTGATCATATGTTCAAGTTGTGTAAATTTGTAAAATTAGAAGCAAGTTTTGTATATGCTCCCATAAATTAATCTAGATGCTATACCACGCCCTACCAGGCGTTATCATTAATTTTTCAGTCTTGATGTCATCAATCAAGTACAAAAACTGACTGAAGGTTGATAAGCAAAAACGTGTTGTTTTGCTGTGTTTGTTGGCCAACAACTGGTTCAACAACTAAAATGTTTTTCTTTGTTCGTTTGGGGAGCAGGTGAAATACATACATTTAGATAGCAGGTTGCAGGCAAGATCAGGCAGTGCAACAAGCAGCATAAAATAAAGTTGCAGGCAAGATCAGGCAGTGCGACAGAATGCACAAATGCATACATACATTTAGATAGCAGGTTGCAAGCAAGATCAGGCAGTGCAACAAGCAGCATGAAAAAAGAGGTATGCGCCCAAGGTGCTCGTATCAATGAGGCCTAGTGGTGTTGTCTGCAAACGTAGGGTATCGATTCACCAATAGACAAGGGCCTCAAGAATAATGCCCCATGCGTCCTTGGATTCTGGGGAGTGGGAGCCCCCAGGGTCACCCCGTTGTCCGTCCGACCGCCCTCCCAAGAAGAAGCCTGACACGTCAGCCAATTATTTTGTAACTAACTGGCTTCGGTCCGCTCCATTATGCCACCTGTCATTCTACGATATATATCCTATATATAGGTATAGGAGGACTGGACTGATACATGGACCCTACCACATCCCCAAGGGGTGAACCAAACCGAGGGAAGAAACCTAAGACGATAGTGCTGCAGGCAACCGTCCCTCCTTTCCCTTGGAAAGGTGGAATTGCGGAAGGGGTGTTCTGGTTCCCAAGTAGAATGCAATGGGCATAGAAAATTCCATGGGTGGGTAGAAAAGTCCCACGGGTGGGTAGAAAAGTCCCATGGGTGGGTAGAAAAGTCCATGGGTGGGTAGAAAAGTCCCATGGGTGGGTAGAAAAGTCCCATGGGTGGGTAGAGAGTCCATGGGTGGGTAGAAAAGTCCCAGGGTGGGTAGAAAGTCCATGGGTGGTAACAAAAGTCTGGGTGGGTAGAAAAGTCCCATGGTTGGTAGTCAAGTCCAATGGGTGGGTAGAAAAGTCCCCCCTGGGGGGTAGAAAAGAGTCCCATGGGTGGGTAGAAAAAGTCATGGGTGGGTAGAAAAGGTCCACATGTGGTGGGTAGAAAATTCCATGGTGGGTAGAAAAGTCCCATGGGTGTGTAGAAGGGGTCCATGGGTGGGTAGAAAAGTTCCCATGTTGTTTAGAAAGTCCCATGGGTGGTAGAAAAGGCCCATGGGTGGGTAGAAAAGTCCCATGGGTGGGTAGAAAAGTCCATGGGTGGGTAGAAAAGTCCCATGGGTGGGTAGAAAAGTCCATGGGTGGGTAGAAAAGTCCCATGGGTGGGTAGAAAAGTCCCATGGGTGGGTAGAAAAGTCCATGGGTGGGTAGAAAAGTCCCATGGGTGGGTAGAAAAGTCCCATGGGTGGTTAGGAGAGCCTGCCGAGGGGTATAGTTCTAACCTATAGGGGTCTAGGTTTACGTCCAGGTTTACGTCCAGATTTCAAACCTGGACGTAACCTGGACGAGTCGCTAGGTTTCACTCTAAATAAAACCTGGACGTGCCTGGACACTTTGCCCCAAACCAGGACTACATTTCCCAAACCTGGACGTGCCTGGACCCTTTGCCCCAAACCTGGACTAGAATTCCCAAACCTGGACGTGCCTGGACCCCTTGCCTCAAACCTGGATAAAATTTCCCAAACCTGGATGTGCCTTGACACTTTGACCCAAACCTAGATAAGATTTCCCAAACCTGGATGTGCCTGGACCCTTTGCCCCAAACCTGGACTAGATTAACCAAACCTGGACGTGCCTGGACCCTCTGCCCCAAACCTGGACTAGATTAACCAAACCTGGACGTGCCTGGACCCTTTGCCCCAAACCTGGATGCGATTTCCCAAACCTGGACGTGCCTGGACCCTTTGCCCCAAACCTGGATAAGATTTCCCAAACCTGGACGTGCCTGGACACTTTGCCCCAAACCTAGATAAGATTTCCCAAACCTGGACGTGTCTGGACACTTTGCCCCAAACATAGACTACATTTCCCAAACCTGGACGTGCCTTGACACTTTGGCCCAAACCTGGACTAGAATTCCCAAACCTGGACGTGCCTGGACACTTTGCCCCAAACCTGGCCTAGATTTCCCCAACTTGGACGTGCCTGGACACTTTTTTTTTTCTTCCAGGTTTGGGTCAAAGGGTCCAGGTTTGGGTCAAAGGGTCCAGGTTTGGGTTAAAGGGTCCAGGTTTGGGTCAAAGGGTACAGGTTTGGGTTAAAGGGTCCAGGTTTGGGTCAAAGGGTCCAGGTTTGGGTCACAGTGTCCAGGCGCGTCTAGGTTAAACCTGGGCACGTACAGGTGAAACCTCGACCCCCTCGGCTCCTTCTCGTAGGTAGAAAATTCAATGGGTGGGCTGGGGTAGGTAGAAAATTCCATGGGTGGGTAGAAAAGTCCCCTAGCCCACCTACTGAAACTGCCATGCCAATGAAGCCGGCAACCCCAGCCTGGCTGCACTATATCAAAGTGAATCCTGAGCACTAAGATTGACCAAAGAAAACATGCAAAGAAATGCCTGGGAAAAAACGGTTATGAAACCTTGGGGCGAATGCAACTATGTCACGTTGGATGGTGTAACAAAGTATCCACCAACTACTACTGAATATTTTATTAATAACGTCAAACGTTTACGCTATTCATATAATAGTAATTACGTTACACATTTACGATATAATAGTGATTACGTTACACGTTTACGCTATTCATATAATAGTAATTACGTTACACGTTTACAATATAATAGTAATTACGTTACACGTTTACGCTATTCATATAATAGTAATTACGTTACACGTTTATAATATAATAGTAATTACGTTACATGTTTACGCTATTCATATAATAGTAATTACGTTACATGTTTACACTATTCATATAATAGTAATTACGTTACAAGTTTACACTATTCATATAATAGTAATTACGTTACACGATTACGCTATTCATATAATAGTAATTAAGTTACACGTTTACGCTATTCATATAATAGTAATTACGTTACACATTTACGATATAATAGTAATTACGTTACACGTTTACGCTATTCATATAATAGTAATTACGTTACACGTTTACAATATAATAGTAATTACGTTACACGTTTACGCTATTCATATAATAGTAATTACGTTACACGTTTACAATATAATAGTAATTACGTTACATGTTTACGCTATTCATATAATAGTAATTACGTTACACGTTTACAATATAATAGTAATTACGTTACATGTTTACGCTATTCATATAATAGTAATTACGTTACACGTTTACACTATTCATATAATAGTAATTACGTTACACGTTTACGCTGTTAATATAATAGTAATTACGTTACACGTTTACGCTATTCATATAATAGTAAATACGTTACACGTTTACGCTATTCATAGAATAGTAATTACGTTACACGATTACGCTATTCACACCCCAGCACAATAATACCCTGAATATACAATGAGTACATTCAACAAGTCCCACCAAACAGCGATGTAGAAACCCCAACGCAGACCCTCCATTTCATTACCTGGTCTGCCTTCAGCCGCTCAGCAACCGAGTCAGAGTCTGTCCGGATGAGAATAAGATCAGCCAGGAGAGAGTTAAGCAGGTCCCTCTCCTCCGCCTGCCTCCGTGCCTCTTTCTCCGCCTCAAGACGAGCATCCTCCTGTGCCTTCAGCCGTGCAGCTTGTAACCTGGCAGCTTTCTCTGCAGCCATCTGCCTGGCAGCTTCCTCCTTGGCCAGCCTGGCTGCCTCTTTCTCAGCAGCCATGCGCTCAGCTTCATCAGCTTGAAGTCTGGCAGCCTCTCTCTCGGCTGCTAGCATGGCATCGATTTCGTCCAGCCTCTTGCCCACCTTCGCACACTGGGTGTCCAGCTGCTCCCCCGCTTCTCTATTGGACTGGATGCGGCCACCAATCGTACTCAAAGAATCCTGGTGGGGAATGTATGTACGTATGTTTGTGTGTATGTATGTATGTATGTATGTACGTATGTATGTATGTATGTATGTATGTATGTATGTATGTATGTATGTTTGTTTGTATGTATGTATGTTTGTATGTATGTATGAATGTATGTATGTGCGTTACCTTGGGCACACTGTTGAGGTCTTTGTTATTTACTCAAAGCCTCCTTCTGGGTGAGGTTATCAAGTCACTGTTGACACTCACACATAACACCTACATATCTGCCAGGCCTTTTTTTTGCTTAATTGGCTGCCCCTGAACTGTAACAACACAGACATGCGCACATAAAACATACATAACACCTACATATCTGCCAGGCCTTTTTTGCTTAATTGGCTGCCCTGGACTGTAACAAAACATACATAATGCATACATATTTGCCAGGCCTATGTTTTGTTTAATTGGCTGCTCCTGAACTGCAACAAAAGATACATAACACATACATATCTTCAAGGCCTATTCTTGGCTTAATTGGCTGCCCCTGAACTGTAACAACACAGACATACGTACATAACACATACCTAATACATACATATTTGCCAGGCCTATGTTTTGCTTAATTGGCTTCCCTGAACTGTAACAAACATACATAACACCTACATATCTTCAAGGCCTATTCTTGGCTTAATTGGCTGCCCCTGAACTGTAACAACACAGACATACGTACATAACACATACCTAATGCATACATATTTGCCAGGCCTATGTTTTGCTTAATTGGCTTCCCTGAACTGTAACAAAACATACATAACACCTACATATCTGCCAGGCCTATTGTTTGCTTAATTGGCTGCTCCTGAACTGTAACAACACAGACATACGTACATAACACATACCTAATGCATACATATTTGCCAGGCCTATGTTTTGCTTAATTGGCTTCCCTGAACTGCAACAAAACATACATTACACATACATATCGTCAAGGCCTATTCTTGGCTTAATTGGCTGCCCATGAACTGTAACAACGCATACATAACACATACATATCTGCCAGGCCTATTTTTGGCTTAATTGGCTGCCCTGAACTGTAACATACTTGAACTTCAACTTGGTTTCATAGCTTGGCTTGGTTTCATAGCTTGGCTTGGTTTCATAGCTTGGCTAAATTGGCTGCCCTGAACTGTAACATACTTGAACTTCAACTTGGTTTCATAGCTTGGCTTGGTTTCATAGCTTGGCTTGGTTTCATAGCTTGGCTTAATTGGCTGCCCTGAACTGTAACATACTTGAACTTGAACTTGGTTTCATAGCTTGGCTTGGTTTCATAGCTTGGCTTGGTTTCATAGCTTGGCTTAATTGGCTGCCCTGAACTGTAACATACTTGAACTTGAACTTGGTTTCATAGCTTGGCTTGTTTTCATAGCTTGGCTTGGTTTCATAGCTTGGCTTAATTGGCTGCCCTGAACTGTAACATACTTGAACTTGAACTTGGTTTCATAGCTTGGCTTGGTTTCATAGCTTGGCTTAATTGGCTGCCCTGAACTGTAACATACTTGAACTTCAACTTGGTTTCATAGCTTGGCTTGGTTTCATAGCTTGGCTTAATTGGCTGCCCTGAACTGTAACATACTTGAACTTGAACTTGGTTTCATAGCTTGGCTTGGTTTCATAGCTTGGCTTAATTGGCTGCCCTGAACTGTAACATACTTGAACTTGAACTTAGTTTCATAGCTTGGCTTGGTTTCATAGCTTGGCTTGGTTTCATAGCTTGGCTTAATTGGCTGCCCTGAACTGTAACATACTTGAACTTGAACTTGGTTTCATAGCTTTAGCAAGCAGTTTGGCTTCTCGCCGTTTTTGGCAGTAAAAATACATTCACCAGGAAATTGTAAATGTAAACATTTTTGTTTTGTAACTGTAACATATCACCAGTGCCTTGCACTACACACAAGCACTAAACTACACACAAGCACTACACTACACACAAGCACTACGCACAAGCACAGACTCGTACGTGCAAACTCACTTTCAAATAATGTGGTGGCAAGCTAGACGCCTCCTTCTTTAGTTGCAATAGTCTCTGGGTATGGTCAGCTGACACTGCCTCCTCAGCGCCGACTGACTTCACCAAGCTGCTATGCCTGGACCTTAGCTCCGGTAGACCTGATGCGTCTGTTGCCTTCATGCCTGTAGGCTTTCCCTCCCTCAATGCTGTTTGGGCACTGGTGGCTGCCACATGGATGTTCCGGACCAATGGGCTAACCTCTGCCATCTCCTCCTGATCCTTTCCCACACGCTGGGCCTGCTCACTAGCTTCTGCTGCGAGCTGGCGCAGCTGATCGGCCAATGAGTCAGCTAGGGCCATCTCAGCTGCCAGCCTGGCCGCCTCGTCCTCAGCCGCCTTCCTGGCAGCTGCTGCGTCGTCCGCCTGCTTAGTGGCCATCGCTGCCAGCAACTCCGCAGCTGTGACATTCTCCCCCCTCACGTGCACTAGATCCTCCTTGATGGATGTAGCCTTCTCCCTGTTCCTCTTCATTACCGCCTTCCACTTTGCCTTGGGGACTGCCTCAGCTTCCTCTTTTAGCGCGGCCAACTGTTTTTCTACCTCCTCATGGCCTGCCTCCTCCATCTCTATCTTTATCAACAGCCCTGCGTTTTGCTCCTGCAGCCTGACCAATTCCCCAGTCTGGGGCGATGGCCTAGGCCTGAAGCGAAGGGTAGGGGTTGAGGAGGGGAATATATTCTCGTGCATTACCCGTGCTGCTAATAGCACCTCCTTCTGCTCAGCCTTGAGAAGCTGCAGTCGGTCCCAGTGTGCCTCAGCCTCAGTGTGCGCTAGTGACAGCCCCAAGAGGAGTACCTTCAGGGCAGCTTCCTCTGCCGCCACCCTAGCAGCCTCCTCAGCCTCCAGCCGGGCTCTCTCAGCAGCCAGCCTGGCAGCCACTTCTTCAGCCTGCTTCTGGGCAGCTTCTGCCGCCAGCCTGTCGGCCTCCTTGTCAGCAGCGATGTCGGCGGCTCTCTTGGCCGCCAGGCTGGCAGCTTCTTCCTCTGCTGACAGGTGGCGGAACAGCTCATCCAGCTGCCTACCTGTCTTGCTTGACTCAGTGTTCACCTTTATCATGGTCTCTTGATTGGACTCAACACGGGCGCTGGCCTTCTTGAAAGCGTCCTAAAAAGGCCAAGGAGCAGGAACGCTTGGGTTATAAAATGCGACATTGCATTGCATTACATTACATTACATTACATTACATGTTAAAGTCTACTTGACACCGCGAGGGTGTATGAGACTCTGTGCTTTAAACAAAAAGAAAAAGCACCCACAAAGCAAAAAAGCCCATTACATCAGGGGTGTGTCGAGGACAAAAAAAAGGGAAACAATGCGAATAAAATGCGACATAAAAAAAAGTGTGACAATGACTACACCATTGTTAGTGCCAGTGTCGGTGTTGTTGTCAGTTGGAGTCAGTGCCAGTGTCTGTTAGGGTTATAAAATGCGACATAAAAAAAGGGGAGCAGTCGTGTTCAGTTGCTTTAAACTATTTACGAGATATTTGGGAAAACGTATAATTGATTTGCTCATAGTCTCTTGATTAGACTCAACACATGCGCTGGCCTTCTTGAAAGCGTCCTAAAACGGCCAAGGAGCAGGAATACTTGGGTTTTTAAATGGGTCACAAAAGCGGGATAGTCATGTTCAGTTGCTTTAAACTATATACGATATATATGAAGAATTGTATAATTGATTTGACCATGGTCTCTTGATTAGACTCCACATAGGCGCTGGCCTTCTTAAAGGACTCCTAAAAAGGCCAAGGAGCTGGAATGCTTGGGTTTTAAAATACGACATAAAAAAAGCGGGACAGTTATGTTCAGTTGCTTTAAACTATATACGAGAAATTGTAGAATTGATTTTCTCATAGTCTCTTGATTAGACTCAACCCGAGCGCCGACCTTCTTAAAGGACTCCTAAAAGGCCAAGGAGCAGGAATGCTTGGGTTTTAAAATGGGCTACGAAAAAAGCGGGGCAGTCATGTTTAGTTGCATTAAACTAAATACGAGAACTTGTATAATTGATCTGACCATGGTCTCTTGATTGGACTCCACACGGGCGCTGACCTTCTTAAGGGACTCCTGGACAGGCTGTTGAGCAGGAATGCTTGGGTTTTAAAATGCTACACAAATAAAGTGAGAAGGTGATGTTCAGTTGTGTTATTTGATATGTGAGAAATCTAGAGAGGGGCAGTTACCCCACCCACGGGGATAGTTACCTTACCCACACCCACCCATAAGGATATTGAACCCACTCTTCTTTTGCAACCCATCCTCCACCTGTTTATATGTTACAGTCCAGGGGTAGGTCAAATAGGCTTAAGGGACACCTCACCACCGCCAAACCACACACACACACCAAACACCGCACACACCACACACATACCACACACACACACCACACACACAAAAATACACACCGCACCTTCTCTTTCTTCCTCCTGTCAGCTGGTAGTGCTTCAGCCTTCTTCTGCCACCCACACCACCCACACACAACACACAAACACCACCTCACCCCCAACACACACACCACACACGCACACACACCACACCACGCACACAAACACACAACACACACAACACACCTTCTCTTTCTTCCTCCTGTCAGCTGGTATTGCTTCAGCCTTTTTCTGCCACACACACCACACCACACACACACACACACCACACACACACACCACACAAACACACACACCACACCACGCACACAAACACACAACACACAACACACCTTCTCTTTCTTCCTCCTGTCAGCTGGTAGTGCTTCGGCCTTTTTCTGAACCTCCTCCAGACTTTGAGCAAAGGCGGCGCACTTGGTCTCAGCCTCCTCAATTTGCTGGAGGTGATTGCTGTGACGATTTTGAAGCTTGTTCAGCTCGTTTTTGTCAAGGCGATTCAGTTTGGACGCCGCCCTGCAGAGTCAGAGAAGAAAGGGTGGCATGGAAAGGTGTGAGCTTTCAGAGGTGCAGAGCGACAGAGCTTGGGGTACTGTCAAGGTGATTGAGCCCAGATGTAACCGTTCATGACCAGAGAAGAAGGGGTGACATGGAAGGATGAGAGCTCTCAGAGGTACAGAGGTACAGAGGTACAGAGCGACAGAGCGACAGAGTTTGGGGTACTGTCAAGGTGAATGAACCCGGATGTCACCTTCCATGCAGGGGGTGGAATGGAATCAACTGAAACATAGTTTTTATACAACTCAGATGTAACCGTCCATGGCCAGGGAAGAAGGGGTGATATGGAATGGTGAGAGCTTTCAGAGGTACAGAGCGGAAGAGTTTGGGGAACTGTCAAGGTGAATGAGCCCGGATGTAACCGTCCATGGCCAGAAAAGAAGGGGTGATATGGAATGGTGAGAGCTCTCAGAGGTACAGATCGACAGAGTTGGGGGAACTGTCAAGGTGATTGAGCCCAGATGTAACCGTCCATGGTCAGAGAAGAAGGGGTGATATGGAATGGTGAGAGCTCTCAGAGGTACAGATCGACAGAGTTGGGGTAACTGTCAAGGTGATTGAGCCCAGATGTAACCGTCCATGGTCAGAGAAGAAGGGGTGATATGAAATGGTGAGAGCTCTCAGAGGTACAGAGCGACAGAGTTGGGGGAACTGTCAAGGTGATTGAGCCCAGATGTAACCGTCCATGGTCAGAGAAGAAGGGGTGATATGGAATGGTGAGAGCTCTCAGAGGTACAGAGCGACAGAGTTTGGGGTAATGTCAAGGCGATTTGATCTAGACACCGCCCTGCAGGGTCAGAGAAGAAGGGGGGCATGGAAAGATGTGAGCTGTCAGAGGTACAGAGCGACAGAGTTGGGGGTTCTGTCAAGGTGAATGAGCCCGGATGTCACCGTTCATGCAAACCCAACCTTACAACCTAACCTTTCAAGCCAACCTCAAGCCTACCCAACCTCAACGCAACCCAACCTTTCAAGCCAACCAACCTTGACATCCTCCCTCCCCAGGCAAGCCAAGCCGAGCCAAGCCAAGCCAAGCCGAGCCAACCTCAACCCAACCCAATCTTTCAACCCAACCTCAACCCAAGCCGACCTTTCAAGCCAACCTTTCAAGCCAACCTTTCAAGCCAACCCACCTTGACATCCTCACCCCCCCAGGCAAGCCAAGCCAACCTCAACCCAATCTTTCAACCCGACCTCAACCCAAGCCGACCTTTCAAGCCAACCCACCTTGACATCCTCACCCCCCCAGGCAAGCCAAGCCAACCTCAACCCAATCTTTCAACCCGACCTCAACCCAAGCCGACCTTTCAAGCCAACCCACCTTGACATCCTCACCCCCCTGCCACAATGTGTGCTATGCAGCGGTGAGACTATGTATCCCAGCTTCTTGACATCAGTCAGCAACTTGGCCAGGCTGTCACCCAGCTCATCTCCCTGCTTGTTTAGAGACAGCAGCTCCTCATGCACAGCCTTGGCAAGTGCGTCATCAGCAGCTAGGCTAGCAGCATGATCAGCTGCCAGTCGAGCCGCCTGGTAGGGATGAAGGAGGTTAAGGGGGTTGGGGTGAGGTGAGGTGAGGGGGGGGGGGGGGGGGGGGGGGGGGGGTCATAGGGGTGATAGGGGATGGAGGATATGTGGGAGATTCTGGGGGTTGGGGTGAGGTGAGGTGAGGTGTGTGTGGTGTGTGTGTGTGTGTGTGGTGTGGGGGGGGGGGGGGGGGTAGGGGTGATAGGGGATGGAGGATATTGGGGGAGATTCTGGGGGTTGGGGTGAGGTGAGGTGAGGGGTGTGTGGTGTGTGTGGTGTGTGTGTTGTGTGGGGGGTGGTGTTAGGAGGGTTGATAGGGCGGGCGGCTCTGTGGCGGTCTCTGGGGGTTGGGGTCCGGTGCGGTGCGGGTTTGATGTGTGTGTGTTGTGTGTGTGTTGTGTGTGTGGGGGGGTGGGTGCTCGGGCTGGCGGCTCTTTTGAGGCGGTTCTGTGTTGCGGTCGGTACGGTGCGGGTGGGGGGGGTCGGGGTGCGCGGTGCAGCGGCTCTATGTGGGCGATTTCTGGGGTTGGGGTGCGGGGTGGGGTGGGGGGGGGGGGGGGGGGGTGGCGGGGGGGGGGGGTGTGGGGGGGGGGGCGGGGGGGGGGGGGGGGGGGGGGGGGGGGTGGGGCGGGGTGGGTGGGTGGGTCGGTGTGTTGTGGGGGGGGGGGGGGTGGTGGGGGTGGGGTGGGGGGGTGGGGGGGGGTTGGTTGGGTTGGTGGGGGGTGGGGGGGGCGGGGGCGGGGGGGGGTTTTTTTTTTGTTTTCTGTTTTTTTTTTGTTTTTTTTTTTTTTTTTTTTTTGCTTTTTTTTTGTTTTTTTGTTGGTGGGTGTTTTGGTTTGCTGCTCTGTGTTCTCCCCGGGCGCTACTGGGGTCTCTGGTGGCTCTGCGGGCCCGGTGACTGAGGCTCTTCTGGGAGTGTTCTTAGCGTTATAGGGAGTTTGGCATTAGGGGTGGAGGGGGTGGGGTGGGGGGGTGGTGGGGGGGGGGTGGTTGTTGGCTCTGGGGATCCTGGAGGCCCGGGGCTGGCGGCTCTTGTTGGCGCTCTCGGCGGTTGGGCTGCGGTGGCCGGGGGGGGGGGGGGGGGTGGGGGCGGGGGGGGGGGGGGGGGGGAGGGTGGGGGGGGGGGGTGAGGGGGGGGTGTGGGCGGGGTGGGGGTCGAGGGGGGTGTGGTTTCTGTGGGTGGGGGGTGGGGTGGGGGGGGGGGGGGTGGGTATGTGGGAGTGGGTGGTTGCTGGGGGGGGCGTGGGGGTTGGTGGGTGTGTGGGTTGGTGTGGTGGGGTGTGTGTTTAGTGGCGTTTGGGGTGGGGTGGGGGGGGGTGGGGGTGGTGTGTTGTGTTGTTGGGGGTTTGTGATAAGTTGGTTTCGGGGGGGTGGTTATGTTAGTTGTATGTTTTTTGGTTGTTGGGGGGGGGTTTTGGTTGGTCTTTTTGGGTGTGGGGGTGTGTGGTGTTTGTGGTGGGTGGGTCTTGTGGTGTGTTGTGGGTGTCGTGTGTTTTTATTGGGGTTTGTTGTTGTGTTGAGTTTGGGTGTAATTGGCTGTTTGTTTTTTGGGTGTGGTGGGGTGGGGTGGGGGGGGGAGGTTATTAGATGTGTTTTGGGTTGTTGTGTTTTTTTGTTTTTTGTTTGTGGGGGTGTTGGTGTGGGTGGGTTTCCTCGGTTCTGCGGCTTTGTGGCGTTTCTTGTGTTGGTGTGAGGGGCTGGGAGTGGATAGTCGTGTCTTGTGTGCTGCACCGCTTTCATCCCTCATGGTCCTGGCGTGACTGACAGTACACCCACCATCAGGGGAGCTCTCTACCACCAAAATGAAATATAATACCTACGGTCCCCACACACCGTACAACTTCTTAACACCTAATAAAAATCTATCCATCATACCTCCAGCTCAGCGGCAATGCGGGCTGCCTCAATATCCGCGGCCAGTTTAGCTTCCAGGGCTGTGAGTCGATCCCCCACAGAGGCAGACAGCTCTACTAGCGTGTCATGAGCTGTCTTGGTTGCCTCCAGACGCCTATCTGCTTCATTCAGGGCCTCCTGCAAAGGTTGGGAGTTTGAAACAGCGTTTGTTTGCTGCCCTATCGGTGGCCAGGGTACTACATTTTGTCAAATTGGTCAGCGCAGGGGCAGAGGCAGAGACTGAGACTGAGACTGAGACACGAGACCCGAGACCCGAGACCCGAGACCCAAGACCAGAGACAGAGACAGAGACAGAGACAGAGACAGAGACAGAGACAGAGACAGAGACAGAGACAGAGACAGAGACAGAGACAAACAGAGACAGAGACAGAGACAGAGACAGATACAGAGACAGAGACAGAGACAGAGACAGAGACACAGAGAAACAGAGACACAGACAGAGACAGGGACAGAGAAGGAGAAAGAGATAGAAACAGAGACAGAGACCAGAGACCAGAGTTATACCATTGACACACAAAGGAGCATATTCTCACCTGAGGGACCTTGTCTAAAGGCAGCTTCTTGGCAGTTTCCTTATTCTCCTCTAGCCGCCCACTAAGTTCTTGAAAGGCCTTTGTTTCCTTGGCTATCAAGTCTTTCAGTGCGCCGTGTCGCCTGCACATATTTTTGAATTTGAATTTGAATTGTTACATGCTTCTTCAGCCAACTCTGGGCTGCTCACCGTCTACCAATTCCAAGTCCCCTATGTGATTCCCACGGAAACCAGGGGGCACACTAAGCAGCAGAGTAGACAGTTCAAAGAATTAGCTATCAAGTCTTTCAGTGTGCTGTGTCACCTGCACAGACAGTGGGGTGCAACTTTTATGTATATTGCTGCTTCTGCACATTGTTTTTCTGTACGACTCATCGCAAATTGAGCGACTCTGTGCGACCCCAGCGCGACACGCCGCCCCCCAAACCCCGCGAAGCCCGGGGGGCTCAGGGGGGCATATCTGACTAGTTCAGCCGGACCCGTGTATCACCATACAGTGACGGAATGGCGACGCATAGCACACAAAACAGTGCTTCTGCAGGATTTCTTCAGTATGTTCCTGCTACTATCCCCGTTTTGACAAATGGCTCAATGGTTTAGCTCCTTGAACGAACAAGGTGCCACATTCGGATCCCTACAAATGCGCTTTTAGTGCTCACGGTCGCTGTCAACCGCCATGGTAGCTTTGTCCAGGTAAAGTAGCAGCCCATTCCCTACCGTAAGACGGGGCCCCTTTAATACCACGCCCCACCAGGCCTTAACACAACTGGTGGTGCGTGGTTGAGGTGCATGGTACCCACCTCGCATCTCATAAGATCGCCAACCCTTCACCTGGGCTAGAATAAACGTGAACTTCAACTTGGTTACATAGCATCGGCCAGCAATTTGGCTGATCCCCGTCTTAGGCAGTAACAACAATTATTACCAGGAAAGTGTGAAACACCACAAATAACTTTTTCATATTTTTTTCATTTTTTCATGGCTTGCCTTCTCCTGGGCTTTTCATGGCTGGCCTTCACCTGGGCTAGAATAAACACTAGGGTATCAGCATCAAGCACACCGACCAGGGTCATACAAAGCGTGCGAGGCAGCGCAATGTCACGCACGCTTTTTGAGCCCCACTGCGCGTTCCGCACAGTTTTTTCAACCCCGTATGGGAGCAGTGCGCAGTTTTTGCTTTTTTTGCACTGCAAAGCGCTGACCAATTTGACGTTTGTGAGCTTTAAGCGCTGCCAAATTTAAAAAAATGCAGTACCCTGGCATCCACCTTCGCATCACATAAAAAAAATACGGTATTCGCATCGCAACGGTATCAGTCGAAAATACGGTATTCGCATCGCAACGGTATCAGCATCAAGCGCACCTACCTTAGCATCTCATTAAGCTCTGCCTTCTTCATTTTTGCATGGGGTGGGGTGGGGTGGGGTGGGGTGGGGGATGGGTGGGGGTGGGTGTGTTGTGGGGTGGGGTGGTGGGGTGGTATAGGTGAGGTATCTGGCTAATTTCCCCAGGTCCTTTCCCAAACGTCCTCGACAGCTAGCTTGATGTGTTGGTGGTGACCTTATACGCAGCAGGTGCGCATCAATACGCAGATCCGCTTGATGTGTTGGTGGTGACCTTATACGCAGCAGGTGCGCATCAATACGCAGATCCGCTTGATGTGTTGGTGGTGACCTTTATAACCAAGCAGGTGCGGCATCAATACGCCAGATCCGCTTGATGTTTTGGTGGTGACCGCTCACCCAGCAGGGCGCATCATAACGCAGACCGCTTGATGTTTGTGGTGACTCATACTCAGCATGTGCGCAAACAAACTAATCCGCAGATCCGCTTGATGTGTTGGTGGTGACCTCATACGCAGCAGGTGCGCATCAATACGCAGATCCGCTTGATGTGTTGGTGGTGACCTTATACGCAGCAGGTGTGCATCAATACGCAGATCCGCTTGATGTGTTGGTGGTGACCTTATACGCAGCAGGTGTGCATCAATACGCAGATCCGCTTGATGTGTTGGTGGTGACCTTATACGCAGCAGGTGTGCATCAATACGCAGATCCGCTTGATGTGTTGGTGGTGACCTCATACGCAGCAGCAGACCAACAGCAGTAGCCTGGGCTAGAATAAACGCAACAGTATCGGCCTCAAGCGCACCTACCAAATTGCCATCTAATTTAATAAATAAAAAAACTGCGGTATCAGTATCAAGCGCACCCACCTTTGCATCTCGTTAAACAAAAACTATGGTATCAGCAGGGTATCAGCAGGGTATCAGCAGGGTATCAGCATTAAAAAAAAACTACGGTATCAGTATCAAGCGCACCCACCTTTGCATCTCGTTAAACACAAACTATGGTATCAGCAGGGTATCAGCATTAAAAAAAACGACGGAATCAGTATTCAAGCTTCACCCCACTTAGCATTCGTAAACAAAACTATGGTATCAGCAGGGTATCAGCATTAAAAAAAACGACGGAATCAGTATTCAAGCGCACCCACCTTTGCATCTCGTTAAACAAAAGCTATGGTATCAGCAGGGTATCAGCATTAAAAAAAACGACGGAATCAGTATTCAAGGGCACCCACCTTTGCATCTCGTTAAACAAAAACTATGGTATCAGCAGGGTATCAGCATTAAAAAAAAACTACGGTATCAGGATCAAGCGCACCCACCTTCGCATCTCATTCAGCTCTGTCTGGTCTACACTACCAAACTGTGCATGCGCCTCCTCAGCCGAGCCCACCGCTGCAGACACCAGCTCCATTTCAGCCTGAAGCTTTGCCAGCCGATTCAGAAGACTATCAAGTTCACTGACGGTCAAGTCCAGCCTGCTAGCAACCGTCTTGGCCAGGCTGTCCTCTGCTGCCAGCCTGGCCGCTTCCTCACCCGCCAACCTGGCAGCCTCTGCATCAGCTGCCAGCCTGGCAGCCTCCATCTTGGCAGCTCTCTTGGCTTCCAAGCTGTCCAGCTGTTGGCCGATCTTATCAGACTCGGTTCTCAGCCCAGCTACTTCGCTTTGGAAAGCCTCACAGCACCTAGCACCTGGCAGTCAGTACAGTCCCCTATTTTTTACTGGGTTTTTGGTTTGTTTGTTTTGGTTGGTTATGGGTTTGGTTTGGTTGGGTTGGGTGGTTGGGTCTTTGAAAAGCCTCAGCAACACTATCAGCCTTGGCAGCATGTCCAGGGCCCGGTTTGTTAACATGTTTTGTAGGTGTTTGGTTTGGTTTGGCTTGGTTTGGTTTGGTGGTTGGGTGTTTGGCAAGCCTAGGCAACACTAGCAAGCTAGCTTTGGCAGCATGTCCAGGTCCCTGTGTGTGTGTGAGTGTGTTTTAGGTGTTTGGTTTGGTTTGGTGGTTGGATGTTTGGCTAACCTCGGCAGCACTAGCATCCTTGGTAGCATTTCCAGGGCCCTGTGTGTGTGTGTGTGTGTGTTTATGTGTTTGGTTTGGTTTGGTTTGGTTTGGTTTGGTTTGGTGGTTGGGTGTTTGGCTAACCTCGGCAGCACTAGCATGAATCCTGATTCCTTTGAAGGATGGAAATACTTAATTCAATTTATAACAAATGCGATGATAATCGCACAATTAAATTATCATCCCAGCTGAGATGATGATTTAATAATATTGTAGAATTAAATTATCACTGTAGCACGAACTCAGGGTCCCCGTTGGTTAAACGATTGTTTGGGGGTCAGTTCATCAGTGCTTCCTATACGGTTGGGCAAGTCCCTTTAGCCTATTTAACCTACCCCTGGACTGTAACATACATACATACACTAGCAGCCCATGACCAAGTATCATGTTTTATTTGTTTAGGTGTTTGGTTTGGCTTGGTTGGGTGTTTGGCTAGGCTTGGCAGCCCTAGCAGCCTAGGCAGCATGTCCAGGGCCCTTTGTTTTAGGTGTTTGGTTTGGTTTGGTTGGGTGGTTGGGTGGTTGGGTGGTTGGCTAGCCTAGGCAGCATGTCCAGGGCCCTTTGTTTTAGGTGTTTGGTTTGGTTTGGTTGGGTGGTTGGGTGGTTGGGTGGTTGGCTAGCCTAGGCAGCATGTCCAGGGCCCTTTGTTTAGGTGTTTGGTTTGGTTTGGTTGGGTGGGGTTGGGTGGTTGGGTGGTTGGCTAGCCTAGGCAGCATGTCCAGGGCCTTTGTTTTAGGTGTGTTGGTTTGGTTGGGTTGGGTGGTTTGGGTGGTTGGGTGGTTGGCTAGCCTAGGCAGCATGTCCAGGGCCCCTTGGTTTTAGGTGTTTGGTTTGGTTGGTTGGGTGGTTGGGTGGTGGGTGGTTGGCTAGCCTAGGCAGCATGTCCAGGGCCCTTTGTTTTAGGTGTTTGGTTTGGTTTGGTTGGGTGGTTGGGTGGTTGGGTGGTTGGCTAGCCTAGGCAGCATGTCCAGGGCCCTTTGTTTTAGGTGTTTGGTTTGGTTTGGTTGGGTGGTTGGGTGGTTGGGTGGTTGGCTAGCCTAGGCAGCATGTCCAGGGCCCTTTGTTTTAGGGTGTTTGGTTTGGTTTGGTTGGGTGGTTGGGTGGTGGGTGGTTGGCTAGCCTAGGCAGCATGTCCAGGGCCCTTTGTTTTAGGTGTTTGGTTTGGTTTGGTTGGGTGGTTGGGTGGTTGGGTGGTTGGCTAGCCTAGGCAGCATGTCCAGGGCCCTTTGTTTTAGGTGTTTGGTTTGGTTTGGTTGGGTGTGGGTGGGGGGTTGTGGTTGGCTACCTAGGCACATGTCCGGCCCTTTGTTTTAGGTGTTTGGTTTGGTTTGGTTGGGTGGTTGGGTGGTTGGGGGTTTGCTAGCCTAGGCAGCATGTCCAGGGCCCTTTGTTTTAGGTGTTTGGTGTTGGTTTGGTTGGGTGGTTGGTTGGGTGGTTGGGTGTTTGGCTAGCCTAGCAGCAGCATGTCCAGGCCCTTTGTTTTAGGTGTTTGGTTTGGTTTGGGTTGGTGGTTGGGTGGTTGGGGGTTGGCTAGCCTACAGCATGTCCAGGCCCTTTGTTTTAGGTGTTTGGTTTGGTTTTGGTTGGGTGGTTGGGTGGTTGGTGGTGGTCTAGCCTAGGCAGCATGTCCAGGGCCCTTTGTTTTAGGTGTTTTGGTTTGGTTTGGTTGGTGGTTGGGTGGTTGGGTGGTTGGCTAGCCTAGGCACATGTCCAGGGCCCTTTGTTTTAGGTGTTTGGTTTGGTTTGGTTGGGTGGTTGGGTGTTGGGTGGTTGGCTAGCCAGGCGCATGTCCAGGCCCTTTGTTTAGGTGTTTGGTTTGGTTTGGTTGTGTGGTGGTGGGTTGGGTGGTTGGCTAGCCTAGCCATGTCCAGGGCCCTTTGTTTTGGTTTGGTGTTTGGTTTGGTTTGTTGGTGGTTGGGTTGGGTGGTTGGCTAGCCTAGCAGCATGTCCAGGGCCCTTTGTTTTAGGTGTTTGGTTTGGTTTGGTTGGGTGGTTGGGTGGTTGGGTGGTTGGCTAGCCTAGGCACATGTCCAGGGCCCTTTGTTTTAGGTGTTTGTTTGGTTGGTTGGGTGGTTGGTGGTTGGTGGTTGGCTGCCTAGGCAGCATTGTCCAGGCCCTTTGTTTTAGGTGTTTGGTTTGGTTTGGTTGGGTGGTTGGTGTGTTGGGTGGTTGGCTAGCCTAGCAGCATGTCCGGCCCTTGTTTTAGGTGTTTGGTTTGGTTTGGTTGGGTGGTTGGGTGTTGGGTGGTTGGCTAGCCTAGGCAGCATGTCCGGCCCTTTGTTTTAGGTGTTTGGTTTTGGTGGTTGTTGGTTTGGTGTGTTGGGTGGTTGGCTAGCCTAGCGCATGTCCAGGGCCCTTTGTTTTAGGTGTTTGGTTTGGTTTGGTTGGTGGTTGGGTGTTGGTGGTGGCTAGCCTAGGCAGCATGTCCAGGGCCCTTTGTTTAGGGTTTGTTTGTTTGGTTTGGGGTGTTTTGTGTTGGGTGGTTGGCTAGCCTAGGCAGCATGTCCAGGGCCCTTTGTTTTAGGTGTTTTGGTTGGTTTGGTTGGGTGGTTGGTGTGTTGGGTGGTGGCTAGCCTAGGCAGCATGTCCAGGCCCTTTGTTTTAGGTGTTTGGTTTGGTTTGGTTGGGTGGTGGGTGGTTGGGTGTTGGGTGGTTGGCTAGCCTAGGCAGCATGTCCAGGGCCTTGTTTTAGGTGTTTGGTTTGGTTTGGTTGGGTGGTTGGGTGGTTGGGTGGTTGGCTACCTAGGCAGCATGTCCAGGCCCTTGTTTTTAGGTGTTTGGTTTGGTTTGGTTGGGTGGTTGGTTGGTTGGGTGTTTGCTACCTAGGCAGCATGTCCAGGGCCCTTTGTTTTAGGTGTTGGGTTTTGGTTTGGTTGGGTGGTTGGGTGGTTGGGTGGTTGGCTAGCCAGGCACATGTCCAGGGCCCTTTGTTTTAGGTGTTTGGTTTGGTTTGGTTGGGTGTTGTGGTTGGTGGTTGGCTAGCCTAGGCAGCATGTCCAGGGCCCTTTGTTTAGGTGTTTGGTGGTTTGGTTGGGTGGTTGGGTGTTGGGTGGTTGGCTAGCCTAGCAGCATGTCCAGGCCCTTTGTTTGGTGTTTGGTTTGGTTTGGTTGGGTGTGGGTGGTTGGGTGGTTGGCTAGCCAGGCGCATGTCCAGGGCCCTTTGTTTTAGGTGTTTGGTTTGGTTTGTTGGGTGGTTGGGTGGTTGGGTGGTTGGCTAGCCTGGCAGCATTCCAGGGCCCTTTGTTTTGGTGTTTGGTTTGTTTGGTTGGTGTGTTGGGTGGTTGGGTGGTTGGCTACCTAGCCAGCATGTCCAGGGCCCTTTGTTTTATGTTTGGTTTGGTTTGGTTGGGTGGTGGGGTGGTTGGTGGTTGCTAGCCTAGCAGCATGTCCAGGGCCCTTTGTTTTAGGTGTTTTGTTTGGTTTGGTTGGGTGGTTGGGTGTTGTTGGTTGGCTACCTAGGCCCATGTGTCCAGGGCCCTTTGTTTAGGTTTTTGGTTGGGTTTGGTTGGTGTTGGTGTTGGGTGGTTGCTAGCCTAGGCAGCATGCCGCCCTTTTTGGTGTTTGGTTTGGTTTGGTTGGTGGGGTTGGTGGTTGGGTGGTTGGCTAGCCTAGGCAGCTGTCCAGGGCCCTTTGTTTTAGGTGTTTGGTTTGTTTGGTTGGTGGTTGGGTGGTGGGGTGGGGGCTAGCCTAGGCAGCATGTCCAGGGCCCTTTGTTTTAGGTGTTTGGTTGGTTTGGTTGGGTTGGTGGTTGGGTGGTTGGGTGGTTGGCTAGCCTAGGCAGCATGTCCAGCCCTTTTTAGGTGTTGTTTGGTTTGGTTTGGGGTGTTGGGTGGTTGGGTGGTGGCTAGCCTAGGCAGCATGTCCAGGGCCCTTTGTTTTAGGTGTTTGGTTTGGTTTGGTTGGTGGTTGGGTGTTGGGTGGTTGGCTAGCCTAGGCAGCATGTCCAGGCCCTTTGTTTTAGGTGTTTGGTTTGGTTTGGTTGGGTGGTTGGGTGGTTGTGTTGGCTAGCCTAGGCAGCATGTCCAGGGCCCTTTGTTTTAGGTGTTGGTTGGTTTGGTTTGGGTGGTTGGGTGGTTGGGTGTGTCTAGCCTAGGCAGCATGTCCAGGGCCCTTTGTTTTAGGTGTTTGTTTTGGTTTGGTTGGGTGGTTGGTGGTTGGGTGGTTGGCTAGCCTAAGCATTGTCCACCCTTGTTTTAGGTGTTTGGTTTGGTTTGGTTGGGTGGTTGGGTGGTTGGTGGTTGGCTAGCCTAGGCAGCATTCCAGCCCTTTGTTTAGGTGTTTGGTTTGGTTTGGTTGGGTGGTTGGGTGGTTGGGTGTTGGCTAGCCTAGGCAGCATGTCCAGGGCCCTTTGTTTTAGGTGTTTGTTTGGTTTGGGGGTTGGTGGTTGGTGGTTGGGTGGTTGGCTAGCCTAGGCAGCATGTCCAGGGCCCTTTGTTTTAGGTGTTTGGTTTGTTTGGTTGGGTGTTGGGTGGTTGGGTGGGTTGGCTAGCCTAGCCACATGTCCGGGCCCTTTGTTTAGTTTGTTTGGTTTGGTTTGGTGGTGGTTGGGTGGTTGGGTGGTTGGCTAGACCTAGGCAGCATGTCCAGGGCCCTTGTTTTAGGTGTTTTTGTTGGTTTGGTTGGGTGGTTGGGTGGTTGGTGGTTGCTAGCCTAGGCAGCATGTCCAGGGCCCTTTGTTTTAGGTTTTTGGTTTGTTTGGTTGGTGGTGGTGGTTGGTGGTTGGCTAGCCTAGGCAGCATGCCAGGCCCTTTGTTTTAGGTGTTTGGTTTGGTTGGTTGGTGGTTGGGTGGTTGGGTGTTGGCTAGCCTAGGCAGCATGTCCAGGGCCCTTTGTTTTAGGTGTTTGGTTTGGTTTGGTTGGGTGGTTGGTGGTTGGGTGGTTGCTAGCCTAGGCAGCATGTCCAGGCGCCTTTGTTTAGGTGTTTGGTTTGGTTTGGTTGGTGTGTTGGGTGGTTGGGTGGTGGCTAGCCTAGGCAGCATGCCAGGGCCCTTTGTTTTAGGTGTTTGGTTTGGTTTGGTTGGGTGGTTGGTGGTTGGGTGGTGGTCTAGCCTAGGCAGCATGTCCAGGGCCCTTTGTTTGGTGTTTGGTTGGTTGGTTGGTGTGTTGGGTGGTTGGGTGGTTGGCTAGCCTAGGCAGCATGTCCAGGGCCTTGTTTTAAGGGTGTTTGGTTTGGTTTGGTGGGTGGTTGGGTGGTTGGGTGGTTGGCTAGCCTAGGCAGCATGTCCAGGGCCCTTTGTTTTAGGTGTTTGGTTTGGTTTGGTTGGGTGGTTGGGTGGTTGGGTGGTTGGCTAGCCTAGGCAGCATGTCCAGGGCTTTGTTTTAGGTGTTTGGTTTGGTTTGGTTGGTTGGGTGTGGTGGTGGTTGGGGGTTGGTTAGCCTAGGCAGCATGTCCAGGGCCCTTTGTTTTAGGTGTTTGGTTTGTTTGGTTGGGTGGTTGGGTGGTTGGGTGGTTGGCTAGCCTAGGCAGCATGTCCAGGGCCCTTTGTTTTAGGTGTTTGGTTTGGTTTGGTTTGGTTAAGTTGGGTTGGGTGGTTGGGTGGTTGGCTAGCCTAGGCAGCATGTCCAGGGCCCTTTGTTTTAGGTGTTTGGTTTGGTTGGGTTGGGTTGTGTGTTTGGAAAGCCTCCGCAGCACTTGCAGCCCATGACCAAGTATCCTGCGGGAAGGTCACATCATATTACAAATATAGTGATGATCTTGATTATTCGAGTTTGGGCAGGTCCCTTTAGCCTATTTGGATTGTAACAAACAGACAACAACAACAACAGCAACAACAACACATTACGGAGTGTACAAGAGTCCAGGGATAGCCAGATTATTTGTGTGTGTCGTCCACAGAGGCCATGCTGATTTATTGATTATCAATTTCTTGTTGTTGTTGTTGTTGTTGTTGTTGTTGTTGTTGTTGTTGTTGTTGTTGTTGTTTGTAGTTGTTGTTGTTTGTTGTTGTTGTTGTTGTTTGTAGTTGTTGTTGTTTGTTGTTGTTGTTGTTGTTGTGTTTTGTTTGTTGTTTTATTTGTTGTTTCTTGCTGTTATGTTTGTGTCTTGTTGTTGTTTGTTGTTGTTGTTGTTGTTGTTTGTAGTAGTAGTTGTTGTTGTTGCTGTTGTTGTTGTTGTTGTTGTTGTTATTGTTGTTGTCGTTGTTGTTGTTGTTTGTAGTGCACAACACAGGAGTTACAATCCAACCTCGATCCTTTTTTCTCAGGGCCTGCTTTGCCCTCAGTGCTGACTCCTTTAACCGCTTTGCTCATTTCTTCATCTTTCTAGGCCCAGTCCCCAACCAAATCAAGACAAGAGCCCAACCCTTCACTGCGATATATACAAAGGCACAGGTAGTGCACAACACTGCTGTTACAATCCTACCTCGATCTTTCCCGCAGGACCTTCTTCGCCTTCTGTGTTGACTCCTCTAATAGCTTAACTCATTTCCTTCTTCTTTCTAAGCCCAGTCCCAAACAAATCAAGACATGAGCCCACCCCCTCACTGTAATATAAACACAGAGGCGCTGGTACTGCACAACGCTGCTGCTACAATCCTACCTCCAGCTTTTCTGTTGGAACCTGCTTTGCCCTCTGTGTTGTCTCCTCTAATTGCTTTGCTCATTTATTCTTCTTTCTAGGCCCAGTCCCTAAGCAAATAAATACGAGAGCTCACCCCCCCACTGCGATATACTCACATAGGCACTTGTAGTGCACAACACAGCAGTTACAATCCTACCTCGAGTTTTTCTGCCGGGACCTGCTTTGCCCTCTTTGTTGACTCATCTAATCGCTTTGCTCATTTATTCTTCTTTCTAGGCCCAGTCCTTAAGCAAATCAAGACGAGCGCTCACCCCTTCACTGCAGTATACACACAGAGGCACGGGTACTGCACAACTCTGCTGTTACAATCCTACCTCAAGCACAACTCTGCTGTTACAATCCTACCTCTGTTGGGACCTGCTTTGCCTAATGTGTTGACTCCTTTGATCACTTTGCTCATTTTCTTCTTCTTTCTAAGCCCAGTCCCTAACCAAATAAAGACGAGCGTCCACCCCTTCACTGCAATATACATACAAAGGCACTGATAGTGCACAACAAAGCGGTGTTAATCCTACCGCTAGCTTTTCTCCCAGGACCTGCTTTGCCCTCTGTGTTGTCTCCTCTAATCATTTTGTTCATTTTTTCTTCTTTCTAAGCCTAGTCCCTAAGCAAATCAAGAAGAGAGCTCACCCCCCCACTGCGATATACTCACATAGGCACTGGTAGTGCACAACACAGCAGTTACAATCCTACCTCGAGTTTTTCTGCCGGGACCTGCTTTGCCCTCTTTGTTGACTCATCTAATCGCATTGCTCATTTATTCTTCTTTCTAGGCCCAGTCCTTAAGCAAATCAAGACGAGCGCTCACCCCTTCACTGCAGTATACACACAGAGGCACGGGTACTGCACAACTCTGCTGTTACAATCCTACCTCAAGCTTTTCTGTTGGACCTGCTTTGCCTAATGTGTTGACTCCTTTGATCACTTTGCTCATTTTCTTCTTCTTTCTAAGCCCAGTCCCTAATCAAATCAAGACGAGAGCCCACCCCTTCACTGCAATGTACATACAAAGGCACTTGTAGTGCACAACGCTGCTGTTGCAATCCTACCTCAAGCTTTGCCCTCAGGACCTGCTTCGCCCTCTTTGTTGACTTCTCTAATTGCTTTGCTCATTTCTTCTCCTTTCTAAGCCCAGTCCCTAAGCAAATAAAGACGAGCGCCCACCCCTTTACTGCGATATACATTCAGAGGCACTGGTAGTGCACAACACAGCAGTTAAAATCTTACCTCGAGCTTTTCTGCCGTGACCTGCTTTGCCCTCTGTGTTAACTCCACTAACTGCTGAGCTCGAGCTTTGGCAGCTGCCTCCTCCACCGCTACAAGCCCTGCCAAGAAAAATACCAAAAAGGTGCATGTTGAGGTCAGAAATGGTGGATGTGGGGATGTGTATGGGGATGTGTGTATGTGTGTGTATGTGTGTGTGTGTGTGTGTGGTGGTGGTGGTGGTGGTGGTGGTGGTGGTGGTGGGGGGCTTGTAGCCGCCTCCTCCTCTGCTACAAGCCCTGCCAAGAAAAAGACAATTAGGTGGGTGCGTGTTGAGGTCAGAAATGGTGTGTGTGGTGGTGGTGGTGGTGGTGGGGGTGGGGGGGGGGGCGGAGGGGGCTTGTAGCCTCCTCCTCGTCCTCCGCTACAAACCCTGCCAAGAAGAAGAAACATAGGTGGGTGCATGTTCAGGTCAGAATTTGTGTGCGTGTGTGTGTGTGTGTGGGGGGGGGGGGGGGGGGGGGGGGGGGGGGGGGGGGGAGGGGGGGGGGGGGGGGGGGGGGGGAAGGTGGAGCTTGGCAGCCACCTCCTCCGCTCTGCTATAAGTACCCTGGCCAAAAGAACGACATAGTGTTTCCATGGTGATTTGGGTGTAGGTGTGTGTGTGTAGGTGAGTGTTGGTGGGTGCGTAGGTGTGCGAGTGTAGGTGTTTGTGTGTGGTGTGTGTGTAGGTGAGTGTTGGTGGGTGCGCAGGTGTGCGGTGTAGTGTGGTGTAGTGTGGTGTGGTGTGGGGTGCGTGTTGGGGTGGTATGGTATGGTGTGGTGTGGTGTGGTGTGGTGTGCGTGTTGGGTGGTGTGGTGGGGTGTGGGTGCGTGTTGAGGTCAGTATTAGTGGGTGGGTTGGTGGGTGGGTGTACGGTTGTGTGTGGACGGCAACCATGGGTCCAAACAAACAAACAAACAAATAGATGAATAAATGAATAAATGAATAAATGAATAAATGAATAAATAAATAAATAAATAAATAAATAGGGTTTCTTATTATAAGGCGCGCGGTTGAGGGGGCCAGCCAGTTTGCAAGCACTGGGGACAAACTCAGGCGACAAGTATTTTGTACTACATGATTTAGCCAACTTGGACTTGGTTACATGGCTCCAGCCAAAGTAAAGGCTGGTCGCCATCTTTGGCAGTAGCATTAACAATTCAAAGCAAATACAAGTATCATCAAAATATACTTGATCCAATCTCTTTAAAAGGTCATGGACAGTTTAAACCCTAACCCCTAACCCCTAAAAAACCCAACTCTGGGCTACCCACCCAATTATGACTACCCCAGGGATTTGTTTTCAGTTCAGAAAGTGGGAGGGTAGACCTCCTCCAGGGACAGCATACTAAAAGCATTTTATAGCTTTTTAGGGCCATTTAGGGACATAGATTGGGGTTCTTTATAGCGGCAATTGGGGCAAAAACGCGATCAAAGGAACGGTAGCTTTATATAGTGGGAAAACAAATCTTTAGGCAGCACGCTTTCCCTGTCCTTGGTCCAAACCTGAAGCTAGCTAGTGCATCTGAAATCTGCCATGACGGGCATTCCAATGCAGCAGAAAGCTTTGGGTTCGACCTAGTGGCCCTCCAATGGAGCTGGCTGGAAGCTGCCATGTGTAGCCCCAAAACAAATCTCTACAGTACCCCGTGTGCCTGCAATCTCAACACCCATGGAAACCAGGGAGCACACACAGCAGATATGAATCGCCCCTCGTTGTTTACATAAAACATCGCCATTAATCATGCCATTGTAGCCCCACTATCAGAATAAATAAATCGGCATTAGGTATATTTTGGAGGCCTGGGCACTTCCTGTGCCTTCCTATGTTAAATCATCGGCATAGCACAACTACGGGCCCCTGTTTATCTTGTGTGTGTGTGTGTGTGGTGGGTGTGTGTGTGTGTGTGTGTGTGTGTGTGTTTGTGATAATGTGTGTGTGTGTGGTGGTGGGATATCTTGTTGTTGTGTGTGTGTGGATTATCTTTTGTGTTTGTGTGTGGTTTGTTTGTGTGTGTGTTGTGTATATCTTGTGTGTTTGTGTGGTTGGATATTTTTGTGTGTGTTTTTGTGTATATCTTTTTTGTTTTTTTTTTTTTGTTTTTTTTTCTCTCGTTGTTTTTTGTTTTTTTTTTTTTTTTTTTTTCTCTCTTTTGTTTTTTTTTTTTTTTTTTTTTTTTTTTTTCTCTCTTTTTTTGTGTTTTTTGTTGTTTTTTTTTTTTTTTTTTTTTTTTCCTCTTTTTTTTTTTTTTTTTTTTTTTTGTTTTTTCGGTGCTCTTTTTTTTTTTTTGTTTTTTTTTTTTTTTTTTTTCTCTTTTTTTTTTTGTTATTTTTTTTTTTTTTGTCTCTCTTTTTTTATTTTTTTTTTTTTTCTCCTCTTTTTTTTTTTTTTTTTTTTTTTTTTCCTCTCTATTTTTTTTTTGTTTTTTTTTTCCCTCTCCATTTTTGTTGGATTTTTTTTTTTTTTTTTTTCGCTCTCTTTTTTTTTTTTTTTTTTTTTTTTTCTCTCTTTTTTTTTTTGTCTATACTTTTTTTTTATTATTTTTTTTTTTTTTTTTTTTCTCTCTTTTTTTTTTTTTTTTTTTTTGTTGCTCTCTTTTTTATTTTTTTTTATTTATTTTTGTTTTGTTTGTTATGTTTGGTTTCTCTTACTCTTTTTTGTTTTTGTCTTTTTTTTCTCGTGCTGTGTATTATTTATTTTTTGTTTTTTTTTTTTCTCCCCTAATTTTTTTTTTTTTTTTTTTTTTTTTTTTTCGTTGTTTAGTCTCCTCTTTTTTATTTTTTCTTGTTGGGGTTCAATTCCACAGTGCTTTTATTTTTTAACTGCTTTCTCTTTTTGAAGGTTGGGCGAGTCCCTTTGGACTTTTTGGCTACCCCTGGACTGTAAAAATAAAAATATACATTGTAAACATGACTGGGAAATGTGGAGACCATGTATACTGCCAGGCTGGCATGACAGCACAGATATGTGGAGACTATGCATACTGCCAGGCTGGCGTGACAGCACGGATATGTGGAGACAATGTACACTGCCAGGCTGGCATGACAGCATGGATATGTAGGGAACGGCAACTAATATTAGTGTTTGAAAAACTAATATCAACTAAGATTAACTAACATTCAATTAATATAAGACATTGGATTTGCAGAAAAATAAAAATAAAGTGCCAGATGTAATGTTAGGCCTTCAATGGAGCCGGATTGTGATGAGAGGCAGTCTGGATTTGTACAGGAATTAAGCAAGGTAACATTTGGCCAAAGCCAACTTTAAATCCAATTTAAACAAAATTGGCATGTTGGAAAGTTTACTTTATTGCATACTGTGAAAGAGGAGATCAAGACCTTTCACATAAGCTATCTAATTGTTTTTTTAATGAAAGCCCCCATAATTGATATTTGGCCCAAGCCACCCTATATTGGGCCCAAGCTACCCTCTGTCATTTTTCTCAAACATGGCTTGTTGGAAAGTTAATTGTATTGCGTATTGTGAAAGAGGAGATCAATAGCTTTCAGATGAGCTATCTAAATCCAAATTTGAACAAAAATGCCTTGAAGTACAGGCAGTATAAATCTCACTAATATTAGTCGGCTCAGCCAACTAATTTTAACTAAGATGAGCTAATGTTATCCATTCACTATATGAACTAACATAGCCATTCCCTATGGATATGTGGAGACCGTGTATACTGCCAGGCTGGCACGACAGCACAGATATGTGGAGACCATGTATACTGCCAGGCTGGCACAACAGCACGGTTATGTGGAGACCATGTATACTGCCACGCTGGCACAACAGCACTGATATGTGGAGACCATGTATACTGCCAGGCTGGCACAACAGCACTGATATGTGGAGACCATGTATACTGCCAGGCTGGCACAACAGCACTGATATGTGGAGACCATGTATACTGCCAGGCTGGCGCGACAGCACGGATTCGTGGGGACCATGTATACATCAGGGAGGTTGAAGGAACCTTCCCGTTCGCTTGCACTGGGGAGTGGTTACTGCGGGTCTTTGCTTTCGCAGACCAATTCTGCGCCTGCCTTCCGGCTTCCGTGCGATAGCACAGATACCCGTTCTACTTGGACTTGAACTTGGTTACATAGCTACAGCCAGCAATTTGGCAACTCGCCATCTTCGGCAGCACAAATAATTTACCAGGACAATGTAAATGAACATTTGTTTGTTTCCTTTTTAATTTTTCTGTTTAAACCAGGTCTAAACCAGGTCTAAACCAGGTCTAAACCAGGTCTAAACCAGGTCTAAGCCAGGTCTAAACCAGGTCTAAACCAGGTCTAAACCAGGTCTAAACCAGCAAAAATCAATCCCCACTCTACCATACCTGCCAGGCTGGCATGCCGTTCTCTGAGTGATGGTACAGCCGACACATCAGCATCCTCCACCTTTTGGACGATGTACTGCTCATGGATGGGGGACACAGTGGCAGCTAGCTCCGCTAGGTCTGCTCTCAACTTTGCAAGGCGATCCAAGCCAGCAGCCGCATCAGCCTCCAGGCTGGCAAAGTCGTTCACGAGCATCTCAGCAAGGGCAGCTTCTGCTGCCAGACGAGATGCTTCGTCAGATGCCAGCTTGGCCTCCAGCTCATCCAGTTGCTGTCCAGTAGCTGCCGATTGAACGCGAAGCATGGCAATGTCAGAGATGATGCGATCCACTTCCTTGGCGACCTTGTCAACAGCACCCTGGCAGGTTGATCGGGCAGGTTACTTAATAATTGGTAAGGCAGGTTCCATAGCCTAGATTTATCTTAGAAGACGCGACCCGCTTCCTCATAGGCCTTGTCCAAGGCACCCTGACATATTGATCGGGCAGGTTACATAATGATTGGTAGGGCAGGTTACACATTGATTGGGCAGGTTACACATTGATTGGGCAGGTAACACATTGATTGGGCAGCTTACACAATGATTCTCAGGGCAGGACACGTATATATTATTATGGCAGATGCATGTTGATGTATGAGGTATGATAGTTGATTGATTGATGTATATGGCGCTTATGTTGAACAGGCAGGGTAGTAAGGCCTTATTTCTAGAGACAGGCATGCAGGGAATAAGAGCCAAGCATACTTTGATGATGAAACCAGATCAAACTGATCATATGTAGGGACAGGCATATCATATAATGTCGACCAAAGGGGAGTATATATCATACACCCCTTAGGCGGACATTATATGATATCATACAGCGTGTATCATATGATATTGTTTGTGCATGGTAATTTTAGCCTAGTCCGACTGCAGGCATCATATGATATCATATTGCTGTTCCCTACTTATTTCTCCAGATATTAAGTGCAGTAAAACTATATGATCAATGTTATGCAGTATATGTTATACAGAACGGATGGAGATAGGTCAGAATATTTCAAAGGAGAGTGGCTAAAGTGTGAGGGGTCACTCCAAGGGTACAGCTCCCATAAGGCCATATCACAAGATATTTTATCATTGCAGCCAGAGCGACATCAATCACATATTCAGATCCTGTAGTGCGTACTTGTACAGTCCAGGGGTAGCCAAAAAGGCTAAAAGGAATTGCCCAACCTTGAAACAGGAAAGGCAGTTTAAAAACAAGCACTGGTGAACTGACCCCCCCCCCCCCCCCCCCCCAATTGACAATTAGGGGGGCTCAAAGTCCTGCATTGGAATGCCTGTCGTGCCAGCTTTCGGACGCGCTAGCTAGCTTCAGGTTTCTCCCAAGGGTGGGTGGAAGGAGCTGCCTAGAAGCTGCTATGCGTAGCCCAAAAATGAAACAGTGACAATAACAACGATCCCCTATGTCAAACCCACCTCCAACTTGACTGCAGGCACAGGAGTTGCTTTCTGCTTTAGCGCATCCAGACGCTCCTGCAGTTGTGCCGCAGACTTGGCCGCCTCTTCCAATTGCTCCCCCAAGTTGACGTGGGTGTCCCTCAACACCGGCACCACACTCACATCCGCAGCCCCCCCCTCCTCCACGTAGACCTGAAGATGAAATGCATACATTGAAAAGTGAAATACGTAGGAGCGATACAGGAGGTGAGATTGAGGGAACCCTCCCGTTTGCATGCGTGTGTACAAACTGGAGAATGGCTACCATGTTGGGTTTATTTGGTTTTGCAGACCCTCTGCGCCTGAGCTTGGACTACCGCGCTACAGCATTTGTGAAAAAAAGAGCACCCAACATCCACCCAACACCCAACATCCACCCAAGATTCAACTAGGAAGTAACATGTGGTACATCAACCAACACCCAACATCCACCCAGTATCGCTCAAGAGACAGGCAAGATTCAACTAGGAAGTAGTATGTGGCAGTATATAATGACTCCTATAAGTCCTGAATCCTTTGAAGGATGGAAATATCTTTAAAAGAACTCTGAATTTTATAAGACAAATGCGATGAGAATCGCACAATTAAATTATCATCGCATTTGGGATGATGCATCGCCATGCAATGACGAAGAAGCGGCGCAGTGGCGACATGTCATCGGGAAACAAAAACTAACACGCACCTTATGACGAGATCCCAGGGCTAATGCCAACTTTGCCCTGCTGTGTTAGAGCCTCTTGGGGTTGACATTTGGGTCAAAAAGCTACTAGTAGCACCCTGAAGGCTTACAACATCCACAACATCCACAACACACACACCTTTTGAAGAGATCCCACAGTTGATGCCAACTTTGCCATGCAGCAACCCGAAGGCTTACAACATACACAACATGCACAACACACACATCTTGTGAAGAGATTCCACAGCTAATGCCAACTTTGCTATGCCGTGTTAGAAGCTATGTTGGGGGTGACATTTGGGTCAAAAAGCTACTAGTAGCACCCCGAAGGCTTACAGCATACACAACACACACCTTGTGAAAAGATCCCAGGGCTAATACCAACTTTGCCATACTGTGTTAGAGGCTGTTTTGGGGTTGACATTTGGGTAAAAAAGCTACTAGTAGCACCTGGAAGGCTTACATGACACAATATACGACATACACAACATACACACACATTGTGAAGAGATCCCAGGGCTAATGCCAACTTTGCCATGCTGTGTTAGAGTCTCTTGGGGTTGACATTTGGGTCAAAAAGCTACTAGTAGCACCCTGAAGGCTTACAACGTCCACAACATCCACAACACATACACCTTTTGAAGAGATCCCACAGTTGATGCCAACTTTGCCATGCTGTGTTAGAGTCTCTTGGGGTTGACATTTGGGTCAAAAAGCTGCTGGTAGCACCCGAAGGCTTACAGCATACACAACATACACAGCAAACACACACCTTGTGAAGAGATCCCACAGTTGATGCCAACTTTGCCATGCTGTGTTAGAGTCTCTTGGGGTTGACATTTGGGTCAAAAAGCTGCTGGTAGCACCCGAAGGCTTACAGCATACACAACATACACAGCAAACACACACCTTGTGAAGAGATCCCACAGTTGATGCCAACTTTGCCATGTCAGCCTTTAGCTTTGCAAGGCGATCGTACTCGGAGGTGGCATCGTTGCCGACGGCGGATGCGTCGCCCCGTAGGGACACAGCGAGTGCGTCCTCTGCAGCCAGTCTTGCAGCCACGTCCTTTTGGGCCTCATCGATTTCCTTACAAGTGGATGCGCAGAGCAGCAGCAGGCTGTCTAGGTCGTCCTTGTTGGACGCGAGACGGCTGGTGGCGGAGGCCAATGCGTCCTGCACATATGGAGATATGCATGCCGGCACAGGTTGGTACTGGATGCATGCGGGCATAGGTTGCTACATATGTTACATTCTACAGGGGCAGGCATATGTTGGTTTGTATGTAACAGTCTAAAGGGCCATGCATATGTTGTTACAGGGATCACTCAGGAGCACATTGATGGGATGCATGCAGACATAGGTTGGTACAGGAGTACACTGATGTGGACATGATTTGGTGCTGGATGCATGCAGGCATTTATTGGTACAGGAGCTCAGCATCCAGGCAGGGAGTGGCATCTTTGTCTGCTTCATCGAGCTTACTCCGCGCTGCAGCAGCAAGGATCAGCAAGCCATCTAGGCCATCCTTGTTGGATGCGAGACGGCTAGTGGCGGAGGCCAATGCGTCCAGCACAGTTGGAGAAATGCATGCAGGCATATGTTGGTACTGGAGCGCATTGATCGCCCTATTTGTAAATGGATTCATGGCAGGCATGTTAGGTACATGAACATATTAGCGTTGTTCATTGGGGGGGGGGGGGGGGGGGGTAAGGGGGGGGTAAGAGGGACATACATAGGTAGTTTCCTGGGGGGGGAGGCCCATGACATATGTAGTTTAATGGGGGGGGGATCGGGTCGGGGTCGGGGGGTGAGAGCCCATACAGAAGTCGTTAATAGGGGGGGGGGGGGGGTGGGGGGGGGGGGGGGGGGGGGGGGGGGGGGGGTGGGGGGGGGGGGGGGGGTGGGGGAAGGATGGAGGGGGAGGGCGGGAGAGGCGGGGGTAATAGCTTGTCCGCTTTCGTTTCTTATTGGTGCTGTTGGTATTCGTTGCTGAGGTCGGTCGCCAGTGCGTGGCAGTGACTGGGGTCCTCGGCTTGTCCCGAGGTATGTTTAGGTAGTGGGAATGGGGGAGGAGCGGCGGTGTTAGGCGAGGGGGTAGCGAGGAGGAGGGGGATATAGCTTGTACCAAGGTAGTTTAATATAGGAGTGGGAGGAGAGGAGGAGTAGGAAGGGGGAGCGGGAGTATGAGGGGTTAATATAGGCTGTACAGAGGTCTTGATAGGGGGAAAGGGGGAGGATGTAGGGCGGGAAGCGGGGCAGTGAGGAGTGGGTGTGAACATGCTTTTAGCAGAGGTAGTTTAGTAGTGGGAGGGGGGAGGATTGAGGTGTAGTCGGAGGATTAAGGGGGTAATGGCTTTTTACAGAGTCGTTTAATAGTTGGTAGTGTGGGAGATGGGGTCCGGGTGAGAGGCGGACCCCAGTGGGTGCTACGCCTGCACCAAACCCCGAACCCCGCGGAGCGCGAAACGCGGAGCCTGAGGGGGTTGGGGGGGGCATTTCTGACTAGTTTAGCCGGACCCATGTGTCGCCATGCAGCGACAGAATGGCGACACGTCGCACACACTAAAAAACAGTAGTAGTGCAGCTGACTTGTTTTTCAGATCACAAAGCTGCTTGTTCAGTTCAAGGCCATGATGAGTCACCTGGCAGACCATGCAACCAATGCAAAACAAAACAAGCACTGGTGAGCGGAACCCCAACAAATCGTAAATGACGGGGGCCCGGAGTTCATGCTATGCAGGTGATTCAACTTCAACCAATGCAAAATAAAACAAGCACTGGTGAGACCCCAACAAATCGTAAACAACGGGGGGACGGAGTTCATGCTATGCAGATGATTCAACTTCAGTTAAGTAGACGTAGACCTCGCTGCTTGTTTAGTTCAGGGCCTGATGAGTCGCCTGGCAGACCATGTAACAATGTAACAATGTAACAAAACAATGTAACAATATAGCCAATGTAACCAAAGTAACAAAACAAAAAAAGGTTCCTAGGCTTGTTATAAAAAATAAAAATAAACTCGCCTAGGTTTGAAAATGAAAGACAAAAAAACGTACCTTGGTTCGAGATCATACAAAAAAAAGTTTGATTGGCTGGTAGGGCAGCCGCCTTTCCTTCTGTGTGTGATTTTACATTCTAGCTGGTAAAGGTGCATACAAACCCATCTGCCCTCATACAAACCCAACCCCCCTCATTCTAGCTGGTGACCCACCTGCCCTCATACAAACCCAACCCCCCTCATTCTAGCTGGTAACCCACCTGCCCTCATACAAACCCAACCCCCCTCATTCTAGCTGGTAACCCACCTGCCCTCATACAAACCCAACCCCCCTCATTCTAGCTGGTAACCCACCTGCCCTCATACAAACCCAACCCCCCTCATTCTAGCTGGTAACCCACCTGCCCTCATACAAACCCAACCCCCCTCATTCTAGCTGGTAAAGGTGCATACAAACAGACTTGCCCAGGCTCAATATTGGGAAAGGCTGTATACAAACCAAAACAAATCGGAAACAGCGGGGGCCCGGAGTTTGTGCAATGCAGATGATTGCACTTCAATCCAATTGAAATTGAAATTGTTACATCCGCATAATGCAGTCACTCACAGGACGTGAAATTAAGGACACCTCTGCGTAAGCAGGAGCTAGCAGTAGTCAGCGTGAACTTCAATTAAAAAGACAAATACCATGCAAGCAATACAAAAATAAAATAAACGCACCTTGGTTTGATCAACTGGTAGGGCAGCCGCCTTTCCCTGTAGTTCCCCAAGCCGATTTTCCAGAGATTGGTATGCAGCTTGCTCATCCTCTATCTCCTGCTGCAAAGCTTGCTGGATCCCCCCAAGTTGTTCTAAGGCAGAGCTATCCAATGTAGGATCCCCCCTACTCGCATCCGCCAACCTCAGTGCGCCGAAAGAGGAAGAGAGCTCCTCTAGGTTTTCTTTCATGTTCGTCAGACGCACGTGTTGCGCATCCGCTTGCTTTGTGAGAGCGATCAACTCGTCATTGACTCTTTGGACAGCATCTAGTTCAGCATCCAGGCGGGCAGTAACATCTTTGTCTGCGTCGTTGAGCTTACTCCATGCTGCAGCCGCAAGGAGCAGCAAGCCATCTAGGTCGTCCTTGTTGGATGCGATGCGGCTGGTAGCGGAGGCCAATGCGTCCTGCACATATGGAGATATGCATGCAGGCATAGGTTGGTACTGGATGTATGCATGCATATGTTATTACGTATGTTATATTTGAAAGGAGCAGGCATATGTTGTTATGTATGTCACAGTCTAAAGGGGCAGGCATATGTTGGTATGTATGTTACATTTTAAAGGGGCATGCATGTGTTGGTACTGGAGCACACTGATGCAGACATGATTTGATACTGGATGCATGCACACACATGTTGGTATGTATGTAACAGTCTAAATGGGCAGGCCTATGTTGGTATGTACGTCCCAAAAAAACTTTGTATGTCAAAACTAGCGATTGCTATGTATAGGGGGGGAAATCCCTGGTGTTGACTAGGCCTGCAGGAGGTGAGCAGCCTGAGGGCTGGCAGCCCATGTGCATGTGTTTTTACAGTTTAGCTGGCGAAGGCACAGCCAAAAAGGCAAAACAGACCTGCTCAACCTCAATAGTAGGGAGGGCTGTATACAAAACAAGCACTGGTGAACTGAACCCCAACAAATGGTAAACGACAGGGGCCCTGAGTTTGTGCTATGCAGATGAATAAATAAAAAAAGTACCCCTTTTTACGAGGTGTGAGGTTGAGGGGGCCAGCCCTTTTGCTTGCACTGGGGCCAACTACCAACTATGCAGATGATTTAGCTTAACTCAAAAAGAGTAAGACCTTCCAACCCATATGTGAATAAAATAAAGTTCTCTTGGTTAGATCGGCAGGTTGCAGGGTTTGTTTTCGCTATATATAGCAAACGCTACTTTCGATCCCGTTTTAGCAAAATTCTCGCTATAAAAAGAGGAAACACTTCCCCCAGCCCCCCCCCCCCCCCCCCCCGTAAATGGCCCTAACAGCTACAAAAAGCTATAAAAGGATACAGAAAGCACTATAACGCTGTCCCTGGAGGAGGCCTATAACCATAAAGCTCCCTACCCACTTTCAGATTTGCAACAAGTTCGATGCAGCGTCGCCTGCGACGCTAAAAATTGGCGGAGAGTGGTCGCGACGGACCAACAGGTGGCAACGGAAGCGAGTTAGTTACGAGACCATTGGCTGACGTGTCGGGCTTCATCACGGTCAGACGGATGGATGGATGGATGGTCGGTCGACCGGACAAATGAGTAACACTGGGGGCTCCGCCAAAAACAATCACTGGTAGGTAGGGCACACCTTAGTTTCCGTACGACGCGTCACAAATTGAGCGACTCCGGGCGACCCCAGTGCGACGCGCTGCCCCCCAAACCTCGCGGAGCGCAAAATGTGGAGCCTGAGGGGTTCGGGGTGGCATTTCTGACTAGTTTAGCCGGACCCATGTGTCGCCATGCAGCGACGGTATGGCGACACGTCGCACACACTAAAACATAGTAGTAGTGCAGCTGACTTGTTTTTCAGATCCCAAAGCTGCTTGTTCAGTTCAAGGCCTGATGAGTCACCTGGCAGACCATGCAACCAATGCAAAACAAAACAAGCACTGGTGAGCGGAACCCCAACAAATCGTAAATGACGGGGGCCCGGAGTTCATGCTATGCAGATGATTCAACTTCAACCAATGCAAAATAAAACAAGCACTGGTGAGACCCCAACAAAGCGTAAACAACGGGGGGCCTGGAGTTCATGCTATGCAGATGAGTTAACATCAATTAAAAAAACAAAGACCACGCAACCAATACAAAAAACAAAACTAGCGTACCTTGGTTTGGTTGGCTGGTAGTGCAGCCGCCTTTCTTTCTGAGTGTCTTTTTACAGTCTAGCTGGTTAAGGTGTAGCCAAATAGGCTGAACAGACTTGCCCAAGCTCAATATTGGGAAAGGCTGTATACAAACCAAAGCGAATCGGAAACAGCGGGGGCCCGAAGTTTGTGCAATGCAGATGATTTAACATCAATTAAAAAGACGAAGACCACGCAACCAATCAAAAAACAAAAGTAACGTACCTTGGTTTGGTCGGCTGGTAGGGCAGCCGCCTTTCCCTGTAGTTCTCCAAGCCGCTTCTCCAGAGATTGGTACGTGGCTTGCTCATCTTCTATCAGCTTCTCCATGCCTGCATGGCGCTCTTGCAGAGCTGACAGCTCAGACCTATCAGGAACAGGCCCCCCCCCTGCTGCCACACTCGATGCCCAGGCATCGATAGAGGATGAGAGCTGTTCCAGGTCCACCTTCGCCTGGGCCAGACGCACACTCTGGGCATCAGCCTCCTTGGTAAGAGCTGAAAGGTCATCATTGACTCCTTTCACAGCAGCCTGCTCCAAAGCCAGGTCAGCAGCAGCGGCAGCGGCAGCAAAAGCAGCAGCAGCAACGGCAGCAGCAGCAGCAACTACTGCAGCCTCCTCAGCAGCAGCCTTGGCTGCTGCTGCTGCTGCTGCTTGTGCTGCTGCTGCTGCTGCTGCTTCCTCTGCTGCTTGTGCTGCTGCTGCTTCTTGAGCTGCTGCTTCTGCTGCTGCTGCTTCCTCAGCTGCCTTGGCTGCAGCCTCATCTTCTGCTGCCTTTCTGTTTATCTCTGCTACAGCCAAAGCAGAAGCCTGGGCTACTGACGCTGCCATCATAGCTGCCATCTCTGCAATGCCAAAGGTTGGGCAGTTGAGCGGCTTGGGGAGTGGATCAGAGATGATGGATACAGGGTTTGCATTGCTTGCTTGTATGAAGGATGAACATCAGAGTGTGAGTTTTTCTTTCAGAATGGGGGTTCTCTTTCAAAAAGGGGGTCCTCTTTCAGAAATGGAGTCCTCTTTCAGAAAGGGGGTCCTCATTCAATAAGGGGGTCTTGATAAACATGATGAACATTGTGTGGGTTGCGTGTAGGGTTGGGAAGCAAACGCACATTTGTGTTTGTATAAGCCGTATAAACGTATTAACCCTATATATTAACGTATAAAAACGTATGTAAATTTTATGCACTTCTAGAGAGAATACTTTTACATGGGTTGCTAGTCACAAGTTATTGCCGCATTGCTAGTTGTGTGCCTCCCTGCTCGGTGCTCAAAGTTTGTTTGAAGCAAGTTAATTGGTCAAATGCAAGCCTGTGATAATGCTACTCGTGATGAGATGCTCTGGTGAGACTAGACTGGGCTGGGCCCTACCCACTGCAGGGTACCTGCCACTTTTTTTTGGCGGAGCCCCCTCTTCAAGGGGGCGGGAGCCCCCATGTTTACCCATTTGTCTGTTTGTCCGACCGAAAAACAAAAATTGAAGCCCGACACGTCAGCCAACGGTCGCGTAACTAACTCGCTTCGGTCAGCTCCATCGTTGCCACCTTTCGTTCCGTTGCCAACACACTCCAATTTTCCGCATCGCTTGCGACGCTGCATAGGACTTGTTTCAAATCTGAAAGTGGTTTTTTTCTAGCTGTATGATTTTAGGCCTCCTCCAGGATCAGCGTTTTAGTGTTTTTTATAGCTCTTATAGCCTCTTGTAACTTTTGGGGGCCAGTTTGGACACACACAAAAAAGGTATGCGTGCACAGGGTGGTCATGGTGTGATTGAGTGAAAAGGACGTATGCATAAAAAATAAAAAGTGTGCATTCGTACAAGGTGTGTGAATGGAGTGCATGGAGTGCATGGAGTGGGCATGGAGTGCATGGTGTGTGCATGGAGTGCAAGGTGTGTGCATGGAGTGTATGGTGAGTGCATGGTGTGCATGGTGTCTGCATGGAGTGTATGGTGTGTGCATGGAGTGCATGGTGTGTGCATGGTGTGTGCATGGAGTGCAAGGTGTGTGCATGGTGTGTGAATGTAGTGCATGGTGTGTGCATGGTGTGTATATGGTGCGTGCATGGCGTGTGCATGGCGTGTGCATGGTGTGCGCATGGTGTGTGCATGGAGTGTGCATGGAGTGTGCATGGAGTGCAAGGTGTGTGCATGGAGTGTATAATGAGTGCATGGTGTGCATGGTGTGTGCATGGAGTGTATGGTGTGTGCATGGAGTGCATGGTGTGTGCGTGGTGTGTGTCCAATAGTGCATGGTGTGGTGATGGTGGTGGCATGGCGTGTGCATTCGTGTTCAGGTCGGCGCATGGTCTGTGCATGGCGTGTGCATAGTGTGTGAATGGCATGTGCATGGTGTGCACATGATGTGTGCATGGCGTGTACATGGCGTGTGCATGGTGTGTACATGGTTTGTGCAATGGTGTGTGGTATGTGTGCACCTTTGTGCATGGTACTAGTACTTAGTCAGCTATATGTGTATAGCGTGTCTATCATCCATCCATGGCACACACAGCCAGCCCCTGCTCATGCCCCTTACCTGCAAGGTCTGCCACTGTGTGTGGCGTGATGCAATGTGTGGTGTGGTGTGTGGTCTGTTGTGGTGCGGTGGGCAGTGTGTAGTGTGTAATGTGTGGTGTGTAGTGTGTGGTGTGGTGTGTGGTGTGTGGTTTGTAGTGTGTGGGGCGTGTGGTTGTAAATGTGGGTCGGTTCTGGTGGTGGCATGGATTGTGGTTGTTGGTGGTCGGGCTGTGTGGTGTGGTTGTGATGGGTGGGTGCCTCAGCGTGGTGATCGTGCACTGAGGTAGGGGTGGTGTGGAGGTGAGTGTTTTGATGTTTCTCCTTTTACGTCCTGTGTGTTGGTGGGGGGCTGTAAATGTAGGTGTAAGGGTTGGTGTGTGCATTGTGGTGTGAGTTGTGTGGCTGACGGGTGTGTGGTGGTGTGCATGGGGCTGTCTGCCGTGTGGCCGTTGGTATGGGGGTTTTCTGTGTGGCTTGTGGGCTTGTCTTTTGTTGATTGTCTCTTGGGTGTGGATCGTGCTTTTTCTTCTGTGGTGTGGTGTATGGGGGTCGGTTGTGTGTCGTGGTGTCGGTGACGGTCCGGCCGTTTTTATTTTGCTGGTTTTTATTCCTTATGTGGGGTGTTTAGCTCCTTCTGTGACGCGTTTCCCGTCGCCGCTTGTGGTATTCCTGCTGTGTAGGTGTGGGTGTGGAGTGATTCTCCCTTGAATTGTGGCTCCTTGTGTGTGCTGCGGGTGGTGTGGTGTGTGGTGGTGTTGTTGTAGGGTGTGGTGTGTGGGATGCTCGGTGTAGTAGTGTGGTGTTGTATGTATTACGTAGATATGTGAGGTGTCCGGGGGATGTAAGGTGTGGGTTGTAGATGCTGAGTGTGTACGTATTGAGATGAGTGGCGTAGTGTGTGGTGTATGAAGTGTTAGTGAGTGGGTGAATGCTAAGGTGTACGTGGACTGCCTGTGTGTTGGTGTTAGGGTGGTGTTGGGTTTCTTGACGTGACGGGTGTGGGATTTAGAGAAGGTTGCTGTGTGTAAGTGTAGTAGATGGTGGGGCGGTTTGAGTTGGTGTGGAATTTATTGGTCCCATGTGGGCTGTAATGTGTAGTAGTAGCTGGGTGCCGTGTGGGCTGTGGGGTGGGTGTGTTGTGGTGGTAATTGTTGTACCTTGTGAGTGTTGTGGTGTTTGTGAGAGGTTGTGTGGCTGATGTGGTGTTGGTGGATGTGGGGGTAGTTGTGATTGAGGGAGGATGTGGGTGGGCGGTTAGAGGGCTGGTGTGTGGGGGTGGTCTGTGGGCACATAAGAATGACAGTGGTATGGCCATCTGCAGGGTGTGGTGTAGTGGTGGGGGTGTGAGGTGGGGTGTGAGTGTGTGAATGGTGTGTGGGCGTGTCTGGGAATGTGTATGGTGTGTGTATGTGTGGCGTGTGATTGTGGTTGCTCGCGACTTATAGTGTGGTTGAGTGCATGTTCTTATGCGGTCTGTGTTATGGGTTTGTGGTGTCGTTTGTGGTGTGGTGTTGGTGTGGGTGGGTGGGTGGTGTGTTGGAATGGTTGTTATGGTGTATGTATGTGCATTTTTTGGTGTGTGACCTTGTGTGGGTGTGCATGGTTGGGTGGGATGTGTGCTGTAAGGTATGGTGTTGTGGTCGTAATGCATGGTTGTGTGGTGTAGGTGTGTGGTATGTGAAATGGTGTTGTGGTTGTGTGGTGTGCCTTTACTGGCGGGGGTCTGCCACTGGTGGCTGCCCATTCATTTGCCTCAGGATGTGCATGGCTCTGATAAGCCCCATCGCAAACTCCCAACTCAAGCTCATCCACCATCCCATTGTACGGAACGCCTCCCCACAAACCAAAACATTGTCCAGGTTCGCTTGAGCAGCCCCATTGCCACGCGTATCCATCTCTTGTCAGTTAGCCATCTATGTCCAGGGTATGTGGATGTCAAGGGGAAGTGCTCAGGGCTTCCTCCACAAACCTTCGCTGATCAGCTGGCTCCACCATGACCGTGGCCTCGTGCACAGAACATGGGAGAAAGAGAAAAAGGTGAAAAAAAAAAAAAAAAAAGAAAAAAAAAAAAAGAAAAAAGAGAGAAGAAAAGACAAAAACCCCCCACCACCCACCCCACCCCCAATGCAGCCGCTGGCGGGTGCGCCCACCCACAACAAAACAAACAAACCAAAACACTCCAACCCATACCCAAAGCAGAGATGGCCCATAGGTGGTGGGGATGCAAAAGTTGGTGGAAGTTGGGGGTGGTCGTTGCTTTCCTGGTATTGGTGCTGCTGTTGCTGCTGTTGCTGCTATTGGTGCTGCTGCTGCTGCTGCTGCTGCTGCTGCTTATTATGATCTAGACGCCAACATAGCATCCGTGTGCATGTAGTTCACCATTCTAACACTGCTCCTGCTGCTGCTACTGCTGACGGCTGCTGATTCTGATGCTCATGCTTGTAGTGATGTGCTGGTCCCCAAGCTCTTGACTGTCACAGGGCTTGCCGGGAAAAGGTTGGTTGGGGTTGGTTGGTTGGTTGGTTGGTTGGTTGGTTGGTTGGTTGGTTGGTTGGTTGGTTGGTTGGTTGGTGGTTGGTGGGGGGTGGGGGGGTGGGTGGGTGGGTGGGTGGGTGGGTGGGTGGGTGGGTGGGGGGACCTGGCTAGTGGCTACCTTAAAAGTTTGCATACAGTTCGAAGACATACCCAATAGGAAATAGAGCCGTGCTTCACTGTGAGGTGTAGTAACAAACCCAACGAACCCAACGAACCCAATTGACAGAAGCTGCTTCTACTAATGAGGTGTAGGGGTTTTGAGGTGTAGTAACTAACTCAAGAGACCCAACAAACCCAACGAACGCAACGAACAGAACCTGCTTCTACTGTTGAGGTGTAGGGGTGTTGAGGTGTAGTAACTAACCCAACAGACCCAACGGACCCAACGAACCCACCAAAGTGAACCTGCTTCTACTGTTGAGGTGTAGGGGTGTTAAGGTGTAGTAACAAACTCAACAAACCCAACAAACAAAACGAACAGAACCTGCTTCTGCTGTTGAGGTGTAGGGGTAACGAACCCAACCAACCCAACCAACAGATCCTGCTTCTACTGGTGCTTCCAGAAATGATGCTCCAGCTGGGTATGCTGCTGATGATTGTGTGCCTCTAATTTTGTAAAGTTGAAGTGCACTCTCTTGCAGCCTACCTCCCCCGCTGGGCTGTGGTTTGTGTGACCTACTGACCTTGGCTGTGGTGTGTGTTTGACCTACTGACCTTGGCCCTGCACTTGGCTTGGCTACACCAGGCCTGCTAATGACCAGCTCTCGATGTGCCTGCTGCTCGCATAAACCGCTCCACAGTGTACAGCTGCGATGCGTCTAGCGCGCTGTTTGTCCACAGCAGCGCGTTGGGGAAGGTTGGCAAGGTCGCGAGTGCATGCCAATAGAAAGATAGAGCGCAACGCGTTGTTTGCTACAAGGTGTAATAATAAATAGCACTGGTTTTCTCTAACTTGGTGATGTACAGCTAGACATCAGTTGCGCGCGGCAGGGAGCGCGATCTTAGACAAAATCGTGTCGTAATGAAATCGAGGCTATGAGTGTCGAAAAGTGTACCACGGCAGTTTGTGTGTCCTGCACGACACTCCTTGGAACCAGGCGGACGTGCTTGGAACCAACTGCCAACCTCGTGCCTAGTGCTCATGCTCAGTGCCAACCAACCAATCAACTATGAAGCAAACGAGGCGCGCGTTCGCACTCGAGTGATGAAGCAAGCGAGTAATGGCGCAGGCACTGCAAACAAAAATAGGGCACCCAACCCGACACCTTTCCGGGGTCCGGGCGGTCTGGACGGACTTCATTCCAATCCAAGGCTGGCTCGGGCTGGGGCTGGCTCCCTTGCGACCTCGATGCGACAACTCAACCCTAAGACCCAACCTCGTGGGCGCATTGCCAGGGTGGCAGCTTCTTCCCCCGTAAATCTGGAACTGCTTGAAACTGCGATTTTGAATTATGCGGACAGCCCAGAGATAGATTCACGCACAACCATGGCTTCGCGCTGAGCATTTCTGTGAACATTGGTCGCGTAACTTTTTCCTAATGCTTGATTGAAGGAATCCCAAGAATTGATTGCTGCTTTGCGGTTAGGAAAAGGCAGTTCGGAGACCTATGATGCACTGCACGAGGAGACAAAGGCTTCCTCAACCTTCAACTAGTATAGGCAGACAAATGACGTGCTGCGGAGGGCGCGGACCAAACACACACAAAACCCAACACAACACACACAACACAACGGCAACACAACACAACACACACAACACAACACACAAACACAACACAACACAGGACACCGCAAACAACACAACACAAACACAACACAACACAAACACAAACACAACACCACACAACACAACACAACACAACACAACACAACAAACACAACAAAACTCAACACAACTCAATACAATACAACACAACACAACACAACACAACACACAACACAGCACAACACAGCACAGCACACCACAACATAACACAAAACAACTCAGCACACCACACCACACCACAGCACAACACAACACAACACACCACAACACAGCACAGCACAGCACACCACAACACAGCACAGCACGGCACGACACAGCTCAGCACAGCACAGCACAACACAGCACAGCAAAGCGCAGCACAGCAGAACACAGCAAAGCACAACACAACAGAACACAGCACAGCACATACACTCAAACAAACACACTTTGAAAATGAGAACGTCTCAAAACGTTGATTTTGAAGCACCCTTGAACCCTCGCACTTACATGGTTTGTAATATGTACTTGTCACATTTTAACATTTATATAGGGAACAACTATATGATGTCATATGATATCCTTTCGTCATATGAGATCATACGATGCCGGTAGTCTGACCAGGCTTAAGGTGCCATTGATATACAAAATCATAAGATGAAATGTGTGTGATATTATATGATACCGGTATCATAATCGCCTTTGGTCAACATCATGTGATGTACCGGTCCCTACACCTACGGTATATTATGTTCAGGGTTATATCATATACGGTATGCAAATATGCTACGGGTTTTCGACCATACTCAAGGAATCAAGAGCAATAAATTTAAAAATGCCAATTTAATTGAGGAGTATTTCTAGTAGGGTAATGAGATCAGTACCCATTATTCAGCATCCAAAATGGGTTGAGGGTTGCATATAACTATGTTTGTGGTCAATGGTATCTGAGTATCTGAGGCTATCGTGATTTGAAGTAACAAAGTAAACAACAACACGTTATGTTAGCCCCACATGAGATGGCTCGCAAGTTGTCTCAAGATACGGAACGCGCTATGAGTGCGTTCACAAATTATAATATCAGAGGTCAGTAGAAGCTGGGTGACTGGGTGTGCACTAGATAAAACATATCATGCCGTATCCTACATACCGGTAGATGATGGAAACGATACCAAATCCGCCGATCACTTCTTTCACACTTTGAATCTAAGGTAAGCGAATGGAGACTCCCCCTTTGCAGCAAAAATCCGACCTGTAAAATCCGACCTGCAAAATCCGACCAGTAAAATCCGACCTGAAAAAATATAATGTACCGTTACCACAACACTACTTCATTTCAGTATGCACATTACCAGCTCCTGCATTGTGGTCTGGTATGCCCCACCTTTCCAGCGCGAACTGTCTACTTCCGCAGAAGTTCTGCAGAACTTATTCCGCCTTTCGTTTTGAACCCTTAATGGTTTATGTAAGGGGGCCCACTTCCTAGGGTGGAAATGCTTGAAAAACAAAGGTATGTACTTCTGGGAATATGGTTTCGCCCCAGTATTTGTTCAGGAGGACCCCCAGCTTGAGTCAAATAAGGTACCCAGTACCAGGGTACTTCAGGACCCCCAGCTCTGCTGCCCGAGACGCAACCAATTATATAGCCTGCGTCCTACAGCGCAACGGACATTTTTTTTTATTGAGATGATTTGTTTTAGGCAAGTCCCTATAGCCTATTTGGCCTACCCCTGGACTGTAACATACATACATTGTTTTCATCCGCAGTTGGCGAGCAGCCAAATTGCTGGCCGGAGCCACGTAAACAAGTCCAAGTTCCAGGCAGCATGGTGGCTCAATCTTTACAGGACGAACTCGGTAAGCGTTTTGCACCATTTGTCCAAATTCAGCTTCTTTAGTTCGAAAGTTGAATTATATAATCAAAACTGGTCCAAACTTAAAATGACAAAAACGATTGCGACTTGATCTCTCAATTACCGTAGATAGGAGAAGTTCAGCGTTTTGCCTCGTAAGAGACACAAATTCGTTTACTTGTATGCAGGGAACTTCAAACGGACCCCAGGGGTTGTATCCTGGGACGCACTCTAATTATGTAGGTTGCGTCCTGGGACGCAGTCGTAGCCTTAGACTGCGTCCTACTATCAACAGAACCCGTAGCCCACGGAAATGGAGTGGTGGTGGGCCAATCAATTGATGGGTGAGACGCAACCAACATCCTGAACCTGCGCCTGGGACGCAACGGTCCCTCCTATGTTGCGTCTGTGAAGCAACGGACCCTCCCCATTCTGCGTCCTGCACTACCCTGGTTGTATGCAGTTGTGAAAGGAATTTCACCCCAGGGGGTGGGTCTCCCGACACAAACTAGCGACACATATATAACATATAGTGTTTTAGTCCCCGTGGTGCATTACATTCCTGCATGTGCACTTTTGTAGAGCAGTACAGGCAGCGGAAGTAAACAGTCGTGCAGGAATGTACTGCATCACGGGGACTGCAACATATAGTGATATAGCACATACTTCAGTTCATCAGTGCTTTTCTTTTTAAGCCCTTACTACTACAGTTGGGCAAGTCCCTTTAGCCTATTGGGCCTACCCCTGGACTGATACATACATACATACATGCATACATACATACATGCATACACATACAGCACCAATGGCCAACGAACATCTCAAAGAGCCACCTAGGCCGCCGCAAGAAACCTTTTCTCCAGCTATATTGCCAGAGCTATCCCCTACTCCGCCTGGCGAACGCGACGTTGGCAGGACAGGCAGATCATGAGCAAAGGGAATCGCAGGTCGCAGGCAGCAAACAAAGTTGCAACAGTTTGGAACTGCTGTGCAAGAACTCCACCTGTCCGTATGCTTGGTGCTCCAGCTGCAACCTGTTGGCGGCTGCGTGGCCATCGGAACAGACCTGGACAAGTCTTTAAACTATCTAATCCGCTTAGTGTGCTCCCTGTGGGTATCGCACGGGGGGAACTGGAATTGGCAGACGGTGAGCAGCCTAGAGTTGGCTGAAGAACCATTTAACAATTCAAAATAAAAAAATAAAAGTACCCATAACTAAGGCTACATGTGCGTCCATATATTAAATTATCATGTACAGGCCATTGTTGACCCATGACAAGCCCGCTCCACTAATCCGGGGGGGGGGGGGGGGGGGGGGGGGGGGGGGGTCAAAAGATTATACATGTCGAGATGTCCTACCCCACGGGTCTATACTAGAGTACTGCGCATCCTAAATTTACGGCAGCTACACACTAAACAGCATGCATCTTATTAATATTTATAAGAAATGCGACGAGAATCGCAAAAAAAACTGTAGGACAAACCCAAGGCCCCCGTCGGTACAGCGGTTGTTGGGGGTTAGTTCATCAGTGTTTTCTGTTTTACCCGCTCCTTACATCATGGCCGGGCAAGTCTCTTTAGCCTATTTGGCTACCCCAGGACAGTAACAACAAACACAACAAACACTACACACATACACACACTAAACAACATACCAAGCTCCAATGTCAAAACACATGAGTCTCTCAATATCTCCTTAGCCCGCGTTGCCCCTTCTATCCCACCCAGGCTTTTATTATGACTATTACTATTATTATTATTATTACTATTATAAGGCAAGTGTTTTAAGGTGCAACTTGTTGGTGCAGGTGGCAGGCTGGCAGCAGGGAGCGGGGGGGATTTCTGACTAGTTTAGCCAGACTCATGCGTTGCCATGCAGGACAGGATGGCGACACGTCGTCAGAAAAATGGGTTTATTTCACTTGTCTACCTCACTTTTAGTTGTACCACTGCTGCCAGCCAGCACTGTTTCTTTTTTGGGCTACGCATAGCACAGCATCTAGACAGCTCGTTTCCCCCATCCTTTGACCAGACCTGTAGCTAGCAGGGTACTTCCAAGCGCGCGCTTTTGCGTGCTGGCGCGCTGACTTTTTGAGCACCACTGCGCGTTTCGCGCAGTTTTTTGCGACCCCCTGTGGGCGCAGCAAGCAATTTGTGCGCTTTTTGCACTACAAAGCGCAGTTTTTTTGTTTTCAAGTGCGCTAAAGCGCTGGCCAATTTGGTCAATGGAAGTATCCTGGTAGCTAGCTCTTGCGCCTGAAAACATACATTAGAGGCATTCCAACGCAGCTGAACACACCAGGCTTGAACCAGTGGCTGGCTAATGGAGCTGACCGGAAGCTACCATGTGTCGCCCCCAAAATAATCAGTGCCAGCTGGCCTTATGCCACAGGGAAGTTAGCAGATTGAAAAGTAATGATGAACCTGCACAAAGCTACCATGGCGGTTGACAGCGACCGAGAACAAAAGCGCACCCGTGGGGATTTGAACCTGGCACCTTCTTCGTTCAAGGAGCTGTAGAATACCATCTATGCAATCGGCAAAGGAACAACAAGGGAGTTACCAACAAAAGCTATTTAGGAGCTTTGTTTATTGGACCCCTTGGTGCTGCTGCCAGCCTGTCACCTGCACCAACAAGTAGGGATCTCAGAGAGGGTGAAAATCTGAGCACCCAAGAAACTCAAAGCTGAAGGGGACACCTTCATTCTGGTAGGATACTCTCTCTCTCTCTCTCTCTCTCTCTCTCTCTCTCTCTCTCTCTCAAGATGAAGGGGACACCTTTGTTCCAGTAGGATATGCTTCATCTTGAAGGGATACGCATGGGGCACGAAGCTGAAGTACTGGTAGGATATGCTTCATCTTCGAATGATACCCCTCCTAATCATGCGTAACATCATGATAAAGATGAGAGTGAATGAGAGCAGCGCATTTATTTTTGGATTTCGAATTGTTTTTGGATTACGAATGGGACACGAGGCTGAAGTACTGGTAGGGACGAATGGGACACGAAGTTGAAGAACTGAAGATACAAACTCCAGACACCCAAGAAGCGGAAGGGAGCGCCCAAGTAGTCCATATACTTCATCTTCGAATGATGCCCCTCCTAATCATGTATAAGATCATGATGAAGAAGAGGGTGTATGAGATGAGAACCACTGGGATGGCGAAGACGCGGAAGACCAAGTCAGTTGGCTCTCCTGCAATTAGTAAACAATGATGTTGGGTGGTGATGGTGGTGGTGGTGGTGGTGGTGTGTGTGTGTGTGGGAGGGGGGTGGGGGGACGTGTGTGTAGGAGGGGGGGGGGGCGTGTGTGTATGTGTGAGTGTGTGTGTAAGTGTGTTTGCGTGTGGGGGATGGCGTGTGTGTGTGTGCCCACCATCACTTACAACCTCCTCATCTTGAAGACCAAGTCAGTTGGCGCTCCTGCAGGTTTGAACTGCAGGTAGTAAACGGTGATGTTGGGTGGGTATTTGATTATGGGACAGTGATGCGTAGGTATTTGATTAGTTTGTCAAGTATTTGTTCTGTTATCATTGTCCATATCAGCACCACAAGATCAGTACAGACAGATTTTGTTTTAGTTTGAGCAAGACCCTTAGGCATGGAGGGCTACACCTGGACTGTTATTGTCCTGCCTCCCCATCCCCCCCCCCCCCCCCCCCCCCCCCCCCCCCCACACACACACCCTCCTCCCCCCCCACACCCCCACCCTCCCACTCACCCACACAACAACTGATACCTCCCAAAGCATAGTGATTCCTGTGGTGCTGTTGATATCATACATGCACAGCTACATTGGTGGTTTGCCCCAGTGCAAGCAAACGGGCTGCCCCCCTCAACCTCGCGCCTCAAAATAAGGCGTACCATTAATATATATTTTATTTATGTATACAGCCACCTACCTCCTCCATCAGGTACCTGTCCGCCTGTCAGTATAGATTTTATTTGAAGGTTGAGCAAGACCCTCAGGCATGGAGGGCTACACCTGGACTGTTAAAGTCCTTCTTCTCCACCCCCACCCCCCCCTCCACCCCCAACCCACACACCGTAATAAGGAGTACCATGTAAATATATTTCTTTATCTCTCTCTATATAAAAAATCATGGCGGTCGTCGTCGTGGTCGTCGCGGTCGTCGTGGTGGTGTCACGCTCGCGTTCAACCGACTTTCAACCGGCGTTCAAATCACCATCCGTTCAGCTTCTCGCCCAGCCGAATTCGAAAACCCAAAGAGCCGATTCGCGAAGCAATAAGAGCGCGCCAATTTCGTGTAGACATCTGCCACCCATGTTATGACTGGAAGATATTTGAATGGCAACTTTCTATCCTCCAAGGTAATCTGCTGACCCTTGGATCGCTTTGCATGCGCTCCGTTCAATATATTTCAATTTTGCTTCTTGATGCGGCCTGCGGCTCATGCTCCGTGATGCATGCCAGAGGTCGTAAAGGACAGGCAGAGGATCAGGTTGCAGCTGCACGGAGGGCCAGCAACACCGCCAGTCAGCGCGCAAGGCGAGCTTAAATGAGCGAGGAAGCAAGGGACAGAGCCAACAAGCGTCGACGTGATGCCCGCGCTGCCCGACCCCAGGAGTTACGCCAGACTCATAATCAATCCAGACGTCAACAACGCGATGCCATGCATCAGGAAGAACGCGAAGCTGCTAACCAAGCCAGGCGAGAAGAGTATGCTGCCCAACCTTGGGAGTTACGCCAGACTCATAAGCAAGCCAGGCCTCCAGATCGTCATGCTTTTTTTCTCCGTCTGCGAGCGTTGCCACCATTCATCTCACGCACGCACACTTTTGCTAGCCATCACATCGCATTCGTCGTGGTTGGCACCCAGTTGTTGCGATTATTTGACTTTGTTCAGATCGCCATGGCCATTTCGTCCTCCCGCACACTCTCGCGCTTGTCACGCTCATCCCATTTTGCAAGCTTTTTGTATCGAATATCGTGAAAACGTTGCTGCGATTTTTGCTGTTCCGGGTGTTAACCGAACATCGACTGGGGCACTGCACGAGAAGAAGAAGCTGCAGGTGTATTGCCATGCAATTGCACCGGTTCGGTGTTCTCGGCGTGATCGGAATTTGCAAGTTGTTGGTAGGATCAAAGCACAGCCTGCCCCTCTTTCTGCACGATTGAATCCCATAGGGTGAAGTGAAGGGTACGAGGTAGGGAGGAAGAGATAGTGTGTGCGTGTTGGTGGTTGGGGGACGGGATGGTGGTGGGAGAAAGGTGAGAGAAATAGAGTGTGTGTGGATGGGGTGGGGTAAGGGGTAGGGAGAGGTCGGGAGAAGTAGGGGATACTGTGGGTCTGGATGGGGGGGGGGGGGGGGGGGGGGGGGGGGGGGGGTGGGGATGCGTGTATGTGAGGGTGGGAGGCCACAGCTGAAGCAGAAGGGTAATAGGTTGAGAGAAGAGGTGTGGGTGCGGGGGGAGAGGGAGGGGAGCGTCGAGCGAGGGCGGAGATTGCTGATATCTTGACTGTGTGTAAGGGGGCATGCAAGGGCGTTACCCGTTATGTAACCCATACCAGACTAGGACCCATGACCTGGGTGGGAGGATGGGGGTGGGGGGGTGGCCACCGGCCACACGGGCTACCGTGCTAGTGTATATATTTATGTTTATATATGTATATATACTTTATTTATGTATACAGCCACCCACCTCCTCCATCAGGGACCTGTCCGCCTCCTCCCCAGTGCACACCGAGCCAGGTGTCTGAGTTGGGAAGCAGGTTCATTGACATGATGCCCGCTAGCCCTGTGATGAGGACTGCGTGTTGAAGGGGGGTGGTGTGTGTGGGGATAGTGTGTGTGTGTGGGGGTGGGGGAGGAAATGGTGTGTGTGTGAGGTGGGGGGGGGGGGGGGGAGGAGGTATACACGATGAAATGGAAGGGCGCCAGGTTCATGGACATGAGACCCGCTAGCCATGTAATGGGGACTGCGTGTTGAAGGGGGGTGGAGGGGGATAGTGCGTGTGTGTGGGGTGGGGGGGGATAGTGCGTGTGTGTGGGGTGGGGGGGATAGTGCGTGTGTGTGTGGGGTGGGGGTGGGGGGGTGGGGGGGGGGGGGGGGGGGGATACTGCGTGTGTGTGTGTGTGTGTGGGGGGGATAGTGCGTGTGTGGGGGGTGGGGGTGGGGAGGTATACACGATGAAATGGAAGGGCACCAGGTTCATGGACATGAGACTCGCTAGCCATGTAATGAGGACTGCGTGTTGAAGGAGGGGAGGAGGTGGGGGGTGGGGTGGGGGAAATATTGTGTGCGTGTGTTTGTGTGTGTGGTGTGTGTGTGTGTGTGTGTGTGTGTGTGTGTGGGTGGGTGGGGGGGGGGGAGGGGGTTAGGTATACACGATGAAATGGAAGGGCACAAGGTTCATGGACGTGAGACCCGCTAGCCATGTGACAAGGACTGCGTGTTGAAAGAGGGGGTGAGGTGGGGGTGGGGTGGGGGGAATATTGTGTGTGTGGGGCGGGGTGGGGTGGGGTGGGGGGTTAGGTATACCCGATGAAATGGAAGGGCACCAGGTTCATGGACGTGAGACCCGCTAGCCATGTGACAAGGACTGCGTGTTGAGGGAGGGGGTGGGGGTGGTAGGTTGAAATGAGAGGGGGGGGAGGTTGGGTTAGGTGGGTGCAATGAATGGGACCAGTTCATCACTAGTGGTAGTCTCACTCACTGGGGCAGTACAGGGGTCCTGCCCCCTAGCAGTACACATGCACACAATTCATCGGAGACCAGTTCATCACTAGTGGTAGTCTCACTCACTGGGGCAGTACAGGGGTCCTACCCCCTAGCAGTACACATGCGCACAATTCATCGGAGACCAGTTCATCACTAGTGGTAGTCTCACTCACTGGGGCAGTATAGGGGTCCTGCCCTCTAGCAGTACACATGCACACAATTCATCGGAGACCAGTTCATCACTAGTGGTAGTCTCACTCACTGGGGCAGTACAGGGGTCCTGCCCCCTAGCAGTACACATGCACACAATTCATCGGAGACATGTTCATCACTAGTGGTAGTCTCACTCACTGGGGCAGTGCAAGGGTCCTGCCCCCAAGCAGTACACACGCACCTGATTCATCAGAGACCAGTTCATCACTAGTGATACTTTCAACTAGCCCCACCTGCTAATCTATAACTGTTCATGATAAGTCAAGCTTTGGCAAGGGGGGCCTGCCAACTACTTATACTATTAGTTTGGTCTGCCTATATTGACAAGGGAGGCCTACCAACTACTTATAATATTAGTTGGACCTGCCCATATTGACAAGGGGCCTACCAACTAATTATGCTATAAGTTGGGCCTGCCTATCTTAACAAGGAGGGCCGGCCAACTAATTGTAATATTAGTCAGGCCTGCCTATATTTACAAGGGGGCCTGCCTACTAATCTAGAACCGTCCGTGGTAATTTCAGCTTAGGCATGTTTGTTCCTTTAGCCTAGTATGCAACCCCTGGACTGTTACATATAATGTATTATAACTAATAATAATTTAATAATAATAAATTAAACATACAACACAACTCACTGTTGGTGGTATTTATGTATCAAATCCACCAGCCACAGCACCACCTAACTTCCACCCCAACAGAACCATCCAACAGCAACCAAATACTTCCACCAACCCACCCACCATACTACCAGCCCCACATCCTTCCACCAACCACACACATCCCCTACCATTACCACCCAGCACATACTCTTCCACCCAACCACCCCCACCATCTACACCACCACATACCTTTCCACCCACCAACACACCATCTACCACCCAAACACATACTTGCCACCCGAACTCCATACTCAGCCACAACATACCCTTCCCACCACACACCCGCCCATCTACCACCCACCACATACCTTCCACCCACCACCCACCATCTACCAGCCACCACATACCTTCCACCCACCACCCACCATCTACCAGCCACCACATACCTTCCACCCACCACCCACCATCTACCAGCCACCACATACCTTCCACCCACCACCACCATTACAAGTCCACCACGCCACCATTACCACCCACAACATACTTCCACCCACAACCCACCATCTACCAAGCAACCACACGCCTTCAACGCACCACCATCACAGTTCTAACTAACTGCACCACATCCTTCCACCCACCACCACCCTACCAGCACCACATACCTCCGCACCCACCAACCAAAGATAACGAGCCACAACAGCCTGCCACAACCCCACCAACCAGCGAACGGCCACCACAGACCGTCCACCCACCAGCGACCGACATCCACAAGACCGGCACCACCCCACCCCAGTGTTGCCAAGCCACCCCACACAGACCCGCCCACACACCAGCACCACCTCAGCGACCCACCCAACACGCAACGGATGGACTCGGGCGAGTGAGATCGCAAAGCCGGCAAGGCGGAACGCCGAAAAGCGCAAGAGGCGGCAAAGGAAGAAAGGGGTCAAAAATCCTGTGTTGTTGGTGGCGTTTATGTATCAAACCCATTACCCACCACCCACACACCTACCACCCAACATCTACAATCCACCACCCACCACCCATACACCTACCACCCAACATCTACAATCCACCACCCACACACCACAAAAGGTATGACCTGGCTGGTGCGCTCAAATTCCCTAAACTGAACCCCTAAAAGGTCAATAATATATCAAACACAAAACTCACTATTGGTGGCGTTAATGCCTGAAGCCACCATGTCCAAACTCATCAGCCGGTTCTGATGTGCATCAAGCTTGATGTTGACCATTGCCTCTGTGTCTCCAACAATCTCTGTCAAATCCTGCGACAGCAAACACATGGACTATAAATATCCGAACACATCAGCCGGTTCTGATGTGCATCAAGTTTGATACCATCGCCTCTGTGTCACCAGCAATCTCTGTCAAATCCTGCAACAGCAAACACATGAAATATGAATATAGAACACATGGAATCGAGGGGCAGTACGCCATACATGAATTCAGGAGCTGTACATCATACTTGAATTGAGGGGCAGTACGTCATACATGAATTGAGGGGCAGCACGTCATACTTGAATTGACGGGCAGTACGTCATACTGGAAACAAGAAGCAGTACGTCAGACTGGAATCGAGGGGCAGTACGTCATACTTGAATTGAGGGGCAGAACCACATACTTGAATTGAGGGGCAGTACATCATACATGAATTGGGGGGCAGTACGTCATACTTGAATTGAAGGGCAGTACGTCATACTGGAATCGAAAAGCAGTACGTCAGACTGGAATCTAGAGGCAGTACGTCATACTGGAATTGAGGGGCAGTACCACATACTTGAATTGAGGGGCAGTACATCATACTGGAATTGAGGGGTAGTACCACATACTGGAATTGAGGGGCAGTACGTCATACTGGAATTGGGGAGCAGTACCTTAAACTGGAATTGAAGGGCAATACGTCATACTGGAATCCAGGGGCAGTATGCATACTGGAATCAAGGGGCAGTCCCACATACTGGAATTGGGGGGCAGTACGTCATACTGGAGTTATGGGGCAGTACTTTATACTGAAATCGAGGGGCAATACGTCGTACTGGAATCCAGAGGCAGTATGCATACTGAAATCGAGGGGCAGTACGACATACTGGAATTGAGGGGCAGTGCTTCATACTGGAGTCGCTCAATTTGCGACGCGTTGTACACAAAAAACAGTCCTCGTCGTTGGCCCCAGCACAAGAAACAGGGCTGCCCCCCTTGACCTTGTACCTTGTCATAAGGCGCAACATTTATTTATTTGTAAACTGGACCCCCTCGTACAGTAAACTAGGGCCATTTTGGAGTCCAGTAGGGCATCAAGAAAAGTGTCATCAGCATCATAATCATCATCATCGCCACCATTATTACCATCATCATCATCATCATCATCATCGCCACCATCATCACCATCATCATCGCCACCATCATCACCATGATCATCATCATCATCATCATCATCATCATCATCATCGCCACCATCATCATCATCATCGTCATCATCATCGCCACCATCATCACCATCATTATCATCATCATCATCATCACCATCATCCTCATCAGCATCATCATCGTCACCATCACCATCATCAAAACTCTACTTGTTTCTCACCCAGAGGCAGTCACAGATGACCAATAGGTTTTCACCTGGATGTGGTCAAGGATGACTAATCGTTCTCACATGGAGGCTGTCACAGATAACTAATCGTTATCCCATGGAGGCGGTCGAAGATACTAATTGTTTCTCACATGGAGACTGTCAGATGACTAATCCTTTCTCACCCGAAGCCGATCAAAGATGACTTATTGTTTCTCACCTGAAGCCGGTCAAATATGACTAATTGTTTATCACCTGGATGTGGTCAAAGATGACTAATCGTTTCTCACCTGAAGCCGGTCAAAGATGTTGTCAAACTGCATGAAGTAGGCCTCCAACAACATTTCCACCTGTATGTTCAGGTGAGGGTGTAAGATGCTTGGTGTGTAGTGTGTTGGTGTGTAGTTTGTCCCTCTATCTGTCCGTATGTCTATCCATCCATTCATTGATCTGTAAGTCAGTCCTCTCTCTCTCTCTCTCTCTCTCTCTCTCTCTCTCTCTCTCTCTCTCCCCCCCCTCTCCTCTCTCCTCTCCTCTCTCTCTCCTCTCTCTCTCTCTCTCTCTCTCTCCTCTCTCTCTCCTCTCTCTCCCCCCCTCTCTTCCTGTCTGCCTGTCTGCCTGGCTGGCTGACTGCCAGTCTTTCTTTCGTTGCTTAGACACACACAGACACAGAGATGATGATGAGGATGATAGATTATAATCGTAAAATCAAATTATCACTGTAGCACGAACTCAGCCCCCCCGTCAGTAAAATGATTGTTTGGGGTTCAGTTCATCAGTTCTATTTTCATTTAGCCCCTCCAGATATCATGGTTGGGCAAATACCTTAAGCCTATCTGGCTACCCCCTGGTCTGTACCAACATTGACAGAGTGACACGAGCGCACCTGAGACACAGCAGAAGAGTGATCCTCAGAGGAGTCCTTGGAAGAGTCATTCAAATCATCCTACACAAAGAGCGACGAACATGTGTCAGGACAGGGGCAGGATCTTCATCGCGACCAAGAACAAGAGCCAAGCCAGGATCAAGATCTGGGACAAGAGGGAAAGCAGGATCCAGGACATCAACAAGTTCAACGTCACATGTTTGATAAACTCACATGTCTCATCATGCTCACAGAGCAACAAACATGTGTCAGGGCAGGGTCAGGACAACACAAATGTCTCACAGCCTGCGGCCGGGCAAGATGCATGCCTCTAAACAACATGTGTTTAAGAAACTTACACACCTTATCATGCACACAAAGTGACCAACATGTGTCAGGCGGTGTTTTTTAATTTCAGATTTCTGTAGTCCAGGTTGAGTAGCTACTCGGGCTACTCAACCCTGATTTCAGGATATTTGCGTAGCCATCGCATAGCGGAGCGCGAAGCGCGGAGCCTGAGGGGGTCGGGGGGCAGCGCGTCCCGATATCGGGGGGTCCGGGGGGTGTAGCATTCTACGGAATGGCGACGGAATGGCGACGCGTCGTCGAAAAATGAAACACTGGTGTCAGGGCTGTAAGTAAAACGCACATACTAGGTAGGAGGGGTTGGAATTATTGGATGGGTCGTGTGTACAGTGCCACTTTTTTGTACCGCCCTCAATGTAGCGGTTACCCCACTGTTACGCTGGTTACACCGTAGGTCCTGATTACACCTCAGGTTTCAATGTTGACCCAGGCCTTCGCCCCACGCCACCTTAGCATGAACCCACCACATGGGCCGGTAAACTCAGATTGATAATGAGGGCCAGGTTATACACGTAGCAGCTTGGCACTGCACACACAAACCATCCTACAATTCCAACCCCTCCCACCTAGTATGTGCGTTTCGATTACAGTTCAGCCCACCAAAAGAAGCAGTGGTGCACAGTGTGCTGAGTGGAAACTGGCATCACAAGTGATAATCCTGCTGATGGATGCGTCGTGTGTACTGCAGGATACTACACGGCGCGCGCTATTGCACACTAGCCCACAAGGTTTTGGAGCCGGACTGCGTGATTGACGAAAAATTTAAACATCCTCCGGACGCAGCGCTCAGATTTCCGTTTTCAGTTGAGTCAAAAGTGCAGCCCAAAAGGAGGCAGTTGCGTTAAAAGCGCAACCCAACATGACAAAATGTATTACCCTGGTGTACAGTGCACTGAGAGGAAACCTGCGTCACAAAGTTTGTATCTTGTGTGTTATTACAGTCCAGGGGTATCCCAGTTCGGGGGAAAGGAGTTGCATAGAAGCTGCTACGTGTAAAAAAAAAACCCAAAAGAAACAGTGGTGCACGGTGTGCTGAATGGAAACCTGCGTCACCATGTTTGTATTTGTGTGCGTATTATTACAGTCCAGGGGTAGCCAAATAGGCGAAAGGAGCTGCATAGAAGGTGCTACATGTAGAAACAGAGAAAAAACAGTAGAAACAGTAGAAACAGTGCAAAAAAAGAAACAGTGGTGCACGGTGTGCTGAATGGAAACCTGCATCATCATGTTTGTGCTTGTGCGTGTATTATTACAGTCCAGGGGTATACACATAGGCGAAAGGGACTCACCCAACCGTAAAAACAAGACAGCCAGTTTAAAAACAACAAGCACTTGTGAACTGAACCCCAACAGATCGTAAACGATGGGGGCCCAGAGTCCGTGCTGTGCCGATAAGTTAACCTTCGTGATGTAACCATGGTGGTTCAAACGTTCGCATGGGGAGTTCCGAGACCGCCTGCGAGGTTTGCGCTAGGCACACGTGACCCAGCCGGCAGCCGTCGGCTTTACTGCCGCATTGGCAAGACATGTGTCAAACCACTTCCCACTGGACCTGGGACGATCTGGGTTATCCTTCCGACGGCGCCCACTAGCGTTCCCGCGCTTCCTAACTATTCAGTGGACGCATTCAAGCTTTTGCATTGTAGGAAACAAGGATGCAGCGCCCTGCATGGCGACTTCGGAACCTGGCTGGCCGGGTGGGGTAACGCCAGGCGCAAGTGCGTGGCACACGTCACCCTGGGCCTCGGAGCACAACACAACTGGGGGTGGCTTTAACCTTATTTCTGTTCACATTTGACATTTATGAGAGAGGCAGAGAGGAATTCAGTGCTTGTACCCAAAGTTCAGATTGTAAAGCTTCACATGGCTCCAGCCTCATATAATAATAATGATTATCCCCGTTCAACGAATGGCTCAATGGCAGAGCTCCCTGAACAACGTAGGTGCCGGGTTTGAATCCCCACGGGTGCGCTTAAGTGTTCGCTGTCAACCGCCATGGTAGCTTTGTCCAGGTAAAGTAGCAGCCCGTTCCCTACCGCCGTAAGACAGGGCTCCCTAAATACCACGCCCCACCAGGCGTTATCATTACTTTTTAATAATGATTAAAATAAAATAAAAATAATATAAACTAATGATTATTAAACCCTGACTCACCTCTGAAACCTCCGAGATAGGCACCGAAATACGTAACAACATATTCAGCTCTCGTTGTACCTTCACTGTAAGGTTCATCTCCAACTGAAGGGGCAGGCAAAGAGGGGGGCACCGTTTTTATTTGTATTTTATTTATATTTTATTTGTGTTTAATTTTAATTTTCTATTCTATTATATTTCTATTTCGATTATATTTCCATTTCTTTTCTATTCTATTCTATTCTATTTCTATTTTATTTTATTTTCTATTTTTATTTTATTTTTACTTTCACCATATCCTTTTCAACCTCCAGCAGCTCATGCATGATTGTGTGTGGTGGTGGTGTGTGGTGGTGGTGTGTGTGTGTGTGTGGTGGTGATGTGGAACCCCACTCAACCCCACCCAACACAACTGTGTACACCATACACTCACCATATCCTTTTCATCCTCCAACAGCTCGTGCATGATTGACCTCACGGTCTGGACCATAGCTCTCTTTTGGGCCATCCCATCCCATCCCATCATATCCCATCCCAACCCAATAGTGTACACCCACCACATCCTTTCCATCCTCTAGCAGCTCATGCATGATTGATATCACGATCTAGACCATAGCTGCCTGTTGGGCCATCCCATCCCAACCCAACCCACCCCAACACCATACACCCACCATATCCTTTTCATCCTCCAGCAGCTCGTGCATGATTGACCTCACGGTCTGGACCATAGCTGCCTGTTGGGCCATCTCATCCCATCCCTCCAGCTCTCAGATTTTCATCCCATCCTCAGTCCCAATCCCATCCCATCGTCATCATATTTTCATCCCATCCCCATCCCATCCCCATCTCATCATATTTCATCCATCCCGCCAGCATATTTCCAAAATCCCCCCCCCCATCCCATCTAATCACATTCATCCCATCCCATCCCATCTCATCATATTTCATCCCATCCCATCATATCCCATCCCATCCCATCTCATCATATTTCATCCCATCCCATCCCATCCCATCTCATCATATTTCATCCCATCCCATCATATCCCATCCCATCCCATCTCATCATATTTCATCCCATCCCATCATATCCCATCCCATCTCATCATATTTCATCCCATCCCATCCCATCTCATCATATTTCATCCTATCCCATCATATCCCATCCCATCTCATCATATTTCATCCCATCCCATCCCATCCCATCATATCCCATCCCATCCCATCCCATCTCATCATATTTCATCCCATCCCATCATATCCCATCCCATCCCATCATTTTTCATCCCATCCCATCCCACCATATCCCATCCCATCCCATCTCATCATATTCCATCCCATCCCATCTCATCCCATCTCATCATTTTTCATCCCGTCCCATCCCATCCCATCTCATCATATTCCATCATATCCCATCCCATCCTATCCCATCCCATCTCATCATATTTCATCCCATCCCATCCCATCCTATCCCATCCCATCCCATCCTATCCCATCCCATCCTATCCCATCCCATCCCATCATATCCCATCCCATCCCATCTCATCATATTCCATCCCATCCCATCCCATCTCATCATTTTTCATCCCGTCCCATCCCATCCCATCTCATCATATTCCATCATATCCCATCCCATCCTATCCCATCCCATCTCATCATATTTCATCCCATCCCATCCCATCCCATCTCATCATATCCCATCCCATCCCATCCTATCTCATCATATTTCATCCCATCCCATCATATCCCATCCCATCTCATCATATTTCATCCCATCCCATCATATCCCATCCCATCCTATCCCATCCCACCTCATCATATTTCATCCCATCCCATCATATCCCATCATATCCCATCCCATCCCAACCCAACACCATACACTCACCATATCCTTTTCATCCTCCAACAGCTCATGCATGATTGATCTCACAGTCTGGACCATAGCTGTCTGTTGGGCCAGACGTGTTTTCAGCTTACGCATGAGATCAAGGTTGGCAGTACGTACTTGCCGTGCCAAGCGGTCGATAGCTGGCTTGACGGTCCTCTCCAGGTCAATGATGTTTGTCTTAAAATAGGCGGCAAGCTGCAACATGGAGTGAGCGGTTTCGGTGTTAAAATAGGCGGTTTCAGTGTTAAAATAGGCGGCAAGCTGCAACGTGGAGTGAGCGATTTCGGTGTTAAAATAGGCGGTTTCAGTGTTAAAATAGGCGGCAAGCTGCAACGTGGAGTGAGCGGTTTCGGTGTTAAAATAGGCGGTTTCAGTGTTAAAATAGGCGGCAAGCTGCAACGTGGAGTGAGCGGTTTCAGTGTTATGAGCAGGGTTGGGCTGACAGATAAATGTATAATATACGTATATGTGTATACGTATAAAAACGCGGTAGCCTCTTTCGGTGATGTACATTGGTCTAGTGGTAGACTGAATCACTATAAGAATGAATAGTCGGGGGTTCGACTCCCCCTTCGGTCGCTCTAGGCGTTGCAGGTCGTCGTCAACCGCGATGGTGGCTTGTCCAGTTGAGGTAGGAGACCGCTCCCCACCCACGTACGACGGGCTCCCTTAACACCACGCCCCACCAGGCGTTATCATTATCTTATAAATACTCGGTGTATTTTTTGTTTATTTTCGAATTTTTTGTTTATTTTCGAATTTTCGAATCAACCTTGTATACGTTGTATACAAACGTATATTCTGTACTTCTAGAAGTACAGCAGGCATACCGGCACTTAACTTTCTTGGTTTTCATTCAAGTTTTGATTTATATAGCTCATTGGAAAGCTATTGACCTTCTCTATCACAATATGCAAATAGATTAACCTTTCACATTCACCATTTTGTAAACATTTTGCCTAAAGTTTGATTTAGATAGCCAGGATGGCACACATATCAGAGCGCCATGTAGCCTTCCATTCCACAAGCTATGCGCCTACGTGGGCTTGAAGGATTGATAGTGCAAGCCTAGTGTAATGTGAACATGGACAATATTGCAATACAGTTATGTACTTCTATTAGTATACACTTATACAATTATATAATAGACCAACTGGCATTTAATGGTTCCCTTAGATTGGCATTGCGCTCCTTGGTCGACGCGCTTTCTGGCCGTGATTTCATTTTCTGAGAGTTTGACAACCTCAACTTGCCAGATATTTTTTCTGGGAGTTGATTTGTGATGCCAATGAAATTGGCAATGCGGCAGTACCTTAAAACCCATTTAAAGGTATTTCCATAAGTGCAAAAGCATTACTTACATTTTTGTACGTTTATATGCATACGTTTATATGCATACGTTTATACAGCTTATACAAATAAAAATATACGTTTGGTTACCAACCCTAGTTATGAGTGAGCGGTTCCAGTGTTGGAGTGAGCGATTTCAGCGACTCCAGGGCAGCCCTTCTGCCGGCCACATGCCAAGCGTACACGCATACATACTCGCACTCCACGCTCACTGTTCAACCCTTTTACACCAGACATACATACCTCTTCCAGGCAGATCTGCAAGACCTTTAGCCCGCCACATGCCAAGCGTACACACATGCATACTCACACTATACGCACACTCTTCAACCCTTTTACACCAGACAAACATACCTCTTCCAGGCAGATCTCCAAGGCCTTCAGCTCAAAGGGTAGATCCAAGTCGGAGAGCATGGCTTCCGACTCCAGAGCAGCCCTTCAGCCCGCCACATGCCAAGCGTACACACATACATACTCGCACTCCATGCTCACTGCTCATCCCTTTTACACCAGACATACATACCTCTTCCAGGCAGATCTCCAAGGCCTTCAGCTCAAAGGGTAGGTCTAAGTCAGAGAGCATGGCCTCCGAGGCAATTGAGCGAAGGAGGGTGAGTTGCTTTAAAGTAGGTGGAGGCAGGACTGAGGGCAGTGACGGTTCCGGTGGGGGAGGGGCTTGGGTTGGAGGTGGCAGCATGCGGGGTGGTAGAGGAACTGGTGGGGGAGGGCTGGGGGCTGCTGGAGGCTGTGGCGGTGGTGGTGGAGGGTCCAGGGTGGGGGTCTGGACGGAGGGATGCAGCTGTGGACTGCCTTGCGACGTTGGTGGTGGTGGCGTCTGGGCGGGGGGGGGTACTCCAGGGGTGACTTGGAGCAGTTGTGTTTTTTGCGGAAGCTGGCCCTGCTGTAGGGCATACAGGGCGGGGGTGGAGCGGGAGGTGGGTGCCGTGGCACTCTTGTGCTGTAGTGGGGGGGGCCCAGCCAACGGCTGAGGCACGGGTACCCCTGGTGCAGGGGAAAGGCGAGATTCGGGTCTGGCCACAGATATCTGCCTCGAGGAGTCAGACTGTTGGGATAGGCGTGAGAGATACGGTATAAAGCGCAGAGAGGCCGAGGGGGCCATAGGGGGGTGGGGTGGAAGGGAGGAGGGGGAAACCCGCTGCCCTGACACCTGGGCCAATTGCGGCTTCTGAGGGGAAGGCAGCTGCCCGGAAGCTGCTGCACCGTTGGGCTGGGCCAGTTGCGACTTCTCAGGTGAAGGCAGTTGCCCGGAAGCTGCTGCGCCGCTAGGCTGGGCCACGGGCTGTGTGAGCTGAGAGGGTAGCTGCCCAGAGGGTAGCCTGGTCAGGGCTGCAGCAGTGCTGGGTTGGGATGCCGTGCCTGTCTGTTGGGTGACAGGGGATGGCGCTGGCACACTACCAGGCTGCAACTGCTTGAATGGCAAGGAGGGGAGCAACTGGCCTGTGAGGGCCTGTGTTAGCTTGAAGGTTGCAGACTTGCGTGTGTCACCTGGAGCACATCAGGGATTTTGATTTTTCAAATCTGGAAATATATTTTTCTAGCTTCGTGGTTTGATTGCTATATAAAGCGGAAAAAACAATCCCTGGAGCAAGGACGTGTAGGGAATGGCCTGTGAGGACCTGTGTCAGCTTGAAGGTTGCAGACTTGCGTGTGTCACCTGGAGCACGTCGGGGATTTTGTTTTTTCAAATCTGGAAATGTTCTTTCTAGCTTTATGGTTTGATTGCTGTATAAAGCGGAAAAAACAATCCGGGGAGTAAGTATGTGTAGGGAATGGTTTTAGGCCTCCTGCAGGAACAGTGTTTTCTAGCTTTTTGTATCTTTTTGTATCTTTATGGGGCCATTTAGGGCAAAAACATCTTTTGGTAGCGGCAATTAGGGCTAAAACGGGGACAAAAGTAGCGATCGCTATACAAAGCGGAAAAAACAATCCATGCAGCATGTGTAGGGAACGAAAAATCATATGATGTTGACCAAAGATGAGTATGATATCATATGATATCATACAAAAATCATATGATTTAATATCATATGATATGATGGCCTAGGCCAAAGTTACCTAGTCAGACCACCGGCATCATATGATATCATATAATATCATATGATGACATGATATCATATGATATCATATTGCCGCCCCCTAAGCATGTGTGTATAGGGAATGACCTGTGAGGGCCTGTGACAGCTTGCTGGTTGCAGACTTGCGTGCATCACCTGCAGCACACCGGGGATTGTTTTTCCAAATCTGAAAGTGTTTGTTTCCTAGCTTCATGATGTTAGTCCTCCTCCAGGGACAGTGTTTTGTAGCTTTTTGTAGCTTTATGGGGCCATTTAGGGCCAAAACCTTTTTTTGTAGTGGCAATTTGTGCCAAAACGGGGTCAAAAGTAGCGATCGCTATTCATAGCAGGAAAACAATCCCGGGAGCACGTACGTATAGGGAACAGAAACTAATATTAGTGTTTTAAAAACTAATATGAACTTATATTATTATAGTGTCACAATAACATTAGTTTTTCAAACGAAATCAAAATCATGGCGAGACGGCTCGAGTTTAATATTAACTAACATTCACTAATATTATTCATTCACTAATATTAACTAACTTAGCTTTTCCCTACGTATGTATGGTTTGTTTGTTTCATTCAAGGGGTGGCCGAACAGGCAAAAGGGACTTGCACAACCATGAAATAAGGAGAGGCTAACCAGAAAAGGCACTGATGAACTGAACCGCTAACACACGTTTTACAGACGGACGCCCTGAGTTTGTGCCACAGTGATCAATAAATTTTGCGATTCTCATCCATTTTTAACAAAGGAGTAAGTGGTGCTTTCTCTTCTCATTACTGGCTTGGAGGCATAGGTAGGCTTTTTGGGTGTGCAAAGGGTGCGAGAGTTGCATTGGATGTGGTGCAAAGTTAAGATTTGTTTTGCTTACGCCAAAGATGGAGGCTGACTCACCTTAGGTCCATAGAGGGATCACAGATTTGTTTTCCCTGCTATGCATAGCGATCGCTAGTTTTGACCCGGTTTCAGAGAAATTATCGCCATCAAATAGAAAGAAAAAAACATTTTTGTTTGCCTTAAATGGCCCTAAAAAGCTACAAAGAGCTTTAAAGCTATAAAAAGCACCAAAACGCTGCTCCTGCAGGAGGCCTAAAACCATGAAGCTAGAAAAAACCCACTTTCAGATTTGAAAACAAAATCAATGAGAGGGATACAAGTCTCATTACTCCCAGTCACATCCCTCCTCCCCCCCCCCCCCCCCCCCCCCCCCCCCCCCCCACACACACACACCCTTCTCTACCCATACATTTTTAACGTAGGAGTATGTGATCAGGCTCACTGCCCCCAACCGCCCCAACCAGGGTACTAATCAGTGCACGCAGCAGCGCGGTGCCACGCTGCCTTTTTGAGCCCCTCTGCGTGTTTAGCGCAGTTTTTTCAACCACCTGTGGGCGCAGCGCGCAGTTTTTGCGCTTTTTGCACTAAAAAGCGCTGAGCAATTTGAAGTTTGTACGCTTTAAGCGCTGACCAATTTGGCAAGAAGTAGTACCCTGGCCCCAACTGACACCAACCTCGAAAGCTACACAACTCGTCAAAATCTGCACTTGTTGAGAAATGATACGGTTGCATGCGTTCGCCTTTGCATGCACTTCCATTGGTATTAAACTTGATTTTTTGTGTGTGGGTCAAAAATTCTTCGAACCAGGAGTATGTTGTCAGGCTGTGGTTGGCCCCAGTGCAAGCAAACAGGCTGCCCCCCTCAACCTCAACAAGGCGTACTATTTATCTATTTATTTATCCATGTAGTCAGGCTCAGGAAGAGACGTGTAGATAGACCTTTTTTACCGGCCAGCAGCGATCGCTACGTGGGGCCCTGTTTTGGCCAAACCTTTCCACCCATGGGGCTCTAATCTCGGCCCTGTCGCCCCAACCACACGGGCCGCCTACCCAAATCGCTAAACCCACCCACCCACCCACCCACCTACCCAACCACCCACCCACCCACACCTCCTCTTCCCCTCTCTGTGACATTCTCTGTCAGGTTGGTTTGATGCTGTTGATCTGGTACCTTTCTCTGAGTGGTACAACGAAAAAAAGAAACAGAAGTGCAAGCCAAGCAGAGCCCAACCTTGAATGACACCAAATCCCTGATCGCTACGAGAAGACCCCCTTTCTGAAACGCAAAAAAAGATCTAGCACTTCAGAGAGTGAGTGAGTGAGTGAGTCAATAGCTCAGTCTGGCAATAAACAAACTTAATAATAATTATTATAATTATTATTATGATAATCATAATCATAATCATAATAATAATAATAATAATAATAATAATGATAATAGTAATAATAATAATAATCATAATCATAATAATAATAGTAATAATAATAATAATCATAATCATAATAATAATAATAATAATAACAACAATAATAATGATGACGATGATGATGATGATGATGATGGTGAAAATGATGATGATGATGATGACAATAATAATAATAATAATAATAATAATAATAGTAAAGTAGCAGCCTGTTCTGTACCGCCGGTAGACAGGGCTCCCTTAATACCACGCCCCACCAGGATTTATCATTACTTTTTAGCATACAGTAGTGCAAAAATCTGAGTTCGAGGAAATACCTAGCGCAAAGTGCATCTGAAACATCCTTAGAAAAAGGAATACTAAGTGCTGAGTGCATCTGAGACATCCCTAGAAAGGAACCAAACTAAATCACTTCAACCCACCCAAACAACCCAACCATGTTTTGAGAACAAAACATGTCCAAACATTATTTACAGGGTAGGGGTGTACACAGATATAGGGCTGTCAATATCCTACGATATTATTTTGAAGTATCGTTATCTTACGCAGCAAGGAAGCCTGAGACATCCCTGGAAAGGTCACAATACTCCCAAACAAACAGAAGCCTGCGACGCTAAAAATTGGCGGAGAGTGATTCCGAGGGAGCGACAGGTGGCAACGGAAGCGAGTTAGTAACGAGACCGTTGGCTGACATGTCGGGCTTCATCACGGTCAGATGGATGGATGGATGGTCGGTCGACCGGACAAATGGGTAACACTGGGGGCTCCCGCCCCCCAGAAGGGGGAGCTCCGCCCAAAAAGTACTAAGTGTTGAGTGCATCTGAGCCATCCCTGGAAAGGTCACAATACTCCCAAACAAACAGAAGCAAACAAGACAAACAGAAACAAACAAGACAAACAGAAACAAACAAGACAAACAGAAACAGACAAGACAAACAGAAACAAACAAGACAAACAGAAACAAACAAGACAAACAGAAACAAACAAGACAAACATAAACAAACAGAAACAAACAAGACAAACAGAAACAAACAAGACAAACAGAAACAAACAAGACAAACAGAAACAAACAAGACAAACAGAAACAAACAGAAACAAACAGAAACAAACAAGACAATCCCAAACCTCTTCCTCCAGATGTAAATGTTGGTTTGGCTTGGGTTGGGTTGCTGGGTCCACCTGGGTTCTGGATGCGCCTCCCTGAGGATCTATCTTCATTGGACGAGGCAGTGTAGGGCCGCCATCTCGGTGTGTGATCAGTTTAAGCCTGGGCATACCTGTACCAGTGGATGCAACGAAGAAGGTGGCCCTGGGCGGATAGGAAAGCATCCACTGCAATGCCTTCCAAGCCCCGGAGTTACGTACAAGGAAGTGCAACATACTACGTGAATATCATAGGCCATGTGTTAGAACCACTGCCATAACCTGCATCGGTGGAGGCAACGGAAGAGGGGGCCCTAGGCGGATGGGGAAGCATCCACTGCAATGCCTTCCAAGCCCCGAAGTTACGTACAAGGAAATGCAACGTACTACGTGTATATCATAGGTCATATGTCAGAACCACTGCCATTACCTGCATCGGTGGAGGCAACGGAAGAGGGGGCCCTAGGCGGATGGGGAAGCATCCACTGCAATGCCTTCCAAGCCCCGGAGTTGCGACGCTTCTTGTCCGATATGGGGCGCGGCGCTCGTGAGGACAGTGGCCCGCGCCCCACCCTGACACTGGGGTCTCGCCCCACCCCCCGCGCACTTGCGTCCCGATCTCTCTTGTTTGTCCTGCGGGGCAGGGGGATGCAGCATGGGGTGGGGTGCAGGATGGGGTGGGGTGGTTGCAGCATGGGGTGGGGTGGAGTGCAGCATGGGGTGGGGTGGGTTGGCAGCATGGGGTGGGATGCAGGATGGGGTGGGGTGGTTTGCAGCATGGGGTGGGGGTGGAGTGCAGCATGGGGTGGGGTGGGTTGCAGCATGGGGTGAGTTTCAGGGTGGGGCAGGGAGATGCAGCATGGGGTGGGGTGCAGGATGGGGTGGGTGGGGTGCAGCTGGAGGCAGGGCATGCAGCATGGGGGGTGGGGGGTGGGGAGGCTGGCTCACACTTGGGTCTCGTCCCCCCACCCTCACACTGGGGTCTCGTCCCACCCCCCTCACACTTGCGTCCCGATCTCTCTTGTTTATCCTGCAGGGCAGGGGGATGCAGCATGGGGTGGGGTACAGGATGGGGTGAGTTGCAGGATGGGGTGAATCGCAGGATGGGTTTGGGGTGGGGTGGTGGTGTGTGTGTGTGGGGGGTCAGTATGGGATGGGTTGCAGGATGGGTGGTGTGGTGTGGGGCAGTGTGGTGTGGGATGCAGGATGGGGTGGGTTGCAGCATGGGGTGGTGTGGTGTGCAGAATGGGGTGGGTGGGATGCAGCTGGGGGCAGGGGCATGCAGCATTGGGGGGGGGGGGGGGGGGGCGGGGGGGGGGGGGGGGGGGGGGGCAGCAGGTTGTGGAGTGCTTAAGATTGCCAATATAATCTGCAAAACAAGCCAGGCCAACTGTAGTTGCATGTTTCTACATTCAATCAGGGTACTTCCAAGCGCGCGCTGGCGCGCTGCCTTTTTGAGCTCGAAAGCATTTTGCGCAGTTTTTTGCAACCCCCTGTGGGCGCAGCAAGCAATTTTTGCGCTTTTTTCTCTACAAAGCGCAGTTTTTTTGCTTTCAAGTGCGCTAAAGCGCTGGCCAATTTGGTCAATGTGAGTACCCTGCAAACAATCTGCAAACCAGGCCAACTGTAGTTGCATGTTTCTACATACAATCTGAAAAACAAGCCAGGCCAACTGTAGTTGCATGTTTCTACAAACAATCTGCACGCGATGTTCCTTGTGCTGGGATACTTGTACGGGTCCCTATTATTACCGTACAATATCTGGTTTGTCAATTACGACCTATTGTACGATCTTGTATTTGACACCCTTACAAGTGTTGTTTGTCTTAAGCATGGTCACTTCCAGATAGGGACCAGCATATCATATGGTGTAGACCAAAGGCGAGTATGATATCATATGATACCATACAAACTGCATCGTATGATATTGTATATAAATGGTCAGTTTGGCCTAGTCAGATTGCCGGCATCATGTGATATCATATGATGACATGATATTATATGATATCATTGTGCCGTTCCCTACTTCCATATAATATAAACAGGGAATACGAACAAAAGATAATATAAAACATAATACAAAACATAATGTAAACAAAGAATAAGAATAACATAAACAAACCCAACAAACCCACCTCCATTGTTTTGATAACTGCCTTTCCTGTTTTTTGCAGTGCCCCCCCTTCTGGGGGAGGGGCAGGAGCCCCAGGGCCACCCCGTCCGTGCAACTGGCGTCCAACCACACGAAGCCTGACACAAAGCCAACTGTCTCAACTCATTATCTCACAACCGACTGTCTCATAACTAACTAGCTTCGGTCTGCTCGATTCCAATGCCACCTGTCGCTCCGATAGCCAACACTTTTCTCCAATTTTCTGCATCGCTTGCGACGCCACCTACGACTTGTTCAGGTTGGGCAACGCCACCTAGGACTTGTTCAGGTTGGGCAAGTCCCTTGTGGTTTTGAGGATGGTTGGAATACCCCCCCCCCCCACCCCCCCCCCCCCCCCCCCCCCCCCCCCCCCCCCCCCCCACTGGGCTTGTCTTGAGTTATCTATGACCTGTCTATGACAATAATGTAATGTAATGTAATGCAAGGCAATACAATGGAATGGAACGGAACGGAACGGAATGCAATGGAGCGGAGCTGGATGCAATGCTATGGAATGGAATGCAATGCGATGATAAATAATGTAATGTAATGTAATGCAATGCAATGCAATGCAATGTAATGTAATGTAATGTAATGCAATGCAAACCCACCTGCGCAGGTCAACATTATCAACTTTGATGCGCTCCTTAAAGCTGTGGACGACGGTGGTGGAATGGTCTTACTACTGCCGCCTGATGACACATATTTGACAAAACTAGTCGCTGCTTTTTTGTAACCATTCGTCCCTTTCTCTCACCCCCCCCCCCCCCCCCCCCCCCCCACACCCCACCCCACCCCACCCACACACACACACACACATTTACACACACAAACCCACCTGCGCAGGTCACCATCATCAACTTGGATGCGCTCCTTGAAGCGCTGGACGAAGGTGGCGGAACGGTCTTACTACTGCCGCCTGATGACGCATATTTGACAAAACTAGTCGCTGCTTTTTGTAACCATTCGTCCCTTTCTCTCGCCCCCCCCACACACTTACACACACGCACGCACATACACACACAAACCCACCTGCGCAGGTCACCATCATCAACTTGGATTCGCTCCTTGAAGCGCTGGACGAAGGTGGTGGAGCGGTCGTCCTCCGGGGGGGCCAGCAGTACAAACTCGGACGTAATAATCGCCTTGATGTACACGAGGTACACTATGATGCACTTGTCTCGAGTCAGAAGTCCGTAGCCCTGCCTGTTTGGGCCACTGTCGAACAGACGGAAGTCGCGTGGCTGCACGCCATACATAGAAACTAGCGTGGAGCGCTCCACCTACACACCATAGGGTATTGAGAGTTGGCTTGGCTTCGCTGTAGGAGAAAGCCGGAAGTGGCGTGGCTTCTGTACAGGAGACAGCTGGGAGTGGCGTGGCTTCTGTACGGCAGATTTTTAGGTCTCCCAGTGAGCTGACTACTGTCAGCAATCACCTTAGGAGACCTACAAAATCACACCCCAATGAGATGGCGCACTTGCAGGTCGTCAACAGGGTACTACATTTTGTCAAATTGGTCAGCGCTTAAAGCGCCCCAACGTCAAATTGGTCAGCGCTTTGTAGTGCAAAAAGCGCAGGGGGGTGAAAAAAACTGCGTAAAACGCGCAGTAGGGCTCAAAAGGCGTGCGCCAAATCGCGCTTCCGCGTGCGCTTAATAATACCCTGGTCGTCAATCGTGAAACATGAACTTGAACTTGGTTACATGGCTCCAGCCAACTCTAGGCTGCTGGCTGTCTTCCAGTTTCAACCCCCTCCCACCCCCAACCCCACCCAACCCACGTGCCATACCCACCAAAACCAGGGAGCAAACTAAGCTGACTAGACAGTTTGAAGACTTATCCAGGTCCATCACACATAATCAACAAGAGGCAACGCACCACCACGCCATAAATTATCCCTGTAGCACTCAGGGCCCCTGTCGGCAAAACGATTGTCTGGGGTTCAGTTCATCAGTGCTTTTTCGTTTTAGCCCCTCCTGTCACGGTTGGGCAAGTCTCTTTAGCCTACTTGGCCTACTCATGGACTGTAACAACCACATACATACATACCACTACGCCAGCGCTCACCTGACAGGAGCTACAGGTATGTTTAGACAAAACTCCTGTCCAGAAAGGGTCGTAGGTCTACAGGGTGGCATGTCTAAAGGGTCGCGGGTCCTAAGGGTTGTACGTCTTAAGGGTGGCATGTCTACAGGGTGGCATGTCTAAATGGTTGTTGATCTCAAGGGTGGCATGTCTACAGGGTTGTTGATCTCAAGGGTGGCATGTCTACAGGGTGGCATGTCTAAATGGTTGTTGATCTCAAGGGTGGCATGTCTACAGGGTGGCATGTCTAAATGGTTGTTGATCTCAAGGGTGGCATGTCTACAGGGTGGCATGTCTACAGGGTTGTTGATCTCAAGGGTGGCATGTCTACATGGTGGCATGTCTACAGGGTTGTTGATCTCAAGGGTGGCATGTCTACAGGGTGGCATGTCTAAATGGTTGTTGATCTCAAGGGTGGCATGTCTACAGGGTGGCATGTCTACAGGGTGGCATGTCTAAATGGTTGTTGATCTCAAGGGTGGCATGTCTACAGGGTGGCATGTCTACAGGGTTGTTGATCGCAAGGGTGGCATGTCTATAGGGTGGCATGTCTACAGGGTGGCATGTCTAAATGGTTGTTGATCTTAAGGGTGGCATGTCTGAAGGGTTGCAGGTCCGAAGGTGCGCAGGTCCACAGGGTCGTAGGTCTACAGGGCCGCTGGTCTAAAGGGTGGCATGTAGGGTGGCATGTCTGAAGGGTTGCAGGTCCAAAGGGGCGCAAGTCCACAGGGTCGTAGGTCTAAAGGGTGGCATGTCTGAAGGGTTGCAGGTCCAAAGGGGCGCAGGTCCACAGGTCCGTAGGTCTACAGGGCCGCTGGTCTAAAGGGTCGTATGTCTAAAGGGCCGTAGGTCCAAAGGGGCGCAGGTCCACAGGGTCGTAGGTCTACAGGGCCACTGGTCTAAAGGGTCGTATGTCTAAAGGGCCGTAGGTCCAAAGGGTCGTTGGTAGAGTGACAAGGACGTTGCCAGCGTCACCTCCTAAACCCCTCACACTTGTCACTCTACCTACGACCCTTCAGACCTGCGACCCTTCAGACATATTACCCCTTAGACCTGTATGCATGTATGTTACAGTCCAGGGGTAGGCCAAATAGGCTAAAGGGACTTGCCCAACCCAACTTGCCCAGGCCTACCACCCTGGCACAGGATAATTCTGCACCGACACATCATGAATCTCCACAGGACACACCTGCACCGACACACCAATGCATCATACATCTTGCACAGGACACACCTGCACCATAGCAGCCTCAGTGCCCTTCCGGCATTGGATCCATGAGTTGTAAGGCCCCTTCATGACTCCAGCGGCTGCCATGAAATGGGGCAAGGAAAATAGAGAACGTTAGCACAGCACTGCACAGCACAGCACAGCACAGCACAGCAAAAACACAGCACAGCACAGCACAGCACAGCAAAAGCACAGCAAAAGCACAGCACAGCACAGCACAGCAGGGCACATTGGATCCATGAGTTGTAAAGGCCCTTCATGACTCCAGCAGCTGCCATGAAATGGGGCAAGGAAAATAGAGATTATAGAGATTAGCACAGCACAGCACAGCACATTGGATCCATGAGTTGTAAGGGCCCTTCATGACCCCGACGGCTGCCATGAAATGGGGCAAGGAAAACAGAGAACGTTAGCACAGCACAGCGCAACACAGCACAGCACAGCACAGCACAGCACAGGAAATCCATGAGTATAAGGGCTCTTCAAGATTCCAGGAGCTGTCATGAAACGGGGCATGGAAAGCACATGCGTTGGAATTCAGAAAAAATAAAAACACAGAACGTTAGCTCAGCTTAGCACAGCAAGGCACAGCCCTCCCCCCTCTCCCCTCTCTCCCCCACCCTCCTCACACACTCTCCTCTCCTCTCCCCTCCCTCCCCTTACCTCGCCATCACCCCCTTCCCTCCCCCCACCCCCCCCACCACCCCCCCCCCCCCCCCCCCACCCCCCAACACCACCACCCCCTCCCCACCAGCAGACTGAACAGTAAGTGAATGTAGTAGTATATTAATCATATCATATATATTAATATTATAGTCATATCATATCAGATCATATCAGAACATCATAGATATTAGATGATTATATATAGAGTATATGAAGGATAGTATATGCAGATTACTATTACATTACATTGATATTATAGTATATGATAGTATTATTATATATATTATATTATTTTTTTATTATTATATTATATTATAGTATATTATATTATATATATTATATTATATTTATATTATTTGTATTATATTATATTACACCGGTATTATATTATATGTTATATTACATTTATATTATATTATATGTTATGTTATGTTATGTTATGTCAGTGTTATGTTATGTCATGTTAGTCAAATTAGCTTGCCTCCCCACCTCTGTTCATAGGCGCTCTTGTTTTCTGGCGTTGCATCCTCGGCCATGGGCGTTGCTGCCCAGACTCGTCCGCTGACTGACCTGAGTACAATGAGCCGCCCACACTGATACCATGCGCATGACTCGGCTTAGGCACCGGTTGTTTGCTCATTTGGGCATGCAGCCTCTGTTCTAACTCGTTGTCACTGCTGCCTGTCCTCTCGGAGCCGTAATGGGGTGCAGGACGGCGGTTGCGAGACCTGTATGTATGACTGTATGTCACAGTACAGGGGCAGGCGAAATAAGATAAAGGATATTGCGCAGGCGTGACAAGAAGATAAATTGTGAAAGAAAAGGCATTGAAGAACAGAACCCCTAAACAATGAATTGTGAAAGAAAAGGCACTGATGAACAGAACCCCCTAGACAATGAATTGTGAAAGAAAAGGCATTGATGAACAGAACCCCTGAACAATCATTTTACCAACGGGGGCCCTGAGCTCGTGCTTTAGTGATAAGTTTTGTTAGTCCTGTGGCCATGCGCATGAACTAGATTGACTGCCCCTAATCAGCTGGCTTTGGGTCTTTTTTGTGTTTGTTCAGTTGGGGGTTGTTGAGTTGCGAGTTGCGATTTGTTGAGTTGAGTTGAGTTGAGTTGAGTTGAGTTGAGTTGAGTTGAGTTGAGTTGAGTTGCGTTGAGTTGAGTTTAGAGTTGCTGAGTTGTTGAGTTCAGACCTGTGGCCATGAGCATGAGTGAAAAGGTTGGGCCTATGGCAATTCAGCGAATGATTTGGATTTGGATCTTGCAGTTGGCAGTTCGCAGTTCCACGTTTTCAGTCAAAAATTCTGTCAATTCTCAGAAAAGGGGTGTGACTTTTTTTTAACTAACAAGTGAAGTTAAGCGTGGCTCAGGGTACTACATTTTGTCAAATTGGTCAGTGGTTAAAGCGCAGAAACATCAAATTGGTCAGCGCTTTGTGGTGCAAAAAGCGCAAAAACTGCGCGCTGCGCCCACAGGGAGTTGAAATAATTGCGCGAAACGCACAGTGGGGCTCAAAAAGCGTGCACGAAATTGCGCTGCCGCGCGCGCTTTGTAGTACCCTGGCGTGGCCCCCGTATGGGCAGGAGCAGAAACAGGGAGGGGGTGGATGGACCATGGTACTTCGAATGCCGCATTTCCCACACAGTAGTGGGTGAAATGGAGTATTCGACGCGCGACGTAAGATTCCGCAGGACGCCTTCATATTTCAAATACCCGTAAACCCCCGGGCAAAACCAGGAATAACCACCGCCAGTGTTTTCACAGCAGTACTGTCCTGCCCGGTATTTAATCAAGTGCACAGTCAGCCAGATCGAGAAGAAAGGTGAGGTTATTGAGTTCCTTCCCTCTCCCCCTCTGCTCCGCGACTCGTAGTCGACCATCGCGATCTCCTTCTTTGCCTTCCTTTTCTGCTCAGTGCCTTTGCACAGCAGCCCTGTTCGCCTTGAAGTTTGCGTCGTTCAGCTATTGCTAGAATTTGTCTTCCTACAGTACCCACTCACATTCATAGCTGCATTCAAATCACAACCCTTTGTGGGAGACTGATGGTTGAGATGTTCCAACCCCATGACTTGGAAGACAGGGAAAAGTGGTTCAACTCAACTGAAACCAAGCTGAATATAGAGAGATGGCAATACTGGGCAGATGAATTAGGTGTCCCTTGTCCTAGGTTTCTAGTAGACACTTCCTTCACTGGGGTAAATGGTTGTATGAGCAAGTTACCTTGATCACTCACCACCCCTGAAACAACCCTGTGACAGGTAAAAAATAGGTAGATGGATAGCTCTTCCCCAAAGGTCACACCCTTGGGGATACCTGCACTATCCAACTCTTGTTTGATGCCCTATACCCTGTCACCACCTACCATACCACTTACAAGGCACAGGCTTAAATCTCACAGATATTTAAATGGTAACATAGCTGATATGACCAGTACGGCCAGCCAATGGTGTGATATACCCCCTAATTAAGGGAAATATCACACACAAGAGCTAAAACGTTACAAAGTCCAGCCTACACTTTAAATAATTCTAACAAGGGCACACTAAGTGACCTGGAGTCTGGGACAAGGCTCTGGAGCTGGAGTGGCATGAGTCGGTAGGGGTACATGTGCACAATAGGTGTCCTGGAACTCGAAGCTTGCATGATTTGCTTGCAGCACTGGGCACATAGACTGGCAGGAACGTCAGCCTTGTGCTACATGGATAAGGTCCAAGCTGTCTCAGCTGTGTATAAGGGGGGTTCCAGAATAACACGTATCAGGGATGATAACATCCCATTATCGGCATTAGGAAAAACTGTGGATCTCCTATATGCTTGGGTGGCCTCACCCACTGACACACTTTGCTTGTGATCAGACCTGCCCAGAAGCTTACCCCTTTCATATCTTCCTCCCACCCCCCCATAGGATGTACCATCTACCAAGGCACCAAGGGAAGGATGCTTAGGTGCACCAGCTGCAGCCAGCACAGCCACCCCCAGTGCATCAGCTTGGGCAGGAATGCCATGTCCTGTGGTACATTCAAGTGCTCAGCCTGCACACTATAAGAGTGTCTCTCCACATCACTAGCTTCCAAGGCCAACAAGGGCCAGGGAGTTAGGGATGTTGGAGGGCTCTACCTTGGCTGTACGGAAGCTCACAAGACACTTATGCAAGTGATATTAAGCGACACCAAGTGCATGGCTGAAGTTACTTGCTTACTGAGCAGAATGCACTCCCTCCTGGCCCCAAGGAACAAGTGCCTTTGATGCTAGTTAAAGCTGGTCATGGGTTGGGCAGGAGGTCATAACCAACCGGCCACCATTACAACCATGTCAGCACTAGCTGAATGGCACAGGCCCAGGGACTGGACCCTTAGCACTCTGGTTTCCAGTGTTGCGGGACAGATCTATAAGGCCTTTAGGGTGTTCCAGGGCCTAAGTGAGTTGCATGTGGCAAAGAGGGCAGTGTTGTAAGTCCCTCATGTTTGTGTGTCTGGAGACCATGAGGAAGCTGAAAACCCTGCTGCCCCACATGGAGGACGTGTTTACTAAAGATGCAGCTTGGCTAGTGATGGGTTTCTTTGACCTCCTTAAAAGGAGTGAGCTTATTGCTCTACTTTTGTCAGTGTAGTCCCCCCTTCTTTCAGGTCAGGCTTTGTCCTATAGACTGAAGTCTTTTCTCACTGCTATTGCACACTCTCACCCCAAACTGGACATAGATCCAGCTAGGTTTGCCATGCACAGCCTCAGACGGGGAGGTGTAATAGCAGCTTGGGCTAATGGGGCAGATCTAGAGACCATTAGAACTCAAGGTAGGTGGAAATCAGATGCCATTAAGGCATATCTGATCCCAGACCTCTCGGTCAAGTTGAACTTTGCCTCCAGCCTCTGAGCCTAGCTTTCCCCCCTCTTTCTTTCTTTTGATACCCCATCACTTAGCCAAGCCTGCTGTACTGTACATGCTCCTTACTCCTACACCTTTCCCCCAGTCCCCCTTTACACTCCTTTCCTTTACTTAGTGGGACTGATTTTTATATCCTGAGGGCACGTGTGTGTGAAATTGCAGTGACTCTTGCATATGGTAGTAGCACAAAGACAGACCTGAACAGTCTGGACTTACAAGCTAGATAGTGCAGTTGACTTTATTTAATGGTAACAGCTGATAAGACCAGTAAAGCCAGCCAGTGTCGTGATATACCCCCTAATCAAGGGAAATGTCACACACCTTAAATATGTCTACTAGCACTTGTACCAATGGGGGCCCCATCTGAAAGATCGCTGGACCTCTCGGGCAGTGACTCAATGTCCAGCAAGCAGGCCCCCAACTTTTGCAAATATAAGTACTGACAATGATGAAGCCTGCATGTATGCTTATTTCCTAAACCCTGAAGGGTAAATTATATGTATTGGAAATATGAAAAGCAACTGTAAGGAATCTGAGTCAACCGTCTGAATGGCCAAATTGGCCAGCGCTTTGGCGCTCTTGAAAACAAAAAAACTGCGCCTTTTAGTGCAAAAAGCGCAAAAATTGCTTGCAGCGCCCGCAAGGGGTTGCAAAAATCTGCGCTTAAAGCGCAGAGGGGGTCGACAAGTCAGCGCTCAAAAGCGCAAAAGCGCGCGCTTTGAATTACCCTGGGATGGACAACAGTAAGATTGGATTCTTGGAGGGAGGGAGGAAGTGATGGGGGGAGGGAGGAAGGGACGGGGGGGGGGGGGGGGGGGGGATGAAGGGAGAGGGGCAAGAATATATTAATGGCTGTAGGGTTGGATTCTTGTGCACATTGCAATATATGGATTTGTGCCTACACAACTTATACCATATATATTATACAGATACAAGTACACAAGTATGCTTTGTAATGTATCTATCTTCCAATCTATCTATCTATCTATCTATCTATCTATCTATCTATCTACCTACCAACCAAAATCTCTCTCTATCTATCTACCAATATCTCTCTACAAATATATCTACATGTATATATATCAATCTATCTATCTATACGAGTATATGATAAGTAGAAAAATTCAAACTCCTCACTCTTTTGGCATGAGGAGGGCGCTGGGTAGGCATCCACATATTAATTCAAACTCATCGGCATCTCAATTCAAACTTCAGGCATCCACATCTTAATTCTTAATTTAAACTCATCGGCATCTTAATTCAAACTCCAGGCATCCACATCTTAATTCAAACTGATCCACATCTTAATTTAAACCCATGCGCATCTTAATTCAAACCCATCCACGTCTTCATTCAAACTCCTGGTATCCACATCTCAGTTCAAACTCATCCACTTCTTAATTCAAACTCATGCACATCTTAATTCAAACTCATCCACATCTGAATTCAAACTCCAGGCATCCACATCTGAACACAAACTCATCCACATCTGAAAACAAACTCATCCACATCTCAATTCAAACTCATCCACATCTTAGCACAAACTCATCCACATCTGAATTCAAACTTCAGGCATCCACATCTTAATGCAAACTCCAGGCATTCACATGTTATTCAAACTTCAGGCATCCACATCTTAATTCAAACTCATCCACATCTTAATTCCAACTCCTCACCCCTTTGGCATGAGAGGAGGGCGCTGGGGCGGCATCCACATCTCCTTCTGCTGCATCAGATTCAAGCCCCTGCTTGGGTCGCTACTGAGCTGAGTTCGCCCACCATCAGAGACCTGCCCACTTGACGTGTTCAAGCCCCTGGCCCTGTTGCTATTACGCTGAGGTTGCCCACCATCAGAAGCCTGCCCACTCGAAGTGTTCACGCCTCTGGTCCTGTTGTTATTGCGCTGATTTAGCCCACCATCAGAAGCCTGTCCACTGGACGTGTAGCCCCTACGCATGGCCCCCACTCCCTCAGACTCAGAAGAAAACCCTTGGTCATGGCGTCTAACCCTGCCTAGCCTGGCTGACGCAGGCCTGGGCGGGTCGGTGGGCATGTGCGGATTTGGAGGGGCGGATTTGGGGGGCCTGCTGCTGGCTTTGGTATCCTGAGTGCTGTTCGAAAGCAATTGTCGGAAAGAAGTCTTACGTGAGGGCGGGTTGGACCCACCTGTCTGGTGGTGTGCAGTGTCAGGGAGGGAAGGTAACTCGTCTAGGGTAGACACAGGTTGCAATGCTGCTGAAGCTGAGGTTGTGGCCAGAGTCGGTTTATCTCTATTGCCCCGCTGGCTTGGCTTGGCGCTGCTACCATTGGACTGGGCAGCAGAGCGGGGGGAGGCTCCTCTTCCAAAGAAAGCTCCCCTCCGAGGAGAGTGTGATGAGCGTGGGGCGGGTGTGGCAGCAACGCCATCGGATTCTTGGAATGAAACCGACTGCGGCACATGGGTGGGGCTGGGTAACCAACCGCCGCCCCCCTCCCCCTGGTTCCCGAACCGACTGTGGAGCTTCATGGCAGAGCGAGGGGTTGGCCTGGGCGACTCCTTTGAGGCAGGAGCACGCTGACGAGAGCGGGCTGAGGTGGTAGAGCGGTCTGAGTCACTTGAGGACACTCCTAGGCAGACAAGAGGATGCGGTAGCAGTGGATGGCAGGTAGGAGGTGGGCAGTGGGTGGCAGGTAGGAGGTAGGAGGTGTCAGGGCATGAGGATGGGGTAGTAGTGGGTGGCAGGTAGGAGGTGGGCAGTGGGTGGCAGGTAGGAGGTAGGAGGTGTCAGGGCATGAGGATGCGGTAGCAGTGGGTGGCAGGTAGGAGGTGGGCAGTGGGTGGCAGGTAGGAGGTAGGAGGTGTCAGGGCATGAGGATGCGGTAGCAGTGGGTGGTAGGTAGGAGGTGGGCAGTGGGTGGCAGGTAGGAGGTAGGAGGTGTCAGGGCATGAGGATGGGGTAGTAGTGGGTGGCAGGTAGGAGGTGTCAGGGCATGAGGATGCGGTAGCAGTGGGTGGCAGGTAGGAGGCGGGCAGTGGGTGGCAGCTAGGACGTAGAAGGTGTCAGGGCATGAGGATGCGGTAGCAGTGGGTGGCAGGGAGGAGGTGGGCAGTGGGTGGCAGGTAGGAGGTAGCAGGGCATTAGGTGGTCAGATTTATAGACTGCATGGTGTTCTTGAACACACTGCACAGTGGTCATGCACACACTGCATGGTGGTCATGCACACACTGCATGGTGGTCATGCACACACTGCATGGTGGTCATGCACACACTGCAGGGTGGTCATGCACACACTGCATGGTGGTCATGCACACACACTGCATGGTGGTCATGCATACACTGCATGGTGGTTGGCGGTCATGCGCACACTGCACGGTGTTCATGCACACACTGCATGGTGTTCATGCACACACTGCATGGTGGTCATGCACACAATTCATGGTTTCTATTCATGCTGCATGGTGGTCATGCACACACACTGCATGGTGATCATGCACACACTACATGGTGGTCATGCACACAATCCATGGTGACTGTACATGCTGCATGGTTCTGTTGGACAGGATGATCAACAATACATCTAGTTGCAATCACACATCATGCATCATGCACTACAAACTATGATGGGTCTGGGTCTAGGTCTAGGTCTGGGTCTGGGTCTGGGTCTGGGTCTGGGTCTGGGTCTGGGTCTGGGTCTGGGTCTGAATCAGACCTTCATGCACTTTGAACTAGCTTGCATGCATCAAGCACAACAAGCTCACCAATAACTTGCACAGGGCAATTATCTGCACCAACACGTCAGGACATCATGCATCTTGCACAGGACACACTTGCACCAACACACCATGAATCATCGCAGGACACACGTGCACCCCATCTGAAACTATTGCCTCCATGGATTGCCCCACCTGCATTCCCCCCACCCCCACCTGCATTTATAGCCTCCATGGAACCCCGGGAAGCCTGGGAGCCTCGGGGAGAGCCTCGCCGGTCGGAGCCTGCCTCGGAGTCTGTCCCCCCCCCATCAGAGCTCACGTAGGCCTTAGAAAGGGAGGCCAGGTTCATTGTGCCTTGGGAAGACCCTTGGGGAGACCCTTGCAGCTCGGAGCCTGCCTCGGAGTCTGCCCCCCCCCCATCGGAGCCCATGTGGGCCTTGGGAAGGGAGGCGAAGTCCATTGTGCCTCCCTTGTAGGTACCCCGGCTGGCAATTTTTCTAACGCCTGCCTATAACCTTCATCTTCCAAGGCCACTGAATTGAAGGGAACACACACAGAGAGAGGTGGGGGATAACTGTACCAAAAGTAAGGGCTGTGAGATGTGAGTGGTGCCTCCCAGGGCTGAGTCGAAAGCAGGCGATGGGTATGGGCACGGAAGGGGAAAATTTGTTTCCGATCAGTGCGCTGTTACCAGAACAAGGAGGGAACACAGAGCGACGTTTGCGAAACCCATCAAGTAACTTGAAGGAGTGGGTCTCACTCTTTGGCGGAGCCCCCCCTTCTGGGGGGCGGGAGCCCCCAGAGTCACCCTGTTGTCCGGTTGTCCCGTGCCGCAGGAGTCCGGGTCCCCCGGGGTCCCCGGGGGTCCCCTCACCTTTCGAGTCGTGTTGTCCGAACGGGCGGATTTCCAGCCGAGGGCCCCGCCAGGGCCCATAGCATGCAGTAGTGGCGCTTGCTACACGAGGTCAGCACAAACCTTACAACCGGGGCAAGGTGGCTTCTGCTGGTGCGTCCGCCCTTGGTAGCATTATTGTCCGCCAGCACTCCAGGAACTTCCTGCCCTGGGCGTCCATGCAACATCATTGCTTCATAACATGTGCTGCTCGGGGAGGGGCAACCAGGATTTTGTTTCATCTAGCTTCTCTCAGTCCTAGCATCCAGAGAGAGCTGGCTGCTGCTGGTGTCATTCCTGCTATCTTGAAAGGCACGGCTGCTGCGAGCACCTCTCCAATTCTGAAGAATGCAAAGCAAGAGCTGCACCTGGTGTTGTTCGACGTATGCACCTGCCAGGAGTGTGTATCTAAGCAAAAGTGTATCAACGGACAGACTTTGCACGAGGCTAGTTCCTCATCTGCGCTTGAGCATGCCGGGGCTGCATCCTCTGTCGTGGAGCCAGTGGACTCAGACAAGCTAATGTAGGTAAGAGCTTGTGGTATCATGGGAGCATGGTGAACAATGGTGTGGGGATAGGGGTGACATGGATGGGCGTAAAAGTGGTGGGGGAAATTGTAGGGTACGGGGGGGGAGGGGAAAGGGGGGGGGGGGGGGGGGGGGGGGGGAGTAGCGACAGTGGTGACAACAATGATGCTGCTGGTGGTGGTGGTGCAGATGTGGGTTAGGGTAATGGTGATGTGGATGAGGACAAGTTAGATGGTGGTTGTGGTGTCCGTGAAGGCAGCAATTATGTGGATAATGAGGTTAAGGAGGGAAAATGATCAAAAAATGATGGTGTTGATGAAGATGATGGTGTAAACATAAAGGAAAAGGATGGTGATGGTGGCGGAAGTGCTGGCAGCAAGATAGTTCATCATCAGTTGTACATCGATGCAGACAAGTACAATTATGATTTGAATGTGTAATGGAGTCCAAGGGTAGCTAGACGCGGCTAGAAGGAACATGTTTTAATGGTATTTGATGTTCTAGAGTTCAACTATCCAAGCAGTGTTTTTCACACATGAAGGCCTAACATGATGTACTCCTTTGTCTGGCGCTGATCTTGTTGATATCACAAACACAGCACTTCCCTGGTATGGCGTAGAATAGCTTTTCCAAAGGATACATGTATGGTAGCATTCTGTACTCTAGAGTGTAGCCCGTTTCAGTGATACGATTGGTCTAGTGGTACACCAAATCGCTTTAACGGTGAAGGGTCGGGGGTTCGATTCCCCCTACGGCCACCCTTAGCGTTGCAGGTTGTTATCAACCACAATGGTAGCTTGTCCAGTCGAGGTAGTCGACCGTTCTCTGCCCGCGTACGACGGGTTCCCTTAACATCACGCCCCACCAGGCGTTATCATTACTCTAGCGTGTGGTGTGGTGGCCTTGATACAACCCATGCTTACTCTGCCCGCAGACGGTGAGCAGCCTGAAGACTGATAGACCATGTGATCATGACTAACCTATGAGCAGCCTGAAGACTGATAGACCATGTGATCATGACTAACCTATGAGCAGCCTGAAGACTGATAGACCATGTGATCATGACTAACCTATGAGCAGCCTGAAGACTGATAGACCATGTGATCATGACTAACCTATGAGCAGCCTGAAGACTGATAGACCATGTGATCATGACTAACCTATGAGCAGCCTGAAGACTGATAGACCATGTGATCATGACTAACCTATGAGCAGCCTGAAGACTGATAGACCATGTGATCATGACTAACCTATGAGCAGCCTGAAGACTGATAGACCATGTGATCATGACTAACCTATGAGCAGCCTGAAGACTGATAGACCATGTGATCATGACTAACCTATAAGCAGCCTGTAGACTGATAGACCATGAACAAAACCAAACTAAGACAGATTACAAGTGGCACTTGCCCTGGCAGTGGAACACCACCGCCCTCGAAAGGTCGGACTCGATACGCCCACTGTCTTCTGGCTGTGGGGCTCGAACTCCCGTTGGCGTGACCTTTACCTGACGGGGTCTGGACCATACCGCCCTCCAGACTGGGCAAAGTAATGACAGTCACCCATGTTGGCGTATATATACCTGAGTCCAACGGTATTTCCATGGGTCGAACAAAACAAAGGAAAACATATGCACACAAACATAGTTCATATTACCTCAGGGTTTTACATTAGGTCATACTTAATCCCCGTTCAACGAATGGCTCAATGGCAGAGCTCCTGAAGGTGCCGGGTTCTAATCCCCACAGGTTGGCCTCAGTGTTCACGGTCGCTGTCAACCTCCATGGTAGCTTTGTCTAGGTAAAGTAGCAGCCCGCTCCCCACCGCCGTAAGACGGGGCTCCCTTAATACCACGTGCCACCAGGCGTTATCATTACATTGTGTCATTTGGGGTTGCTTGATTTACGGACTTGTATTGTTTTCTATTGCCCAACCCAACCCAACCCAACCCAACCCAACCCAACCCAACCCAACATTTTGGGTTGCTTGATTCACCGACCTGTATTTTTTCTAAGATAGTGCTGAATCTAACCTGAGCTAACACTGGATACAAGCGATAAAAAAATAGCTCAAATGCACTGTTTCTTTCTTGGGCTACTTATAGCAGCTTCTAGGCAGCTCCGTTTCCCAATCCTTTTGCCATCCTTAAGTCAGAACGCAACTGAGTTGAAACATCCCATTGTGTACGTCCCATTGCTCCTCCTCACTTTCATTGCATTCATCGTCACCATCAAAAACATCAGTTTTGTCATGGAAGTCAACCAGGACATCTGAATAACATGTAGAGACTAGGGTAATACATGACCCGCGCTATTACGCGCTAGCGCGCATGGATTTGGTGCCCGACTGCGCGATTGACGCAATTTTGTAAGCCCCCTCGGGGCGCAACGCGCAGATTTCCTTTTTCAGTTGAGTCAAAAGTGCAACCCAGAAGGAGGCAGTTGCGTCAAAAGCGCAACCCAAAATGACAAAACGCAGTACCCTGGTAGAGACCAGAGAGGTGTAGAGAAGAATATTTAAATGATCACTCTAGCACGAACTCAGGGCCCCCGTCGGTAAAACAATTGTTTGGGGTTCAGTTCATCAGTGCTTTTTCTTTTTAAGCCCTTCCTTACACGGTTGGGCAAGTCCCTTTAGCCTATTTGGCCTACCCCTGTACTGAACCAGACAGACAGACAGACAGACAGACAGACAGGCAGGCAGACAAATAGGAGGGGTGCACAATGGGAGTAACATCAATACTGCTGAGCCTCCAAAAACTGATCCATCGAATCAGGACCACTTTCATGAGTGGCTGGTGCCTCCTTCCCCTGCTCCTGCTCCTCCTCTTTCTCACTATCACTGCTATCATCATCATCATCATCATCATCATCATCATCATCATCGTCATCATTTAAAACAATAGTGTTGCCATTGAAATTGTGTAGGACATTTCAGAAGCATTTCTCCCCCATCTCCCTGAATACTTGCTCCATCAAACCCACATTGATTCCACCATCCTTTCCTGGGTAAATCATGCCCTCATACATCTCAGCAGCTCCAGTGTGAAGGAGGCAGGGAACGCATCAGCAATGCAGGTAAACGAGGCACTGGAAGAAGGGAATGCAGCATTAGAACATAAGTGCGCTAAAGCCTGTCCACAAGTATGTATGTTTTAGGAGCTGATTGAGGAGGAGGAGAGAGGGAAAGCTTCAAAGGAGGCCAAGGCCCAAGTCGAGAAGGGTAAGATGCAGAGGCAGAAAGAGAAGAAGAACAAGAAGAAGGAGGAGACGGACAGGAAAGGACAGGCAAACAAAGGAGAGCAACAATCCCAGGATCAGGCCTCGGCAGTGAAGGACCAGGATGCAGATGGACACCTGATACTAGAGCAACAGCAACCTGCAGGGGGCCATTCTGATGGGGGGGGGGGGGGGGGGGGGGGGGCAATTGGAAGTGGCACAGCGGCTTTGGGAGGGGATGAGGAGCATGCTGGTGGTGAGAGGGAGCAACGCAGAAATGGCTCTACTACTGCTACTGCGCCCAACATGCAGACAGCTCCTGATGTGACCGCTAGAAGCACAGCCTTGACTGCACCGCTTGGATCTGCTCGACCAGCTCATGTGCTGACTCCCACTCTTGTTGCCACACCTGCATCCACTGCTACTACCACTATAGCTGCTTCAGCTTCGGCTTCTACCTCTGTTCCCAACGCTCCTGCTGCTGCTGCCGCTGCTATTGCTGCCGCTACTGCCACTTTAGTGTCAAGTTCCAATGCACTGCTTGCTACCCATACTGCAAGCCATGAACCCCTGGGGAAATTTGCATATCCGTGCCTCTTGCAGCTCATTGCATCAGTTCATTGTGCTTGACAAGGAAATCTGCTGTTCCGCTCTAGTACCTGCAGGTTGGGCAGTAGCAACTGTAGCCTCGGGAGTTGCTGCACATGCCTCCATGGAACTTCAGGGAGTCAGTGAGCTAGTAACTTCATTAGCCTTACAGGCCATCCTTACACCCCTCACGGCCACAAACTTCAACACAAATTAAAAACGACGCACGAGCCCAAGGGCCGACCTCCAGGGGACCCACCAGGGCACCCTATTATTGTACCATACCCAGGAGGAGCCCAATCTTTAAAAATTCGGTCAGGTCGATCGTTTTTTTCTTCTGAGAATAGGGCTGTGATGGCATGTATCATGGCGAAATTTTGAGTTACTTTTCAGGTCATTCTGAGCACCTTATTTAGGGGGGGGGGGGGGGGGGGGGGGGGGGATGGGGGTCAGCCCTCAGGTGTTTTTCTAACTTTTTACTCAGACCTCCAAATGACATTCTGAGACCACCCATGAGTAGGCCTTGGTAAGGGTAGTCTATTGGCACCACTTTGGACCTCGTGCAATAAGTATTTACCCCACACCCACACCCACACCCACCCTCAAACCCCCCAAAACCCAGCCCAGCCCAGAGTATGAGTGGGTGAATGGGTGAGGATGGATGGGTGGGTGAGTGGGTGGGTAATGTGGGGATATGCAGGGGTATGGTTGAATGTGTGTGACAAAGTGAGTGTGTGTGTGAGTTTGTGAGCTGAGAAAACTGTCCCGCTACCCAGCGCCACCGTTTTGTCTGAAAAACGAGAACTCCAGTTTTTGGCTGCCCCCTGCAAAGGTGGAGGGTGACTACAGTACTTGGGTCACCCAAACGGGGGGGCAGAACTGAATTTTAACTATCACATAATCCCTGTGTGGGAATTCCGAGGATGCCACTATGTGCGCCATATTGTGAAACCCCAGAATCTATATCTAAGTTTTTCAAAGAAGGGGTATTTATATTTAAGGGGGGGGGGGGGGGGGGGGGGGGGGTCAATCCTCCTCAGGTTTTTTATTGAGGGGAGTGATTTTTTCTTTCTTCTACTCCTGCCATACAATACCTTTCTCTGAAGGTAGGCTAAACATTATACTTTTTACCGTACGCGCCTTAAATATTGGCAAACGGTTTGGCAAACGACCCTTTGCCAAACCGGATTAGGCATCCAGGTTGAGACCACTCCAGGTGGTCGGCCTTTGCCAAGTTACGGTTACCATAGTACTTTTCAGTACACCGGTTTGAATATGTTAATCTCTCTCAATAGGCAGCACTCGAGCTTGTAGACATGCAAGAAGCGCGCCTTACGCTGCTGCCCCTGCATCCCCCACCATCACCTCAACAAGTGGAGAGTGGAGGAGTGAAAAATTCGAAAGGTGTTGGCGACTCATTTCTGGCACAACTGGACTGTAAATATGGACCCAATAGGCACATACCGGTATGTAATTCCCGGTGTGCTGGAAAAAAACTCTTAGCTCTTAAGAGTAAGGGTCCAAGATAACCATCCGCTCATGACAGTCTACAATTTTGTTCTTTTACTTGACCTTGAACTTACATGGCTCCAGCCAGTGATTTTGCTGGCTGGAGCCATGTACCAGTGTGGCTACTAAGCCCTGCCTAGCAAGTTTAATGCTCCTGGTTTGAATTGTTACCAATACATAGATTTTCAGCAAGCTTGGGCAGACTACTTGGTGAACATGTAACAATAAAATTTAACAATAAAATGTCAGCAACAAGACGATTTGCCAACTGGATTTCAGATCTGAACTTGAGTCCGTCAACGCCATGGACCCCTTTGCCAAGTTAGTTTTGCTATACTTAATCTTGCCAATACTTAGGGTATATGTTGACGATAGTTGTACCTCATTACCTTCGCTGAGGCGTGTACTGGGCTTCACCTACCCTATGTCAGTTCACGTTAGGTGTGCCTCAAACTAGGCGGTGGCTATGCTAAGGCGTGTACTGGGCTACACCTACCCTACGTCAGTTCACGTTAGGTGTGCCTCAAACCAGGCGGTGGCTATGCTGAGGCGCGTACTGGGCTACTCTTACCCTTGATCCACCCCCTCCTGATCAAATTCTCTTGATTAAAATTTTGAAGTCACTAACCGAGTCTCGAGACGACACTTTTTGTGTGAAAAGAAGAAGTAGGTGCTCCAATGTCTTGGACAACTTGTAACCAAATTCTAGTTCAAGTCTTGTTGTTTCAAGTTCAACCATGTAACCAAGTTCAGGTTCAATGTCTTGGACAACTATTACAGACACTAGGACATTCTGCTGCAGTGCTTTGTTCTCCAGTCCTGCGGAACAGTCACCAATGGCCAGTACTGATTTCTTTTTACAACTCAACACAGTCTTGTCACCATCAACATTCTCATGACAGCATGGTCGCTAGCAACTCTGGCGAGCAGTTTTCCCCTAAATAGTAACTTGCAAGCATGCTTACATTTAGGTCGCAAACAAGATCAGGCAGTGCAACAGAATGCACAAAGCAGGTATGCGCTTAAGGTGCTCGTATCAATGCAGCGAAGCATGCATACCTACACTCCATGTTCTCTCGCGGCCTTTAGTACTAGTCTGCCCATCATAATTTTTCTTTCCAACTATGAGCAGCTGCTTCTAGGCAGCTCTCTGGGCCCTCTCTCTACATCCAAACCTTAAGTAACGTAGGCACCTAGAAGCTGATATCCCAGCTTTCCAGTGCTACTGGAATCTTTGGGTTCAGCCCCGTAGCAGTCTCAGGGAGCTGCCTAGAAACTGGTGCTATTAGCCGAAAATAAAACAGTGTGACCCTTGTTCCACAGGTTAACAATGACCACACACTCAGACCATACCACCATGAGGATGAATCACCAAAAATCCTTTCTCAGGAAGATAAGTAGCTGTATTGTGGTGGTGGGACCCAGGGCAAGCAAACAGACAGGCCCCCTCAACCTCACGCCTTTATACAAGGCGGAATATGTACTTCTTTATTTTATAAGTAGCTGCCAAGCAGGCTTAATATGAATCAAAGGGCAGTTATAAACCAACAGATGAATGCAAGAGAACCTTCAACAGGTAGAACAGCAAGAAAATCATATGTACTCCTGAAGGGAAAACAAGTCTTAAGGGCATACACTACCAATTGGGGTCCAACAAATACCCTAATTGCCAAAAACAAATTCTAACTAAGCCAAAGTCTAATGAATCTAGAAATTTACTATACAGCCACATGACAGATCCAAAGTCTAGTACTACTGTATGAACATAGAGGATAAATCTCCTCCTTAGGAGAGGTGTAGCAGACAGCATGATCTAGTGCAGCAGAGAGCTTCATCCGGTGTACTTCGATTTTAAGAAAGGAAAAAACAACTTCTCATAACCGACCGTTAAACCGGCCGTTACAAGGGATAAGTGACTGCCCACTAGCGCCGCAGCTTAAGCGGCGGTACTAGTAGGCAGTACGCAGCTTAAGCGGCAACGCTAGTAGGAAGTACGCAGCTTTAGCAGACGCGCTAGTAGGCAGTAAGCAGCTTTAGCGGCGGGGCTAGAGGGCAGGAGATTGTAAGCGCAGCTAGCTGCACTTTTAGGCAACCAATACACTTTGAAGGATGTGCACAGTCTTCCAGTATTTTAGCCATTTGGTGGATCTACCTAGAATCAAGGTAGTTAGTACTTCAGGTATGTCCTGAAATTCCACAGAACTGGGAATTCTGGAAGAATTGTCGTAAATTGTCATGAAAAGTCGAGGCCGAGGCAAGACCTGTGACCGTGATTCCCAAACGATTCGCTGAATGACTATCATTTTCTACAGCTGGATCCTGTCACTGATCAGCACTCTTTATTTTGGGGGCTGTGAGTAGCAAGCATCTAGACAGCAGCTTACACCCACCCTCGGGCCAAGCCTGCGGCTAGCTAGTGCATCAGATAGCTGGCATAATAGGCATTCTAATGCACCCCAAAAAATACAGTGCTGATAACTGCTACTGATCAACCCCCATTACCAATACTATCAGTCTCCTGCCTCTCATCCCTTGGATATGATGAATTGGCCAACACAGAGCCCATCCTGGTTATATGATGGAGCTCAGCTTGGTAGGGATCAAGCACCCCACAGCCAGCTACAATGGCCCAACTGCCAGCTGTGACACGCCCCAACTGCCAGCTGTGACATGGCCCAACTGCCAGCTGTGATATGCCCCAATTGCTGGTGATCAGCCGTGGGAGAGACCTTCTTGGACAGTAGGCCATGTGGCTTAAGCTAGGGTAGCGGCCATGCTACTCCAGTGCTTGTGCTCAGCATGTACCTTCTCGTACTTACTCCTGGCAACCTCTAGCTTGGCTGATGCCTTCTGAATCTTGGATGCATTTCTTGACGCTTTTGCCTCTGCATCAGCTTCAGATGCCTTGTTGTAGGCTTGTTTTGCCTTGGAAAAAGCGCCCGTTACCAAGTACATTTCCATGTCCATAATCCACTTCGTCAATTTCCTGCAAGGTGGAGAGCATGCTACGTTGGTCATGCTGTTGCACTGATAGAGGGGACACGAGGAAAATAAAAACAGTGAAGAAGAAGAGGAGTTCCCGCAGGAAGGGAGACGAATGTCGAGGGAGGTGGTTAAGAGGGCTCGATACAAACGCCTCGGGATTCGTACGACGTGGCGAGGGGTAGCGAGTACCACTTTGCCGGATCGGACAGCCAGTATGCGTCGCAAATAGATCCGAGGCAGTGGCAACGATCTGGAGGTGGATGGATGTGGGTGGGGTGACGGAAATTTAGCTAGGTGGCGGATAATGTGGGTGGGGCCGGGTGGGGCGGGGTGGGGGCCTGGTTGGAGGCCCACGCGGGGGGTGGGCTAGGGTGGGAGTAGGGTCGAGTAGGGTGGAAGCACAGTCGGAGTTGCATGCTAACTCACTTGGCAGTCGGGGAGTGCTGCGAGGGGGAGGTACGAGGGCTGGGCATGAACATTTTATCCTCGCGGATGACTTCGAGGCAGGGAGAGAAGCAGGAAGAGCCGCTGGATCGCCCAACGAGGGAGGCATCGAGTTTGGGCGAGCTTAACACTTCATTGGCCCTGGGGAGGAGCAGCGCGGTCATGCTGATCACTACTTCGTAACAACAGGTACACACACAGGTAGGTAAAGGCGGAAGTGTAGACTCTGAAGAAGATCCAGAGGAATGCCAATTGTGAGCCAGGCTTTGTTTTCGAAGGTGTTTGAATTGTACAGCCCAGTTTTTAACCAACGTCTGTTGTTCGTCGTACCCTCGCTTCAAGGTAGTGCCCGCTTCGGGGTAGGTGCAGTCCAGGCGAGCGCACGCGCTACGATACAGCTTGCGGGAAGCTGAGACGTGCGTTCCGACCCTGACCCTGGTCGCCTACTGTACCGTAGCTACCAGGGGGGGCCCTCGGGGGGGCCCTGGTAGCCTGCTGGTAGCTACAGCTCAGGGCGGCTCAGGGGCGCGGCTCTCGGGAAAAGTGACGTCATTGGTCATTGGGCAACTGCCATTCATTAGGGTATTAGGGTCACCGAGCAATTGGGGCAGCGGATAGCTAATAAAATCTGACCACAAGACTGCACACTACAGATCCCAACCGACTTCGACTTCGACGTCGACCATGGTTGCTAGGTCATCTGGCCTACACTGGCCTACATGCATCGTGCGCCTCCGTGGCTATCAGGGTGGCGACGCGTCTACGTGGGCTACCTGCGGGCTACGGTCAACTTGCAACCTGCAACCTGACGTAAGAGATCAACTTCACTCCGGCGTCCAGGAGGTTCAAGAATCCGATCATTTCGATTGATTTTGACTTCAGAATGCATAAGCGTTCTCTCCCCCGCCCCGCTGCCCCGCTGCCCTACCGCATCGAGGCGCGCGCCTCTCCGCTTCATTTTTAGCGAAGCCCCCCCCCCCCCCCACACACACACACGCACCCCACCCCACCCCACCACCACCACCACCACACACACACACCCCACCCCACCAGTCCACCACCCTTCTGTATGAAATCATTAGTTAATTAGAGATGAGTTTGTCTGCGTGTTCGCGACTGATGCCTAAGTTGGAGAGGTTGGTAATAGTTGTGATGGGTATGGCATGTACCGGCACCACAAATGTGAGAAGAATCGCAAATTATAATTGTCATTGTAGCATGAGCTCAAGCCCCCCGTCGAAAAATCGTTTGGAATTCAGTTCAGCAGTGCTCTTATTTGTAGCCCCTCCTAATACCTAGGTTGGGCAAGTCCTATTAGCTTATTTGGCTTGCTATTGGACAAACAACAGCGTACCACATGCATACGAATCATGCCACAAAAGTGCGTAGTCATATTTACATTCATCCATGATCAAAACTCGTTCGTGGGTAATCAGAACAATGAATTGTTCATTTTTACATTCCCGTGGATTCTTTTACTGCCGAAGATTGCCAAATTTCTGACTGGAGCCACATAACCAAGTTCATGTTCATAATAAGAATGAGAATAACCCGATTGTATTAGAATAACATATGAGTACATGACTGGGAGTCCACAGGGTTCTCCCTGAGGGTCCCGCAGTTGGAAACTGCTGCCCAAGTTCAAGATCGACGAGCCTTAAGGGCTGGAGCCATGTAACCAAGTTTAAGTTGTAGATCCTCAAGTTGCGACTGGACAATGAGCCACTTATTATCTGTGGCCGGAAGGCGACAGGATGGGGAAACATGACTAGTGCATGCTGTGGGTGTGAGGACTTCACCCCTTGTTGCAATGATACGATGGTTCACGTGTCCCAGGCTGGTAGGCGACTGGACGAGGAAGCGTGAGTGTTACTGACTACCATACGAAGATTATTATGATGATGATTACTTTCCTCGTACGGGTGAGGGGACCCAAATATAACGTGTTAGGCTGACTAACAGGGTAGTGCAGGACGCAGCGTCCTGCGTCGCAGGACGCAACATGGGAGGGTCCGTTGGGAACGCAGGTTCAGGATGTTGGTTGCGTCTAACCCATCATTTGATTGGCCCACCACCACTCCATTGCCGTGGGCTATGGGTTCTATTGACAATGTGACGCAGCCTGAAGAGCAGAGTGCGTCCCAGGACACTACCTATCGAATTGGATGCGTCCCAGGACGCAACCCCTGGGGTCCGTTTGAAGTACCCTGCTGACTAATGGAGCCGACTATCGACATGGATGCTACGAATTCATTTTCTCAAGGGGCACAGCGATCGAACGCCTCAGTTGAGAATCGACTGTCCCTTCAAGGGGTGTAGTGACTGCACACGCTGAGATATGATGGTATTGCTCAAGTACTTGGACAATTCAAGTCTTTAAACTGTCTACTCCGCATAATATGCTCACGGTTTTCCGTGGGTATCGCACAGGGGGACTTAACAATGGGTGACGGGGAGCAGGGTAATTCAAAGCGCTCGCTTTTGCGCTTTTGAGCGCTGACTTTTGACCCCCTCTGCGCTTTAAGCGCAGTTTTTTGCAAGTCCCTGCGGGCGCAGCAAGCAATGTTTGCGCGTTTTGCACTACAAAGCGCAGTTTTTTTGTTTTCAAGTGCGCAAAAGCGCTGGCCAATTTGGCAATTTGAAGTACCCTGGTTGACTGGGCTTGTCTTGGGTCAACAAAATTGCCAATCAATGGCGGTGGTAATGTAATGATGATGGTACCTGGACATAATGACGACGGACCTGGGCAGGTCTTTAAACTGTTTCATCTGCTTATTTTACTCCCTGGTTCCGTGGGTATCGCACGGAAGGACTTGGGATTTGAAAACGGTGAGCAGCCCTGAGTTGGCTTACCAACCAAGAAATAACTGAAATTCAAATTCTTGGGTCAACAATGGCGGTGGTAATGCAAGGATGATGGTAATTGAATGATAACGAGGATATGATGATATCATGTATTGGCAGGTGATATGTATTCATTTTCCTTCTTCTTCTGCAACCTATCCCGATCGCTACCCGCGAGCCTGTTTTGGCCGAAATGTTCGCCACCTGAGACCCCACCCCCCCAGCTCTCAGAGGACGCTGCCCTACAAACACCCCGGGGTAGCCCTACTGCAGCTACCAAGACTCTGTCCCTGGAGGTGGCATTAACCCATTCAGCTACCAGGTAACCCAGCCCGTTTAAGTGATACGATTGGTCTAGCGGTACACCAAATCACTTAAACGAAGCGGGGTCAGGGGTTACATTCTCCCTACGGTCACCCTGAGCGTTGCACATCGTTGTCAACCGCGATGGTAGGTCCAGTCTAGGTGGTTGACCGTACTCGGCCCGCGTACGAAGGGTTTCCTTAATACCACGCCCCACCAGGCGTTATCATTACCTGGTTACCCACTTTCTGAACTGAAAAAAGCTTTGGTGATAATATGGTGCACTGCACTCAAGACAATGGATGTCTCTCACACCCTACGGCAGCCTGCACCTGTTCAGGTTGTTTAACAGGTATTCAGGGTGTCAAATACCTGTTTAACACCTACATGTTAAACCAATTATGCACATAAACAGGTGTCCGACACCCTGAACACCTGCTTAACAACCTGAACAGGGTGCAGGCTGCCGTAAGGACACGCAAGGGCCCTGTGAAGTGGTGGTGACAGCTACGGTTGATAGTATCTATTGGTGGTTGGCCCCAGTGCAAGCAAGTAGGCTGGTCCCCTCAACCTCACCCCTCGTGTTAAGGCGCAATATTTATGTATTTAATCACTTTCCCCTTTGGTGGCTGGCCCCTGTGCAAGCAAGCAGGGTGACCCCCTCAACCTCACCCCTCGTGTTAAGGCGCAATATTTATGTATTTAATCACTTTCCCTCTTGGTGGCTGGCCCCATTGCAAGCAAGCAGGCTGGCCCCCTCAACCTCACCCCTCGTGTTAAGGCGCAATATTTATGCATTTAATCACTTTCCCTCTTGGTGGTTGGCCCCAGTGCAAGCAAGCAGGCTGGCCCCCTCAACCTCACCCCTCGTGTTAAGGCGCAATATTTATGCATTCAATCACTTTCCCTCTTGGTGGTTGGCCCCAGTGCAAGCAAGTAGGCTGGCCCCCTCAACCTCACCCCTCGTGTTAAGGCGCAATATTTATGCATTTAATCACTTTCCCTCTTGGTGGTTGCCCCCAGTGCAAGCAAGCAGGCTGCCCCCCTCAACCTCACCCCTCGTGTTAAGGCGCAATATTTATGTATTTAATCACTCTTCCTCTTGGTGGTTGGCCCCAGTGCAAGCAAGCAGGCTGGCCCCCTCAACCTCACCCCTCGTGTTAAGGCGCAATATTTATGTATTTAATCACTTTCCCTCTTGGTGGTTGGCCCCAGTGCAAGCAAGCAGGCTGGCCCCCTCAACCTCACCCCTCGTGTTAAGGCGTAATATTTATGTATTTAATCACTCTTCCTCTTGGTGGTTGGCCCCAGTGCAAGCAAGCAGGCTGGCCCCCTCAACCTCACCCCTCGTGTTAAGGCGTAATATTTATGTATTTAATCACTCTTCCTCTTGGTGGTTGGCCCCAGTGCAAGCAAGCAGGTTGGCCCCCTCAACCTCACCCCTCGTGTTAAGGCGCAATATTTATGTATTTAATCACTTTCCCTCTTGGTGGTTGGCCCCAGTGCAAGCAAGCAGGTTGGCCCCCTCAACCTCACCCCTCGTGTTAAGGCGCAATATTTATGTATTTAATCACTCTTCCTCTTGGTGGTTGGCCCCAGTGCAAGCAAGCAGGCTGCCCCCCTCAACCTTACCCCTCGTGTTAAGGCGCAATATTTATGCATTTAATCACTCTTCCTCTTGGTGGCTGGCCCCAGTGCAAGCAAGCAGGCTGGCCCCCTCAACCTCACCCCTCGTGTTAAGGCGCAATATTTATGCATTTAATCACTTTCCCTCTTGGTGGTTGGCCCCAGTGCAAGCAAGCAGGCTGGCCCTCTCAACCTCACCCCTCCTAATAAGGCGTAATATTTATTTATTTATCGTGCAGTACGGATGGTACAGGTTTGAACGAGCGCATACCCATTGCAATGCCTGTGGGTCTGACAGACAAATGAGAACCAGAGATATTTTTCTTCGCTACCTATCTAGATCGCTACTTCAGACCCGTTTTGGCCGAAACGTTCGCCACCAAGATCCCCCCCCCCCCCCCCCCCCCCCCAGCTCTCAAGACTGTTTAGCCGGAACACCCCAGGGCGGCCCTACTAAAGCCACCAGGACTCAGTCCCTGGAGGAGGTCTTAACCCATGAAGCTACCTGGTTACCCGCGTTCGAAACTGCAAAAAAGCTCTGGTGAGAACAAGGACAAATAAAGCACAGGGGTTGGTTGGTTGGTTGGTTTTAACAGATTGACTTCGTTGTGAGATGGTTTGTTGATTGAAATCTGAGTCGTTAGACTGAGATTGAGATGGTTGGTTGATATTCAGTTGGTTGGTTGAGACAAAACTAGCCAGGAGTGTACGCCCTGTACTGAGCTGCTTCAAATGGGGTTAGTTCTGTGATTCAGCCAGCTGCCAGCTGATGACACCACCACCGCACACAATTGCCACAGAACACCACCAAACCTTCGACCACCTGCCTGCTGGGATTCAGCCAGCTTCTGAGCTGCTCCAAATGCGGTTTGTCCTGTGATTCAAATAATTACCAATGGTAATGATAACGCCTGGTGGGGCGTGGTGTTGAGGGAGCCCGTCGTACGCAGGTAGAGAGCGGTCTTCTACCTCAACTGGACAAGCTACCATCGCGGTTGACAACGACCTGCAACGCTAAGAGCGACGGTAGGGGGAATCGAAGCCCCAACTCTTTGTCCTCAAGCGATTCAGTCTACCACTAGACCAATGTACATCACCGAAAGCAATGGTAGGTTAATAGGTTTTCAAGTTCAAGCTCCGGGGATCCCTAGTACTCACAGCCGGGAAATAATATTTGACTTGTTACTCCCCCCGCCCTTACTGTCGCTTTTTTTGCTTCGTGTAGTAACTTCTAGGCAGCTGCTTGACTGGCTATATAGCCAAACATAAAGCAATACATTGCACCTGGAAGCTGATAGTGTCAGCTTTCCATAACTCCTGAAGCCTTTGAGCCCGGCCTAGGGATGGTCTTAGCTGATCAGCCAAGTCTGGATCTGCTAGGTCTGGATCAGCCAAGTCAGGATCAGCTAAGTCCAGATCAAGTGAGTGCTGATCAGCTAAGTCCAGATCAGTTAAGTGCTGATCAGCTAAGTCCGTATCTGCTAAGGGGTCTGTCTCTTGCATGGGTCCTCCTTAGCATGAGTGGAATCACTATACGCCTGTCCGTGTCCAGCCTCCACAACCATTCTCAGGCCAACCAAGAGGAAGTGTTTCACGGACAGGTACTCCAGCCGTAGGCTTGTGTTGGATGTACGTAGGCAGTACAAAGCGCAAGCCATGTCACGTTGCAGCAGCAGGGGTCGCATCTGCAGGATTCGCACCTGCAGTTATCATAGAATAAAATTGTGATCAATATAGCTCAAACTCAGGGCCCCTGACGGTTAAACAATTGTCTGGGGTTCAGTTCACAAGCGCTTTTTCGTTATAGCCTCTCCTTCCATCATTGGGCAAGTCCCTTCAGCCTATTTGGTCAACCCCGGGACTGTAACAACATACATACTGTAGAATTAAATTATGACTGTAGCACGAACTCAGGGGCACTAACCGTTGGTTAAACGATTGTTTGGGGCTCAGTTCATCAGTGCTTGTTCTTTTTAAGCCCTTCCTATACGGTTGGGCAAGTCCCTTCAGCCTATTTGGTAAACTCCTGGACTGTAACAACAAAAAAAGGTGATGATAACGCCTGATGGGGCGTGGTGTTAAGGGAGCCTGTCGTACGCGGGTTGGGAGCGGTCTCCTACCTCAACTGGACAAGCTACTATCGCGGTTGACGACGACCTGGATCGCCAAGAGCGACCTAAGGGGGAGTCAAACCCCCGACACTTCATTCTTAAATTGACTCAGTCTACCACTAGACCAATGTATATCACTGAAAGAGGCTACTGTAACAACATACATACTGTAGGCAAGGTTTGGAACAGTGGTTAGATGAAGAGGCAGGTGCACTGTTTATTTTTTGGGCTACACGTAGCAGCTTCTAGACAGCTCCTTTACCCCGTCCTCGGATCTAACCTGAATCTAGCTAGTGCGTGTGAAAGCCAACATGATGGGCATTCCAACATAGCTGCAAGTTTAGGGCTTGGCCCAGCGACTGGCTAATGGAGCTGGCTAGAAGCTGCCATGCGCAGCCCCCAAAAGAGACCGAGAAGTGGGCATTGGAAAACCGGGTCCACAAGATAATGATAACGCCTGGTGGGGCGTGGTGTTAAGGGAGCCTGTCGTACGCGGGTGGGGAGCGGTCTCCTACCTCAACTGGACAAGCTACCATCGCGGTTGACAACGACCTGCAACGCCAAGAGCGATCGAAGGGGGAGTCGAACCCCCCAAAGGGGCTGGGTCCACAAGACCTTGTACGACCTTATTGGCGTGCAGCTAAATTGCTGGCTGAAGCTATGTAACCATGTTCAAGTTCAAGTCTCATGTTGCAGATTTGGGAGTCCCCCAGAACAACCCTGGTCCTACCTAGGTTTGGGCACTTGGTAAAACTTCTCCGCCTTTCTCTCTGAACTCACAAGACCTCTCAGAACCGACAAGACCTTGTACACATTCCTTTTTGGCAGAGCCCCCCTTCTGGGGGACGGTAGCCCCCATCCCCCCCCCCCCCCCCCCCCCCCCCCCCCCCCACACACACACCCCCAGCCCATCATCCCCCCCACCCCACCCCCAGCCCACCATACATACTTACTTGATCATGGAGTGGTGGAAGATGGCCCCAAAGATAGCAGCAGCAGCACTGCAAGAGTGAATAGGACAGTCAGTAGTCAGCACATAACAGCGACTAGGACGGTCAGCACATTACAATGAGCAGAACAGACAGCAGCACTGCAAGAGTGAATAGGATAGTCAGTAGTCAGCGCATAACAGCGACTAGGACGGTCAGCAAATTACAGTGAGCAGGACAGACAGCAGCACTGCAAGAGTGACTAGGACAGTCAGCAGTCAGCACATAACAGTGACTAGGACGGTCAGCACATTATAGTGAGCAGGACAGACAGTAGCACTGCAAGAGTGACTAGGACAGTCAGTAGTCAGCACATAACAGTGACTAGGACGGTCAGCACATTACAGTGAGCAGGACAGACAGCAGCACTGCATGAGTGACTAGGACAGTCAGCAGTCAGCACATTACAGTGAGCATGACAGACAGCAGCACTGCAAGAGTGACTAGGACGGTCAGCACATAACAGTGAGCAGGACAGTCGGCACATAGCAGTGAACAGGACAGACAGCAGCACTGCAATAACGAATAGGACAGTCCAGTTGAGATTGCCATATTTAGAGGGGGCGCCGGTCAAAAGAGCACAGCGCATCACAGCACAGGACAGAGCATCCCAGCACATGACAGCGCATCACAGCACAGCAAGGTAGTTCAGGTTGAACTCTAATTACAGGAAAGCACCCCCCCCCCACACACACCCTTTTCAAAAGGACCTATAATAAAGCACCCCTCTCGGGTTCAACCCTGTTTCTTTTTTAGGCTACGCGGAGCAGCTTCTAGGCAGCTCCTGGGGGAGTGGGGGAGCACTCATAATTAGGGGTCGGATTTGTCATATAATATTAGTGAATAAATAATATTATCTAATATTAGTCCGACAAGCCGTCTCACCAGAATTTCACATGTATTTGAAAAACTAATATTATTGCGACACTGTGATAATATTAGATAATATTAGTTTTTCAAACTCTAATATTAGTTGCCGTTCCCTACTCATAACACCACAGCCTTGCTTGAACAAGTAAAAAGTAATGATAACGCCTGGTGGGGCGTGGTGTTAAGGGAACCCGTCGTACGCGGGCAGAGAACGGTCTACCACCTCGACTGGACAAGCTACCATCGCGGTTGACAACGACCTGCAACGCTAAGGGTGACCATAGGAGGAATCGAACCCCCAACCCTTCGTTGCTAAAGCAATTTGGTGTACCACTAGACCAATCGTATCAATCAGACGGGCTAAGCCAACTTCAAGGAGAGTGAAGGGAGTGGAACGAAAGCAGTGAGAGTATGGATAGTAGAAAGAGCAGGGTACAAATCACTGACTAACTCACCCACTACATACACAAACAACACAGGGGTAGAAGTACAAATCACTGACTCACTCACCACCCACTACGAAAACAAACAATAAAGGGGTACAGGTTCAAATCACTGACTAACTCACCACCCACTACGAACACAAACACAGGGTGGAGGTACAAATCACTGACTAACTCACCACCCACTACGAACACAAACAACACAGGGGTAGAGGTACAAATCACTGACTAACTCACCACCCACTACGAACACAAACAACACAGGGTGGAGGTACAAATCACTGACTAACTCACCACCCACTACGAACACAAACAACACAGGGTGGAGGTACAAATCACTGACTAGCTCACCCACTACACACACAAACGAACAGGGGTAGAAGTACAAATCACTGACTAACTCACCGCCCACCACGAACACAAACAACACAGGGGTACAGGTTCAAATCACTGACTAACTCACCACCCACTACTAACACAAACAACACAGGGTAGAAGTACAAATCACTGACTGACTCACCACCCACTACAAACACAAACAACACAGGGTGGAGGTACAAATCACTGTCTAACTCACCACCCACTACGAACACAAACAACACAGGGTAGAGGTACAAATCACTGACTAACACACCCACTACAAACACAAACAACACAGGGGTAGAGGTACAAATCACTGACTAACACCAGTATGACCCCAAATCAGTATCAGGCTTTTCCGTATTGTTATTATTATTATCTATAATGGATCGCTACCGTAAGACACCCTTACTGAAACGAGAAAAAAATCTAAGGCTCACCATAGGACGTGTAGGGTTTTGTCCTGCCAGACATGAGGTATCTCCCCCCCCCCCCCCCCCCCCCCCCCCCCCCCCCCCCCCCCAATCAAGCCCCCAATCACCGACGCTAACGCAGAGTGTTGGATTGCATTGCTTCCAATTGGATCGCTACCGGAAGACACCCTTACAGAAACGGGGTGGGGTGTAGGGGGGAGAGACATCTAAGGCTCACCATATGACGTGTAGGGTTTTTGACCTGCCAGCATTGAACATCAGGTACTGGTACTCCTTCCCCCTGAAGCCCAAAATCACTGACGCAAACGCTGAGCGCGGGATGTCATTGCTGACAAGTGGATGGCACTCCTCCTGCTTGATCACAGGAGCTACAGGAACCACAGGAATCGCAGAAGGCAAGCTGATGTTGTTTCTGTTGCTGCTGAAGCTGTGGGAGCTGCTGGCGCTGCTTCTGCAACTGCTGCTTGCACTGTATCTTCTTTTGCTTATGTATCCACTGCCTGCGAAGCACAACATATTTATAACATGGAATTAGTGCTGATAATAATGCTTGCTTGCTGCAATCTTGCTTGCTTGCTGTAATATGGCATTTCTTTTTTTCGAGGATTTATTGGACGACCCCTCCCTGATGTTGTGGAGCTTGTCTTGTGCCAACAATAGCCAGCCAATGACATTTTTAACAATAAATAAATAAATAGTACGCCTTATTACAAGACGTGAGGTTGAGGGGGCCAGCCTGTTTGCTTGCACAATGACAATGTAATGCAGTTTGTGAATTGCTAGACTTAGTTGTGGTCCTCTGGATATTTATTACTCACGAAATCACAACCAGTGCTTACCAATCACTCAGCACAACCAGTGCTACCAATCACTCAGCACAACCAGTGCTACCAATCACTCTGCACAACCAGTGCTATCAATCACTCAGCACAACCAGTGCTATCAATCACTCAGCACAACCAGTGCTACCAATCACTCAGCACAACCAGTGCTACCAATCACTCAGCACAACCAGTGCTACCAATCACTCAGCACAACCAGTGCTACCTATCACTCAGCACAACCAGTGCTACCAATCACTCAGCACAACCAGTGCTACCAATCACTCAGCACAACCAGTGCTACCAAACACTCAGCACAAACAGTGCTACCAATCACTCAGCACAACCAGTGCTACCAATCACTCAGCACAACCGGTGCTACCAATCACTCAGCTCAGCCAGTGCTACCAATCACTCAGCACAACCAGTGCTACCAATCACTCAGCACAACCAGTGCTACCTATCACTCAGCACAACCAGTGCTACCAATCACTCAGCACAACCAGTGCTACCAATCACTCAGCACAGCCAGTGCTACCAATCACTCAGCACAGCCAGTGCTACCAATCACTCAGCACAACCAGTGCTACCAATCACTCAGCACAACCAGTGCTACCAATCACTCAGCACAACCAGTGCTACCAATCACTCAGCACAACCAGTGCTACCAATCACTCAGCACAAACAGTGCTACCAATCACTCAGCACAACCAGTGCTACCAATCACTCAGCACAACCAGTGCTACCAATCACTCAGCACAACCAGTGCTACCAATCACTCAGCACAACCAGTGCTACCAATCACTCAGCACAGCCAGTGCTACCAATCACTCAGCACAACCAGTGCTACCAATCACTCAGCACAACCAGTGCTATCAATCACTCAGCACAACCCTAAACATAACTAACGCCCATTATGTGAATTGCTATGTCTTAAAGTGCTATCATGGGCAAAAAAAAAAACGATCGTTTGCGGCTCAGTTCATCAGTGCTTTTTCTTTTTAAGCCCTTCCTATACGGTTGGGCAAGTCCCTTTAGCCTATTTGGCATACCCCTGGACTTTAACATACATACATCGTGGAAATCTGTGTCGTCCGGTGTTGTCCAACTATATCTTATAACTGTAAAAATATATAAGATTGACAATTTGTGCTGCATTTTCATGAAACATGCCAGTGTTTCTTTTTTTAGCTACACGTAGCAGCTTCTAGGCAGCTCCCTTTCTTCCCTATCCTTGAGCCAAACCTGAAGCTACCTAGTGTGTCTGAGAGCTGATATTACGGGCATTTCAATGCAACTGAAAGCTTTTGGCTGGGCCCATTCACCGGTTGTTGGAGCTGCCTGGAAGCTGCCATGAGTAGCTCAAACAAGTCCCAGGCGGTGCGAGCGACGCATGATAATGGTGGAACGTGTCGGCTATCGAAGCTGCACGCGGAAAATTTGAGTGTTGGCTGTCAGAGCTGAAGGTGGAAAATTGGCGGAGAGTGTTGGCTATCGGAGCTGCTCATGGAAAATTTGAGTGTTGGCTATTAGAGCTGCAGGTGGAAAATTGGCGGAGAGTGTTGGCTATCACAGACTTTGGCAACGGAATCGAGTGCAGCGGGCTGAAGCCAGGGTACGAGACAGTTAGTTTGAACTTGGCTGCATGTGTCGAACGGGTGGACCACATACTCACGGGGTTCCTGGGGGGCGCTGGGGCCCCTAGGACGGGGGGGCTCAGCCATGCCAACAGGGGTTTCATGAGGGGGCGCGGGTCCTAGAAGGGGGGGGCTCCTGCATCACAGCGGGATCATGGCGGGGGGCGCTGGGGGCGCTGTGTCCCTAGAAGGGGGGCTGCAACAGGGTTCGGTGGGGGGCGCTGGTCCCTAGAAGGGGGGGGGTTCCGGCCATTACAGGTGATCTGGTGGCGAGTGGGTCCCAGAAGGGGGGCTCCGCCATTACAGTGATCCGGGGGGCGTTGGGGGGGGGGGTCCCTAAAAGTGGGGGGCTCCGCCAGTACGTGATCTGGGGGGCGCGGGTCCCTAGAACGGGGGGGTCAGCATATAAAGGGGTCCTGGGGGGCGCTGGGTCCCTAGAAGGGGGGGCTCCGCCATTACAGTGATCCTGGGGGGCGCTGGGTCCCTAGAAGGGGGGGCTCCGCCATTACAGTGATCCTGGGGGGCGCTGGGCCCCTAGAAGGGGGGGCTCAGCCATAACAGGGGTCCTGGGGGGCGCTGGGTCCCTAGAAGGGGGGGCTCAGCCATCACAGGGATCCTGGGGGGCGCTGGGTCCCTAGAAGGGGGGGCTCCGCCATCACAGGGATCCTGGGGGGCGCTGGGTCCCTCGAAGGGGGGGAGCGCCATACAGTGATTCCTGGGGAGGAGCTGGGTCCCTAGACGGGGGGGCTCCGCAATCACAGGGATCCTGGGGGGGATGGGTCCCTGGAAGGGGGGGGCTCCGCATTCACAGGGATCCGGGGGGGCGCTGGGTCCTAGACGGGGGGGCTTCGCCATCTTACAGTGATCCTGGGGGGAGCTCGGTGGGGTCCATAGAAGGAGGGATCGCATTCAGTGATCCCTGGGGGGCGCTGCGGTCCCTAGATGGGGAGGCTCAGCCATCCACCGGGATCCTGGGGGGCGCGGGGTCCCAGAGGGGGGGCTCAGCCATTCAGTGATCCTGTGGGGCTGGGCCCCCTAGAAAGGGGGGGCTCAGCCATACAGAGGTCCTGATGGGGGCGCTGGGCCCCTAGAAAGGGGGGGGGTGGGGGCTCCGCCATAACAGGATTCCTGGGGGGCGCTGGGTCCTAGAAGGGGGGGTTCCGCCCTAAAAGGGGTCTTGGGGGGCGACTGGGGCCCTAGAAGGGGGGGCTCCGTCATTACAGTCCTGGGGGCGCTGGGTCCCTAGAAGGGGGGGGGGTCCGCAATTACAGTGCTCTGGGGGGCGCTGGGCCCCTAGAAGGGGGGGCTCAGCATAACAGGGTCCTGGGGGCGCTGGGTCCCTAGACGTGGGGGTCCGCCATACGGGGATCCTGAGGGGGCGCTGGGGTTCCTGAAGGGGGGGCTCCCCATCAAACAGGGGATCTGGGGGAGCGGTGGGTCCCTAGAAGGGGGTAGGGGCTCCGCATTACAGTGTTCCTGGGGCGCTGGGTCCCTAGATGGGTGGTCTCCGCATTACCGTGAGCCTGGGGGGCGCTGGTCCCTAGAAGGGGGGCTCAGCCATAACAGGGGTCATGGGGGGCGCTGGGTCCTAGAAGGGGGGGCTCGCCATTAACCAGTGATCCGGGGGGGCGCTGGGTCCTAGAAAGGGGGGGCCGCCTCACCCGGGATCCTGGGGGGGCGTGGGACTAGACGGGGGGCTCCCCCATTACAGCTGATCATGGAGGCGATGGCCCCTAGAAGGGGGGGCTCCGCCCAATAACAGGGGTCTGGGGGGCGATGGGTACCTAGTAAGGGGGGGACCGCCAGTACCGTGATCCTGGGGGGCGCTGGGTCCATAAGAAGGGGGGGCGCCCGCCAGTACAGTGATCCTGGGGGCGCGGGTCCCTAGAAGGGGGGGGGGCTCCGCCATAACAGGGGTCCTGGGGGCGCGGGGGTCCCTAGAAGGGGGCTCCGCCATAAACAGGGGCCTGGGGGGCGTGGGGGCCTAGAAGGGGGGCTCCGCCATTACAGTGATCCTGGGAGGCGCTGGGGTCCAGAAGGGGGGGCTCCGCCATTCATTAAGTGATCGGGGGGGCGCTGGGTCCTAGAAGGGGGGGCTCAGCCCTAACAGGGGGCCTGGGGGGCTGGGCCCCTAGACGGGGGGCTCCGCCATTTTCAGTGATTGGGGGCCGGGGGTCCCTAGAACGGGGGGGCTAAGCTAACAGGGTCCTGTTTGGGGCGATGGGCCCTAGGAAGGGGGGGTCGCATTACAGGATTTCCGGGGGGCGCTGGGTCCCTAGAAGGGGGGGCTCCGCCATTAAAGTGATCCTGGGGGGCGCTGGGTACCTAGAAGGGGGGGGCTCAGCCATAACAGGGTCCTGGGGGGCGCTTGGGGCCCGGAAAGGGGGGGGACCGGCCATTACAGTGATCCTGGGGGGCGATGGGTCCTAGGAACGGGGGGGCTCCGCCATATTAATTAAGTGATCCTCGGGCGGCGCTGAGGACCCTAGACGGGGGGCTTCAGCCATAGCCGGGGTCCTGGGGGGCGCTGGTCCTAGCAGGGGGGGCTCGCCATGACAGTGATTCATGGGGGCGCTGGGTTCCCTAGAAGGAGGGCTCGCCAATTACCCCCCCCAGGTTGAAAAAATCTGGGGGGCGCTGGGGTCCCTAGAAGGGGGCTCAGCCATACAGGGATCCTGGGGGGCGTGGGTCCAGAAGGGGGGGGGGCTCGCCAGGTACAGTGGATCCTGGGGGCGCTGGGCCCTAAGAAGAGGGGGGGGCTCAGCATAAACAGAGGTCCGGGGTGCGCTGGGCCCTTAGCAGGGGGGGCTCCGCCATAACAGGGATCCTGGGGGGCCGGGGGTAGGGGTCCCTAGAAGGGGGGGCCACCATAACCGGGTCCTTGGGGCGTGGGTCTAAAAGGGGGGGCTCCGTCATTACAGTGATTCTGGGGGCGCTGGGGGTCCCTAGTAGGAAGGGGGGGGGCTCCGCCATGACAGTGATCCTGGGGGCGCTGGGCCCCCTAGGAAGGGGGGCTCAGCCAAACAGGGGTCCTGGGGGCGTGGGTCCCTAGACGGGGGGCTCCGCATCCACAGGGAGCCTGGGGGCGCTGGGGCCTGAAGGGGGGGCTCCGCCATCACAGGGATCCTGGGGGGCGCTGGGTCCCTAGAAGGGGGGGCTCCGCCATTACAGTGATCCTGGGGGGCGCTGGGTCCCTAGAAGGGGGGGCTCCGCATACCGTGATCCGGGGGGGGCTGGGTCCCTCGAAGGGGGGGCTTCAGCCATAACCGGGGTCCTGGGGGGCGTGGGTTCCCTAGAAGGGGGGGCTCGCCATTTACCGTGATCCTGGGGTGGCGCTGGGCCCCTTAGAAGGGGGGGGCTCAGCCATCACAGGGATCCTGGGGGGCGCTGGGTACCTAGAAGGGGGGGCTCCCCCATTACAGTGATCCTGGGGGGCGCTGGCCCTAGAAGGGGGGGCTCAGCCATAACAGGGGTCCTGGGGGGCGCTGGGTCCCTAGAAGGGGGGGCTCCGCCATTACAGTGATCCTGGGGGGCGCTGGGTCCCTAGAAGGGGGGGCTCCCCATTTTTGTGTAACCCAGGATATGGGGGGCGCTGGGTCCCTAGAAGGGGGGGCTCCGCCATAACAGGGGTCCTGGGGGGCGCTGGGTCCCTAGAAGGGGGGGCTCAGCCATAACAGGGGTCCTGGGGGGCGCTGGGTCCCTAGAAGGGAGCTCCGCCATTACAGTGATCCGGGAGGCGATGGGTCTCTAGAGGGGGGGGGCTCCGCCATTCAAGTGATCCGGGGGGGCGCTGGGTACCTAGAAGGGGGGGGCTCAGCCCTAAACAGGGGTCCTGGGGGGCTGAGGCCCTCGAAGGGGGGGGCTCCGCCCTTACAGTGATCTGGGGGCCGCTGGGTCCCTAGAAGGGGGGGGCTGGGGGGCTCAGCCATAACAGGGGTCCTGGGGGGCGTGGGGTCCCTTAGAAGGGGGGCTCCGCCATACAGTGTCCTGGGGGGCGCTGGGGTCCCGAGCAGGGGGGCTCGCCATTAAAGTGATCCTGGGGGGGGGGGCGCGGGGTTCCATAGACGGGGGGGCTCGAGCCATACCGGGGTCCTGGGGGGCGCGGGTCCTAGAGGGGGGGCCTCCGATAAACAGTGATCCTGGGGGGCGCGCTGGGTCCCAGAAGGGGGGGCTCCGCCATTAAAGTGATCCTGGGCGGCGCTGGGCCCCTAGAAGGGGGGGCTCAGCATAAAGGGTCTGGGGGGCGCTGGGGTCCTAGAAGGTGGGGTCTGACCATACAGTGATCTGGGGGGCGCTGGGGCATAGAAGGGGGGCTCCGCCATTACAGTGATCCTGGGGGGCGCTGGGTCCCTAGAAGGGGGGGCTCAGCCATAACAGGGGTCCTGGGGGGCGCTGGGTCCCTAGAAGGGGGGGCTCCGCCATTACAGTGATCCTGGGGGGCGCTGGGTCCCTAGAAGGGGGGGCTCCGCCATTACAGTGATCCTGGGGGGCGCTGGGCCCCTAGAAGGGGGGGGGGGGGCTAAGCATTCAGTGATCTGGGGGGCTGGTCCTGAAGGGGGGTCCGCCATTAAAGTGATCTGGGGGGGCTGGTCCTAGAAGGGGGGGCTCGCCATAAACAGGGGTTCTGGGGGGCGCGAGGCCTAGAAGGGGGGGCGCCGCCTTAACAGTGATCTGGGGGGCGCTGGGTCCCTAGAAGGGGGGGCTCCGCCATTAAAGTGATCCTGGGGGCTGTTGGGCACTAGAAGGGGGGGGCGGCAGCAATAAAGGGGGTCAGGGGGGCGCTGGGTCCTAGAAGGTGGTGGCTCGCCTACAGGATCCTGGGGAGGCTCGATGGGGCCCTAGAAGGGGGGTCGGCCCATAAACAGGGGTCTTCGGGGGCGCTGGATCCTAGGGGGGGGGCTCAGCCATAACAGGGGTCCTGGGGGGCGCTGGGTCCCTAGAAGGGGGGGCTCCGCCCTACAGTGATCATGGGGGGGGCGCGGGGTCCTCGAAGGGGGGCTCCGCATTAAAGTGATCCGGGGGGGCGCTGGGGTCCCTAGAAGGGGGGGATCCGCAATCACAGGGATCCTGGGGGGCGCGGGTCCTAGAAGGGGGGGCCCGCCGATTACCCGGATCCTGGGGGGCGCTGGGTCCCTAGAAGGGGGGGCTCCGCCATTACAGTGACTTGGGGGCGTTGCTGGGGCCCCTAGAAGGGGGGGCTCAGAGCCATTACGTGATCCTGGGGGGAGCTGGGTTCCTAGAAGGGGGGCTTCCGCCATTACAGGATCTGGGGGGAGCGGGGCCCCTGAAGGGGGCTCAGCCATAACAGGGTCTGGGGGGCGTGAGGTCCCTAGAAGGGGGGGGCGGCTCGCTTACAGGGACATGGGGGGCGATGGGCCCCTAGAAGGGGGGGGGCTCAGCAATAACAGGGGTCTGGGGGGGCAAGGGTCCCCAAAAGGGGGGGCTCCGCCCTCACAGGGATCCTGGGGGGCGCTGGGTCCTAGAGGGGGGGGCTCTGCAATACAGTGATCTGGGGGCGATGGTCCCTTAGAAGGGGGGGGGGCTCCGCCAATTACCGTGATCCTGGGGGGGCGCTGGGGTCCCTAGAAGGTGGGGGCCCGCATTAACAGGGATCCTTGGGGCGCTGGGGTCCTAGAAGGGGGGGCTGGCAATCACAGGGATCTTGGGTGCGCTGGGTACCTAGAAGGGGGGGGCTAAGCCATACAGTGATCCTGGGGGGCGGCGGGTCCCTAGAAGGGGGGGGGGTAGCCATTCACAGGGATCCGGGGGGGCGCTGGGGTCCTAGAAGGGGGGGCTCCCGCCATCACAGGGATCCTGGGGGCGATGGGTCCTAGAAGGGGGGGGGGGGCTCCGCCAATCACAGGGTTCCATGCGGGGGCAGATGGGTCACCTAGAAGTGGGGGGCCTCAGTCAGCACAGAGATCTGGGGTCGCTGGGTCCTAGAATGGAGGGGGGGGGTCCGCCATACAGGGATCCTGGGGGGCGATGGGGACCTATAGGGCGGGCTCCGCCATTACAGGGAGTTCGGGGGTGGCGCTGGGTCCCTAGATGGGGGGGGCAAAGGTCCGTTTTCTACTGCTAATGCAAGCAATAATGGAACCAACTTCAAGATTACGGCTCCGGATGAAAGCTCCGTTCATCAGCTGAAGCATCAGCTACGCAGTCGGAGTAACCTGCCAAAAGGAAACAGTGAAACCTACCTGCCACTTCGACGCCCTTTGAGGCGCAGTGTACGCCCTTGGAGACGACCTGTTCATCAACCTTGGAAATGCCCGGTTCAACGCCCTTGGAGACGCCCTGTTCATCAACCTTGGAGATGCCCGGTTCATCGCCCTTGGAGACGCTCTGTTCATCAGCTAAAGCATCAGCTACGCAATGATTCAAACTCGATGATAGGATGTCCTCTGCTTCTTGGCTCATGCAAAATCTTCTGGCCGCCAGCATCTCAGCCGGAGTAACCTGCCCTTGAACTGCCACATGGAGGGCGGCATCGGCGTCAGGGTACCTGTAGGGGGAGGGGGGAAGGGTGTGTGTGTTTGCTTGTGTGTGTCTGGCAGCTAGCATCTCAGCCAGAGTAACCTGCCCTTGAACTGCCACATGGAGGGCGGCATCGGTGTCTGGGTACCTGTAGGGGGAGGGGGGAAGGGTGTGTGTGTTTGCTTGTGTGTGTCTGGCAGCTAGCATCTCAGCCAGAGTAACCTGCCCTTGAACTGCCACATGGAGGGCGGCATCGGTGTCTGGGTACCTGTAGGGGGAGGGGGGGAAGGGAGGGGGGAAGGGTGTGTGTGTTTGCTTGTGTGTGTCTGGCAGCTAGCATCTCAGCCAGAGTAACCTGCCCTTGAACTGCCACATGGAGGGCGGCATCGGTGTCTGGGTACCTGTAGGGGGAGTGTGTGTGTGTGTTTGTTTGCTTGTGTGTGTGTGGCCGCCAGCATCTCAGCCGGAGTAACCTGCCCTTGGATTGCCATGTGCAGGGCGGCATCGGTGTTTGGGTACGTGGAGGGGGAGGGTGTGTGTGTGTGTTTGCTTGTGTGTGTGTGGCCGCCAGCATCTCAGCCGGAGTGACCTGCCCTTGGATTGCCATGTGCAGGGCGGCATCGGTGTTTGGGTACGTGGAGGGGGAGGGTGTGTGTGTGTGTGTGTGTGTGTGTGTGTGTGTGTGTGTGGCCGCCAGCATCTCAGCCGGAGTAACCTGCCCTTGGATTGCCATGTGCAGGGCGGCATCGGTGTCTGGGTACGTGGAGGGGGAGGGTGTGTGTGTGTGTGTGTTTGCTTGTGTGTGTGTTGCTGCCAGCATCTCAGCCGGAGTAACCTGCCCTTGGATTGCCATGTGCAGGGCGGGCATCGAGGTCTGGGTACGTGGAGGGGGAGGGGGAGGGGGGGGGGGGGGGGGGGGGGGGGGGCGTGTTTGCTTGTGTGTGTGGCATCGGTATCTGAATACCTGGAGAGAGGCAGAAATACACAAACGAACACACATAGACACACACACAAGCACCCCACCCCTACCCCCTCGCCCCTCCCAAAACCTGGAGAGCAGCTCCCAGAGGAGGTTCAGCTCGTCCATCTGGGTAGCCAAGTGCATGGGGGTGATGCCAAGGGACAGGCAGAAATACACAAACTAACACACACACAGACACACATAGACACACACAAGCACCCCACCCCTACCCCCTCGCCCCTCCCAATACCTGGAGAGCAGCTCCCAGAGAAGGTTCAGCTCGTCCATCTGGGTAGCCAAATGCATGGGGGTGTTGCCAAGGGACAGGCAGAAATGCACAAACTAACACACACACACACAAGCACCCCACGCCTACCCCCTCGCCCCTCCCAATACCTGGAGAGCAGCTCCCAGAGAAGGTTCAGCTCGTCCATCTGGGTAGCCAAATGCATGGGGTTGATGCCAAGGGACAGGCAGAAATACACAAACGAACACACACATAGACACACACAAGCACCCCACGCCTACCCCCTCGCCCCTCCCAATACCTGGAGAGCAGCTCCCAGAGGAGGTTCAGCTCCTCCATCTGGGTAGCCAAGTGCATGGGGGAGAAGCCAAGGGCATCCGGAAGGTCCCAGGAGATACTGCACCCGTGCTGGTCTGTGCGCTGTCGCACCAGCTCCACCATGTTGATGCTGGTGCTGAGCACGGCGGAGTGGAGGAGTGGGTGACATAGGTAGGGACTAGATAGAACGGCTTTCATCGAGACGTCGCACAGGCCCAGCAGATCGTCAAACAGTGCGGCGGCGACGTGCACCCAGCCAGCTCTGACTGCACGGTCTAAAAGCTGGAGACCCAGAGCAGAGACGGCGGCTGGGGACTGTGGAGAAGCAGGAGGGGTGATGATTGAGAACCACATGAGGGGTGTTGGTTGGTTGGTTGGTTGCGAACCTTATGAGGGGTGTTGGTTGGTTGAGAACCTTAGGAGGGGTATTGGTTGGTTTAGAACCTTAGGAGGGGTGTTGGTTGGTTGATTGAGGACCTTAGGAGGGTTGTTAGTTGGTTGGTTGGTTGGTTGAGATCCTTAGGAGGGTTGTTGGTTGGTTGGTTAAGATCCTTATGAGGGTTGTTGGTTGGTTGAGATCCTTATGAGGGTTGTTGGTTGGTTGAGAACAATAGTAGGGGTGTTGGTTGGTTGAGAACCGTAGGAGGGGTGTTGGTTGGTTGAGAACCGTAGGAGGGGTGTTGGTTGGTTGAGAACCGAAGGAGGGGTGTTGGTTGGTTGAGAACCGTAGGAGGGGTGTTGGTTGGTTGAGAACCGTAGGAGGGGTGTTGGTTGAGAACCGTAGGAGGGGTGTTGGTTGAGAACCGTAGGACGGGTGTTGGTTGAGAATTTGTGAATATAATTATAAGAGAGGTATGGGGAGATAACAAGGAGCATGAGAGAAACCTATTATCAGTCCACATTGTCCCATTTCCCTTCTCACATTTTTGGCGGAGCCCCCTCTTCAAGGGGGCGGGAACCCCCAAGGTTATCCCTGATGTCTGTTTGCCCCCCCCCCCCCCCCCCCCCCCCCCCCCCCCTGTCCTTCCCCCCCTCCGAAAAATTGAAGCCTGACGCGACAGCCAACTGTCTCATAATTAACTGGCTTTGGTCAGCTCCATTTCTGTTGCCACCTTTCGTTACGTTGCCAACACACTCCGCCAATTAGGACTTGTCAAACTGTGCGGAAAAGGACGCCTAAAAAAAGTGCGCAAGCACACAGCCGCCCAACAATACTAACATTACATAACTCCCTCGCACCTTCGCCATTCCATTGGCAAGCGAGTTATTGGGTGGGGAGGCCCGCAATGATTCGACAAGCTCCTGCCACATACCCAGACCGCTCAGCTCGTTTGCTGTGGGGAGAGATGGAGCGGCTGCTGTTCCCTGCAGGACCAGACCCTCGGGAACACACCCCAGCTCCTGGGCCGTGGCGGACATCTCCTCGGGAAAGGACATGACTGGAATGGACGATATGATTTTGTAGCCATCCCATACTTCCACCCACATGAGGTGCGGGGAGGCGGCATCAAACACTTCTCCCATGTCGATGGTAACCTGGTCAAGCAGGCCAGCCTTGGCATCTGCCTGCACCATGTTGACCTGGGTTGTGTTGCTCCTCCCCTGGGTTGTGTTGACCTGGGTTGCGTTGCCCCCCCCCTGGGTTGTGCTGAAGGGGCCGTCAGGGCCTGTGACCGAAATGGGGAGCGCTTGGTCCTGACACCTGACGCGGAGGGTGTTCCGCCAAGTGATAGGGGGCATGTAGGGAAGGGAAGAGAGGTCGACCATTTGGAAGACAGAAGCATAGTTTCCTGACGTGTTTCTGGCACTGTGGACATCAGACGCGTGCGAATGGAGGCCGGCAGTCTGAAAGACAGAAGCAGAGCTCTCTCCGGTGTTTCCTGCCGCAGTTTTCATCGGGTGCATCAGGACGAGACGTGGGGCATCGAGTGCAAGTGGATCTCCAGCCCCAGGGACAATACAGGGGGCTTGTCCTCCGACCCATGCAGACGCCTTGGAGTCCCAGCAGGAGGTGTGAACCATGGAGCCAACCTGCATAAGAAGATGATGATGACAATGATGGTGATGATGACGATGGTGGTGATGATGATGATGATGATGATGATGATGATGATGATGATGATGATGATGATGATGATGGTGACGATGATGATGGTGACCACAACGACGACGACGATGATGGTGATTATGATGATGATGACTATGATGATGGTGATGGTGATTATGATGATGATGACTATGATGATGATGATGATGATGATCACATTTTTCCTGGTGTCCTACTGGACTCCATATGTGCTTGCAGTGAGCCAAGGGGACTTATGAACATCATGCCCCCCTCTACACACCCACACCCACCCTAAAACAATGTGTAGGTGCAGGTGTATGTTGTGTGAAGAGGTGTACGTGCATGTTATTACAGTCCAGGGGTAGCCCAATAGGCTAGAGGGAGGGGCCTCACAAGCACCACAGCCCACAAGCTGACCTACAAGCTCAACAAGCTCCACAACAAACAAGTTGCTTTACAGGTGTTCAGGGTGTTCAACACCTGTTTATGTACATGACTGGTTAAACATGTAGTTGTCGAACACTTGTTTAACACCCTGAACACCTCATTAACACCGTGAACACCTGTTCAATACCCTGAACACCTGTTTAACACCCTGAACACCTCATTAACACCGTGAACACCTGTTTAATACCCTGAACACCTCATGGACACCGTGAACACCTGTTTAATACCCTGAACACCTGTTTAATACCCTGAACACCTGTTTAACACCCTGAACACCTCATTGCCACCCTGAACACCTGTTTAACACCCTGAACACCTCATTAACACCCTGAACACCTGTTTAACACCCTGAACACCTCATTACCACCCTGAACACCTGTTTAACACCCTGAACACCTCATTACCACCCTGAACACCTGTTTAACACCCTGAACACCTCATTACCACCCTAAACACCTGCTTAACACCCTGAACACCTCATTACCACCCTGAACACCTGTTTAACACCCTGAACACCTCATTACCACCCTGAACACCTGTTTAACACCCTGAACACCTCATTACCACCCTAAACACCTGCTTAACACCCTGAACACCTCATTACCACCCTGAACACCTGTTTAACACCCTGAACACCTCATTACCACCCTGAACACCTGTTTAACACCCTTAACACCTCATTACCACCCTGAACACCTCATTACCACCCTGAACACCTGTTTCACAACCAGAACGGGTACAGGCTGCCCCATCTTCTGGTCCAGCCTTGTCCAGCACTACATCAACAGAGGTAGGCCATTGTTGACCTTTGGCACGCCCAGAACCTCCACAAGCCCCACAACATTCGAGTCGTCCTGAATTGTTAACTCTGCCCCATCCTCTAGCCCTCCGATAGGTCGACAATGGTTGAGGGTGCGTTGGTTACTTGGACAACATCCGACACAACATCAAAGGTGTTGTTAACCTACCTGGATAAGACACTCTGCCCCATCTTCTAGTTCAGCCATATGCAGCATTCCAGGGGTTAAAGGGCACTCCGACAGGTCTGAATTGCTTGAGGGGGCGTCCACGAAATTGAGGCAGCCTTCTCGCCCTGCTTCTGTCGTGAAAATGTCCAAGACCAGCAAGAGAGAGCCCTTACGAATGGTACAGCTGCCGAGCCGAAGACGGGGATCCCTGGGGGTGGTGGGCAAGGTGGGCATGGTGAAGCAGGGTGGGGTGGGGTGGGTGGATGGATGGGAGATGATGATGATTACATGATCCTGGTGCCCTATTGGACTCCATATGTAGGGACCGGCATATCATATGATGTTGACAAAAGGCGAGTATGATATCATACAAATTGCATCATATGCTATTGTGTATAAATGGTAATTTTTGCCTGGCCAGACTGCCGGCATCATATGATATCATTGAAAGACATAACATTATAAGATATCATATTGCCTTTGCCTATCCATTTGTGCCTGCGGCATGACTGGGTGATTTATGATGAGGTTGACTGTGGACAAGAGATCAGTAATGATAACGCCTGGTGGGGCGTGGTATTAAGGGAGCCCCGTCTTACAGCGGTAGGGAACGGGCTGCTACTTTACCTGGACAAAGCTACCATGGCGGTTGACAGCAACAGCAAACACTAAATCGCACCCGTGGGGATTCGAACCCAGCAACTTCTTCATTCTCTCTAGGACAAGAGATCATTTAAGAGCAATTCAGCGGATCATTCATCAGCCAAACAGTTTACCAGGTACTAGCTGTGGTTGACTGTATGAACAACAAATGAAACTGACTGACAGGCTTACTAGGCCTATCCTACACTGCACAGTCCAGCCTACTCAAACAGCCAAACTAGCACTGACTGCCCTCTGCCAGTAGTGGTGTGGCGTGGTGTGGTGTGGACTATCAAATGTAGCACCATCGCCACCAAAATTATCACAAGTTCAACATCACGCCACCACCACCACTACCACCACCATCACCACGCCTCCGCCACCACTCCTGCCACCATCACCACCACAACTTCAACATCACGCCACCACCTTAACCACCACCACTGGCTTACCATTCTTGAACTGCAGAAGACAGGGTCTTGCGGTAATCGTCGGGTAGTAAGGTGGGACTTCCCAGGGGCAGGCTTACAAAGACCTGAAGACATACAAGTTGGTGTTAGTGCTTATAATCGTAGAATTCAGTTATCACTGTAGCACAACCTCAGGGCCCCCATGCGTAAAACGATTGTTTGGGATCAGTTGATCAGTTTGTTGGGATCAGTTGATCAGTTGATCAGTTTGTTGGGATCAGTTGTTTGGGATCAGTTGATCCGTTGTAGCCCCTCCTGGGATCATGGTTGGGCAAGTCACTTTAGCCTATTTGGCTACCCGTGGACTGCAACAACATACACAACAGATAGACTCTCTGTACATAGTGCTACAGTTGGTGGTGCTCTGGTGCTGCTAGGATATGTGGTGAATAATGATAACGCTTGGTGGGGCGTGGTATTAAGGGAACCCGTCATACGCGGGCAGAGAACAGTCTACCACCTCAACTGGACAAGCTACCATCGCGGTTGACAACGACCTGTAATGCTCAGGGCGACCGTAGGGGGAAACGAACCTCCGACCCTGCTTTGTTTCAGCGATTTGGCGTACCAATAGACCAATGTATATCACTGAAACGGGCTGTGGTGGTGCTACAGTTGGTGGAACTATGGTTGGTGATGTAAATATTTGTGGTGGTTCTATTGTAAGTGATGTACAGGTTATGGTGGTGCTACAGTTGGTGGTGCTCTGGTGCTGCTAGGTTATGTAGGGTTCGGCTAAGTTTAACAATATTAGTAAATATATAATATTATATCATATTATAGTATATAATATTAGTCGGACGAGCCGTCTCACCAGAATTTCAAATTTATTTGAAAAACTAATATTATTGTGACACTATAATAATGTAAGTCAACATTAGTTTTTCAAACACTAATATAAGTTGCCGTTCCCTAAGGATATGTGGTGGTGATAAAAGGCTGTTGCTAGTGCTATGATTAGGGGTCGGTTATGTTACATAATATAAGTGACTAATATTATATAATACAAAATAGTATTATATAATATTAGTCGGACGAGCCATCTCACCAGAATTCCGTTTTTTGTGACACAATAATAATATTAGTTAAAATTACTTTTTTAAACACTAATATTAGTTGCCGTTCCCTAGCTATTATTGGCACTGGTTTGCAGATTAGAGCAATAAATAGGATTTGTGATATTGTTGTTCTTGATATGGTCTTTGTTGATATGGTCGTTATAGATATGGTCGTTGTAGATATGATCGTTATAGATATGGTCCTTGTTGATATGATCGTTATAGATATGGTCGTTGTTGAAATGGTCGTTAATGATATGGTCGTTGTTGATATGGTCGTTGTTGTTGATAAGGTGGTTGTTGTTGATATGGCATATGACTAGGGAACGGCAACTAATGTTAGTGTTTGAAAAACTAATATTAACTAATATTATTGTAGTGTCACAATAATATTAGTTTTTCAAATAAATTCAAAATTCTGGTGAGGCGGCTCGTCCGTCTAATATTAACTAACATTCACTCATATTATTAATTCACTAATATTAATTAACATAGCCTTTCCCTACATGCGACCCATAACCCCCAAACCATAGATCCAAGACCCACTAGCCTAGAAACACAAACAAAACAGTGGTCGAGGTACTATTCACTGACTAACTCGCCCACTAGAAACACAAACAAAACAGTGGTCCAGGAACTATTCACTGACTAACTCGCCCACTACAAACACAAACAAAACAGTGGTCCAGGAACTATTCACTTACTAACTCGCCCACTACAAACACAAACAAAACAGTGGTCCAGGAACTATTCACTGACTAACTCGCCCACTAGAAACACAAACAAAACAGTGGTTGAGGTACTAATCAATGACGCACTCGCCCACTAGAAACACAAACAAAACAGTGGTCCAGGAACTATTCACTGACTAACTCGCCCACTACAAACATAAACAAAACAGTGGTCCAGGAACTATTCACTGACTAACTCGCCCACTAGAAACACAAACAAAACAGTGGTCCAGGAACTATTCACTGACTAACTCTCCCACTACAAACACAAACAAAACAGTGGTTGAGGTACTAATCAATGACGCACTCGCCCACTACAAACACAAACAAAACAGTGGTCCAGGTACTATTCACTGACTAACTGGCCCACTACAAACACAAACAAAACAGTGGTCGAGGTACTATTCACTGACTAACTGGCCCACTACAAACACAAACAAAACAGTGGTTGATGCACTATTCACTGACTCACTTGCCCACTACAAATACAAAAAACAGGGGTAGAGGCAGGAATCACTGGCTAAGCCTAGTATGACCCCAAATCAGTACTATGCTTTTATTCTAGGCTCTTCAAAACCTTGACCCTACCTGCTATAGGCATGCTTAGAAAATGAATGGGGCCAAGTCAAGCGGCATTGCGCTCTTAATGTTAACAAAAGAGGCCAAGCCAAGCAGGATTGCGCGCTTAACTTCAACGAATGAGGCCAAGCCAAGCAGGATTGCGCTCTTAACTTAACAAAAGAGGCCAAGACAATAGGCATTGCGCGCTTAACTTTAACGAATGAGGCCAAGCCAAGCGGCATTGCTCGCTTAACTTAAACGAAAGAGGCCAAGCCAAGGGGGATCGCGCTCTTAACTTTAGCGAAAGAGGCTGAGACAATCAGCATTGCGCGCTTAACTTAAACGAATGAGGCCAAGCCAAGTGGCATAGCTCGCTTAACTCACAATTAACCCATTTAATAGCAAATGCTCGCACAAGCCCCGTTTACAGGCAGAGAAATATCCCCCGCAAGCACAAACTCAAGCACACACACAAGCAAACGCTCCCACAAGATGTGCTGATAGGTTGTATAAAGACTAGAGTTTTTTCCCAGCTACCGATCCCGATCACTACCTGAGGGCCGAGGCCCCATTTTGGCCGAAATGTCCGCTACCTGACACCCCCAACCTCCCAAGCTGCGCCCTGAACACCCCAGTGCAGCCCGACCAAAGCTACCAGGACTTCGTCCCTGGAAGATGCCTAAACCCATGAAGCTTTCAGGTAACCCACTTTCTGAACTGAAAATCAACTCTGATAAAGACACCCTGGGGCAGCCCTACCAAAGCCCTACTCGGTCTCTGCAGGATGCTTCAACCCATGAAGCTACCAGGTAACCCACTTTCTGAACTGGTGAATCAAGTCTGATAAAGACCCCTACCTGCTGAACCATGCTGGGCGAAGGGCCACCAAACCTCCCGTGGCTGGCAGAAAAAGACTTATACGCGTTTTTCATCGCGGCAATAGCCTGGTTGATTTCTTGGAGTCTTTCAGGGGAAGACTGTGTCAACCCTTCGGGGGTCAGGCGGGGCCCCATTCTTTCTTCGTTGAACATCCTCTCGCCAAACACTTCGACGTTCGCCTGGCGCGGTATGCTATCCCTGATAACATGGGGGGGGAGGCGCAAATGCCCAACACTGGATATCAGCCCCCCCTGTTGAAGCCCCACCCCGCTGTTTGACAAGGGCTCCATCGATTCCGTCTCCCCATTGGCTTGCTTGTCGTTCACCGACGCTTGGACACGCTGTTGGTGACTGTTGTGACTGGTGTCAAGCTGCGGTTGACTATCGTCGACAAGCTGGCTTGCCGATTGGCAAGCTGGCCTTGGCCCGCCCCCTTCGTTCAGCGTCTTTCCCTCGGCCTGCCCACTCACGCTTGCAGGGGACAAGGGTTGGGCGGTTGCCTGCTGTATAGCCTCTCCGTCTGGTACTTCTGTTGCTGCTGTCTCGATGACACCAGGAGGGCTGAAGACTTCCTTGTCTGGGGACAGGTCACACCCCAAATCCTGTTGAGTACCCTCCGAGTCACAACCCAAATCTGGTAGAGTCCTGCCCGAGTCACACCTCAAATCCGGTTCAGTGCTGTTATAAGAGGTAGGCACGGCAGTCAAATCAGCAGTGATCGATAACTGTCGACATAAGTCAACAGGAATTGAATATGTTAAGTCCAGGCTGACGTTAGTTGTTGACAGCAAGTCATGGCTAGCGGAAGTTGACGGTTGTAGACACTTCTCGTCAGTAGTCGAAGATTTCAAGTCCAGGTCAGCGTTGACTCCTAGCTCTCCTAGGGGGGGGGCACACGCGGGGGCTTGCTTGCTTAGAGGCGCGGCACTCCCCACAGCCTGCTTGCCTGTGATGGACTCACAAGTCACGCCTGGGAGTGACTGTAAGGTTGAACAGGAGGGGTCCTTCTGGAGTACAGAGGGAGGCTTCGTTTCCCAAACAAGCTTGCTACCTTTTGTTAGTGAAGTAGAGCAGGCCTTGCCTGGCAAGAATTTGGTTGCATGAGGGAGGTTGATTGACTTCCTCAAGAAAAATGATATATAGGCGAAGAGCAGGCTTAGATTGCAGTAGACCAACAGGGAGATGACTAGGGCCACTTTGGAGAAATTCATTGTCCACATTGACAAGCTCAAAAGGAGAGGGAAACTGTAGTGAAGTACCAGCAAGTTGTCAGGCCACTGCATACACAAGCATGGGTTTGATGAGGATGAGGACGATAATAACGTTGATGGTGATGATGGTGGTGGTGGTGACGGTGGTGGTGGTGGTGGTGAGGAGGGAGGGAGGTTGGTGGTGATTACAGTGTCAATCGGTGTGTGTGGGTGTGTGTGGGTGTGTATGTGGGGGGGTGGGGGGGGGGGGGGGGGGGGGGGGAGGTAGCAAAGAAATATCAAGCCAGAAAGCGATCGAGCCTGGATAAAGAGTTTGTCTGAGATTGGAGGGAAGCCGTGGTGGGGTTGTGTGTGAGGTGATGTCATGCTTGGCGGATGGTGACAAGACCTTTCTGCTTGAGGAGAGAAATAGAGGAGTTTGTATGCTTCTACGTCGGTGTTGCAGGTAGCCAGCAGGTGGGTAAACCTCTCAAAGCCAATGGCCATCCCCAGTTTGACACAAATTCTTTAATCAGTTTGACAGGAAACTGACTAACTGACTAATTGACTGGTTGGGTGAAGGGCGTTGGAGAGGGGTGCAGGTACCGCACTGCTGATAAGCCTTTCTGAAGAAATAGCTAATCAGCCAAGTTGAAGTTGGATCTTCAAGTTCACAATTGCTTTCCGAATATCTACAGTTGATTGGAACGGCACTTCCCGCGAAGGGGTGCGAATTATGGTAGTTCAAAACGTACGTGAGTGCATGGCACAGGCCAAAGTCACACGTAATTGTGAGGATCAGTGCGAGTACCACGCACAATTCTGGGGGAATTTCGTGTTTTAAGACTTGTGATAGCGTGACAAAAAACAAATCACGCTCATTTTGCAAGATCAGGGCGTGATATCACGCATACGTTCAGAAAGGATTGAAATACCATGGAGCGAATATTGCACCCTTCGAACGAGGTCACGAACTGGCATCCACCCAGAGTTATCTTAAAGCGAAAAGAAGACGTCGTTCTTGAGAGAGGCTTGACCTTCGTGCAAAGTCCTGGTGTAGCTCTAGGCGAACAGGGCTAGTGGTAGATCAAATGACATCAAGCTTGCGGTACGCTGTAAGTTGCTCAGAGCAAAGGGGGCGTTCTGGCGAAAGCAGGAGGAGGGAACGCTTGTACCCCTCTATCCAACCCGGCAGCAGTCACTCGCTTGCGGGATATTGCTCTGTGGAAAGTTTCAGAACCCCTAAACAAGCGCCATTCAGCCACACACCAAACTGGGAGGGGATCTCACAATAGCTCACCATGCATATCCTCAGCAAAGCTGATGCCAGCATGAGTGTAGGAAAATAATCGTTGCAGGAGAATCAGGGGGGGGTGGACGTTTTCTCCATGAGAGGCAACGAAACGAAAAACAAGGAGAAGAAAATAGTCTTGGACAGGAAAGAACGCTCAAGGTCTTGGCGGTACCGACATAAGGAAGAGGGTGGAAAGGTGGAGAACAGACCATTGACCGCCGCGGTGTTTTTTACCTAACACCACTCGCACGCGAATGCGACGGGTCAGATGATGGTCAGCAGTACGCAGAGAGCGCGAGCTTACAACCAAGCAGTACTCGAAAGGCTAGCGTTTCTGCTCGTCGAGCTGGCACATCGTACATCAGCTGGTGTATACATAAGGGATTAGGCATAGGACGGAATCCCTTATTATCTAGTCTTATTATCCTATTTATATTTGTTAAGTTGCTACGATGCTCTTAAGGGAAATGAGGGAAACGATCGCCGATCGGAGACTTTTCTCGATCTATCATAGTACGGGCGCGCTGCAAGTGGGTGCTGATAATAAATCCCGTGGAAGTGCATCGGGATTCAAATGGAACGAAAAGAAGAAGAAGACAGCCGGCACGTAGTGGCCGAGGGAGATTAGCTTCAAGGTGTTAGGGGGGGGGGGGGGGGGGGGGGGGGGGAGCTGGAGAAGGCTGAGGTTCGGCGAAAAACAGGGAAGTAGATATGCCTCAAGCCAACTGACTGCCAACGGCAATAGCCCCAAGGCCCTGACAAGGGGTCAGCCTCCTTGTGTCAGGGGATATCAGGGCACGCCGTCGGCCATCCGCCCTATCGGCCATCCAAAGGAGTGACCGACGTGCCAGCTCATAGGTCGTGCATCGCCACCTCATCACATTGATTTGCCGGCTCAAAGGCATATCTGTGGCGCCTGCGCATGCTAGCTCCAGGCGCAGGCGCTTGAGAAGTGGGCAGCAAGGGGCGAGATACTCGCGACCTCGAAATTTCCGCGGCGCGTTTTTTAGCTAAACTACATGCTTTGGGTTCCTCGTCTTTCTTTTTACTTTACTCTTTGTTCACTCTTGTTTTCCTTTTCCTTTCTCGAATCTAGGGGCACGGGCCTGGGGCACGGGGCATCAGTCATGTCTGTGGCGGAGGGAGGAAGAGAACAATGAGCTCTTAGTGGTTATCGTACATTTGTGATAACGGGCATCCAGCGGTATGGGTCGTTTCTGACATCGAAAAACAACCGGAATCTATCTATCTATCAATCCCTGCTCCGATCTTTCTGCGTTAGGATCTGGGTAACTATTAAAGTTGCGTTGTTAGGACGGGGTTCAGGGCTTACCTGGCAAGGAACCGCGAGCATTTCCCTGCTGATCTGGCACATTTCCACCACAAACTCTACTCTTTCATCTCCCCCACCCCCGTCAATTTTCAACGTCGCATATTCCACCCTACTTTCTGCCTCCTACGCTCAGCTCTCTCTTTGCGCTCCACTATCTGGCAATGTCTTGGCCCCCACCAAAAATTAAGCTGTGCTCCCTTACCCCAGCTGGTGTCGTGACCTACTCTTTGCGCTGCGCTCCCTTGCGCTGCTCTAATGAAGTCGGCTTTCTCCTCGCTCTTCTGTCATCTTCTTGCACTCTCTGGGCCAAGCCGGTATGGTGCCCAGGATTCTCTTCCCGTCACAGCACTCTCTTCTCCTCCTCCTCCTGCGCTCTCACTCATGCTCGCTCCTTGACTGCTTTTCGGCTTTTCGCTTCAGCCCCCTGTCATGGACCCCCAGGGTCCCGGGGCTGAAGCCCTAAGCTCCCCCCGTGTCTCTCTCCGTTCTCTCTCCGTCTCACCGTTCTCTCTCCATCTGTCTGCCTCTCCTTGCCTCTCTATCATTTGTTTTATGCGCCAGGAGGGGAGTATCCATCTGTCTTGAGCTGTTTGATGAGCCGGGCAAGGAATGCATCAAAACTGCAAGGGTGGGCCGGGAAAGTGGGGCAGTACATGACCATTGGAGAGTAGCCCATGGGGCTCCATGACATACTAACACCATTCAGGCAGATCACACAGGATCCATGTACTGCACAGCTTCCAAGGTCCATGAGCATGTATGGGTGGTGGTTCAGAACTGCAGCATTTATTGCATGTGAGTCAACCATAGCAGCTTGTCGACATAACAGATGCATGGTCCACTGTTGAGGAGTCATGTCAGGCTTGTTGGTCTCGGGTCAGGATCCGATTAGCTGTTGGAGCTTTATGATGTGGGGTGCACACTAATGAGGGGTGCACACAATGTGTAGGGATGTATGTGCTTGTCACTTGTAGGGTTATTCAGTCTCTCAGCAGCCAGGAGCCGTGGGAACTTGTTCTCAAAACCATTCATGACCTTGGTCAAGGATTTGCTGGGTCTGTAGTTGATGACTGGGACAAGGTTCCGGAGGCTGCGAGATTTAAGGAGATTGGCAAATAGGGAGACAGTGTCACCAAAGGTGTTGGTGAACCTCACATGGGATACCCAGTTGTCTTCCTCTGGCCTGCAAGACGTACCATCCTTGTTGGTCCTGGAGGTGCATTCTTGGTGTTCAGCCATCCCATCATCGATCTGGTCAACTTGGTCCATCTGGTGGTCCATGCATCATACCCAACCTAGACCGTCCTGAATTGTGCCTTGAGCTGGGCAAGGGTGGTCTCATGACTGTCGTCTTGGATGGATCCTAGGGCACTAGTAGCTGGTGTGGCAGTTGAGGGCATACCAGTTGGGGTGTTGTGACGAAACGCTCATATGATGATGGGCCCATGACGAGAAGGAGAGAGAGGAGAGCGAACGGGAAATAGGACAGCTGTTTACATTACAGTAAGAAGAAGGACGGAACGACTTCAGCGCCATGCAAGACAGAAACCGGAACCCCAAACCAGGAACCGAACTAACCGACATATCCAACGAACACAGCCAGCTACACCACACACGCGACATGACAAGGCGGAGAGATGCCGTTCTCTCTCAGGTGCTGGACACCACGGAGGGTAATTCTCAAGGTCAGGAACGGGGGCAGTGGAGTGGGTTACCATCATTGCAAAGACAGGGAAGCATGGCACTTGGACTAGTTCATAGTCAAAGTCAAAGCACTCATTTGGGATCATTCTTCTCCCCCATAGGTTGACTGAACCCGGGCTTTCTGATGGCTGTGGATCTCCATGTGGGGGTCTGCAGGACGAGGGTAGATAGGGACAGGAAGGTGCAGGTTTTAATGCAAGTTCTTTACAACGGTGTAAGCACGATAGCGGAGAAGATGCTATTAAGCGCGACAGGCGCAATCATATAGAAATAGAGATGTGTACTGCAAGGTACTGCAGTCACGTGCAGGCCACAGCTAGCCTGTGGCCTGACGGCAGGCAACACGGGACCAGGAGGGAACTGGTACCGGTGTGCACTATGCTAACTCAGAGACTTATATATAAATTAGTCAATAACATCCCCCCCAATTCAAGGTATTCTTTAACTAAATCATTCCTGGAATTAACTGAGGGGCATAAGAAAATTAAGTAGTAAGTACTATATAGTAAAGGGAGGTAGAGAAGTCAGTACATGGAGCAGGGACTTGGATAAATGATTTATTCAAGTTGAGGCAGAGAGGAAGGGGTTTCATCTTGTAGAGTCTCGGGGTTAATCTACTAGGCTAGCAGATCTATGGGTAAGTTACTCATAATAAATCTTGCAGTGAGGCTGCAGGCTTAGGCTGCAGGGAGGCTGCAAAGGGGTGAATTTAAACTGCAGAAAAGGTGCAGGCTAGGGTGCTGTGAAGCTGCTGTGAAGCTGGAGGGAAACTGCAGATATGCTGCAGGCTATATGGCAGAGAAGCTGCTTAGGAAACTGAAAAAAGAGGGAAGCTCCCAGACTTGGATAAAGCTTGGGGAGATAGCCTAGGTTACGAGATAGGTGCATGATTCGAGACTAAAGGCTTAGTTTTAGACAGGATGTATGTACTAGTCCCCCCATAATTTGGGTCAAGAGCTGAAGGGCTGTAACCTAAATTTGAAAGTTGCAGACATCATGTTGAAATACCATGTGAAAATCTAGATAAAAGGGTGTACTGCCTGTTGTCAGTACATGGGGCAGTACATTCGGCATACAGTTTAATAAATTCTAGAGTGTTCAAGGCTAAGGAACAACATGGGCAGCTCAAAGTCTGATCTAGTTTACTAGGTGCCTGACAGAGTGGGGAAGGCATCCAGGGCAAGCTGGTTGCAGACTTGGGCTAGGAACTCATCAAATGATTTGGTAGCCAGGTTTGGTGGGACAAGGATGTTGATGAAAGTGAAGTCCATGGGGCTCCAGTCCATACTGAGATGGTTGACACACAATACTTTTCCTCCACGGTAGGCACAGCTCCTGGGGTCCATGATCATCTTGGGTCTGAATGAGAGGGCATATACATGGGCATTGGTCATGGCTGCCTGGAGGCAGATGGCCCACTGTAAGGTGAGTCTGGCTGCAGTAGAGACAGTGGGGTAGGCTTGTACCATCTGTTGGAGCCTGCTAGTGTGCTTGAGGACAGGGGCATAAGCTTCAGATGGCTCTCTGTGCATAGGTCTGTAGGGAAACTTTCCTTTCTCAGATGTCAGCAGGGTTGGGAATCTGGTGGTGAAGGTAGTGATGAGTTGGGAGAGTGGAGGCCTGGGCTTAATATGGAAGGATGGTGGAGCAGGCTTGTTGTTCAGTTGGTGTAGGGTACATCCGAACCTGGTAAGGCTGAGTGTTGAGTTGTTGGAGAAGTGGATGTGGTCGACATTCTGGTTGACTTCTCCAAGTGGGATCCCAATATCAGGTGAGCTGTTCTGGAGGATCCACTGTTGCCAGGTGGTTGCTGAGGCTATATCAGATGGCTTGAGTGGTCCCTCACCATCTATGGGGCCATCATACTCTTCATAGTTGGTCCTGATCTGGTCACTGAAAAGTTCCATCTCTGCTCTGGCTGGTAGCAGGGTCAGGTTATCCAGATGGTCATGGAGATAAGGGGTAGGTGAGATGATTCGCAGGAGACGACGTTGCCGAGTGGATGGAGAGATAGTGGGGATGTCACGTGGGTCACCAACCTGCTGATTTTCTGATAGAAGCTTGGAAACCTTTGCACGTTCTGCCATGAGCCGGGAGTAGACCTCTGGTGTTACCAGGTCAGGGATTCCTTCCATGTCACTGTCGCTGTCAGTCTCTTCAAGGCAGTTCTCTGAAGTGGAGGGGGTGTTATGGCAATGGAAGGAGGGGATGTTAGTTCCAGCAGGTTCTTCATGGGCACTGTGGGCAGTCTCATGAGTGGGTGGGCACTGCCCTTTCTCAGAGTCAGTGTGGGATGTAGATGGCTCAGGAGCAGGGGCAAAGTCTTGGAAATTTTGATCAGCCCTACTGGGGGCAGTCTCATGAGTGGGTGGGTACTGCCCTATCTCAGAGCCAGTGTGGGATGTAGGTGGCTCAGGAGCAGGGGCAAAGTCTTGGAAATCTTGATCAGCCCTACTGGGGGCAGTCTCATGAGTGGGTGGGTACTGCCCTGTCTCCAAGCCAGTGTGGGATGATGTAGCTTTGGTAACCATCATAATAATGTAGGCAGTGGTTGGTCCACTGGGGTGGTCACTGTGGGTAGCTGGGGAGATTTGAGTGAGGTAGAGACCATGCCTTTTGGAGTTTTGGGGCATGTTAGGAGTAGCTTGGTGCCAGACTTGTTAGGTATGAAGATAGTGGCTTTGGTCTTGGACAGGTGGACTTGGAGATCTGGGCACAGGTTGGTGGCTGCATGGATGCTAATGATGTTGGTCATTTTGCAGTCAGCAAGGAGTACACCATTCAGGATGATCAGTGCTTTGTCATGGCCCTTGATCTTGGCCTTCCCTATCTGCCTGCAGAGGATAGGTGGAGATCCTTGGTCTGCCAATTGCAGCCTAATGGGCTGTGGGAGATCCTGAATGTAATGCAGATAGGAGGTGTTACTTGTGGCATGGAAGTGGGCTGCAGTGTTTATGATCCATTCTTTCTGTAGTGCTGCCTGGAAAACTCCTTCATCATCATCATCATCATCTATATTGCAATCATCATCAGCACTCATGTGCCCAAAGAATGTTTTGTCAGCCAGGGGTTCGTATGGGAGGGGAAATGATACAGACTTGCCTCTGGTTGATGCAGCAAAACTCATGGGCTGTGGAGTGTCTTCATTCAGTGCCAGAGAGAGAAAGTTATGCTCATCATCCTCACTGTCAGAGTTGGAGGTGGGGGTGGAGTGGTCACCATCAGCAACGTGGGCATGGCGTCTTCTGCTTTGGCTCCTTCTAGGTCTTGGTCTCCTGTCACTTCTCCAGTGGGATGAGGACTTCTTCTTGTCAGAGTCCTTGTCGTCACCTGATCTCTCCTTGGGAGGTGACTTTGATCCATTGTCAGCACCATCAGAGTCAATCAGTCAACTGGCTTAAAAGCCAGATCAGTGTCCTCGCTGATGCATTCCCTGGAGCTGTGTCCTGCTCCTCCACAGTTCCAGCAGTTCATCTTCTTGTTGATGTCTCTTCTGTCTCTCTGGAGGACTCTGGTGTTGGCGTTGTAGGGTCTTCTGTACCTGTAGGCTGCTGCAACCAACTCAGCTTCCTCTGGAGATGGGGCGGGGTCAACATTATTTACCAAGCACCACTGATTCATCTTAGTTTGGAGGATGGCAAAGGTAGTGACTTCATCAGGGTTGAACTTGTTGATGTATCCATCATATTCAGGACGAGAATTGAGTCCCTTGACAATGAGATTGAGGAATGTGGGGACAGAGCAGATGGGAGTCCCTTGGATATGGGGGAGTTGGGAGTACAAATCATATGCTATGGAGAGGTAAGTCTGCAGTGATTCATGACCAGACATGGTGAGAGCATAGAGACTTGTGACAGTTGTTAGCACACGGGGTGATAACGTGGGGTGATACTGTCTGAGATTGAAAACACGGGGTGATAAATACGAGAACGGGGTGATAAACTGGGCCAAGATAGCATTATGTAATTAATCCAAATATAAACCAAAAATATCGTATCTATGGATAAAAATTGAATTGCATTAATCCGCGGATTAATGTAATTCAATTTTTATCCATAGATACGATATTTTTGGTTTATATTTGGATTAATTACATAATGCTATCTTGGCCCAGTTTATCACCCCGTTCTCGTATTTATCACCCCGTGTTTTCAATCTCAGACAGTATCACCCCACGTTATCACCCCGTGTAATTTGGCCCAAATTTCGAAAATGTCATCTCACCGCGTCGGGTGTCGAGCACGGTGTGATACCGACGCGTATCTAACACAAATCCGATGTATATCTAACACAAATCTAATTCGGATCTATCCTAAAACTGTCTGTACGGGGGCGAATTCTGGTTTGTTAGCGCGCATTGAATGAGTCGCAGTTCGACAGAGAGAGATTCGAGTTTGTATGGCTGTAATCTGTAAGAATTTTGCGTGGTTTACACTCGTTTTCGAAGCGCACACGAAACACTTGTCGTTGATTAAAGCCGCATTGAGTCTTACGCAACCGAATTCACTGTGGTCCGGTCCTCCAAAGAAACAGTATGATCTCAAGCAGGCTTCTGCTTGACAACACTATGGGAATTCTGAAGGGGGGGATCGCGGGCACCGCGTAGCGGAGCAGTGGAATTCAGATGCTGGTATCAAGCAGGATTCTGCTTGGACACCCCTTTTGGTTTTATTAAGGGGGAAGCACGGGAATTCCTGTCCCGAATGACTTCTGCGACGAAGACTTCTTTCTTCGACTTACACGAAACTTGAAAAATGTGAATCTTTTGCCTAGCACCCAATTCCCGGCCTTTTTCATTAAGGATGACTTTTGAAAAGTCCCGAGTTCTGTACCCGGTGCTTTGGCATTCAAAAACGTAGTAAAATGGCCCGGTGGAAGGTTGTGAAGACATGATTATTCTGTGTAGTAATTCAAATATAAAAAAATAATTATCGCGTTGGGGGTCACATTGCCTTCAAACTCGAGTGTTTGCTTGTGAAATCCGGTAGTATCCATGTCAGTTGTGTTGATGTCAACCTGCACAAATACTTTATGAACACGACTGATACTCAAAAGAAAGCGGTGTATATCAAGCAGACTTCTGCTTGACAACCCTAGTGATTTTCTGAAGGGAGGAGCGCGGGCACCGCGGAGCGGTGCAAAGGGATCGAGCTGCTGACTCACTGTCTGAATATATCTACTTAAGAAACAATCATCAGAATTTATAAACAATGATTGACAAGTCTCTACTACTTATCTTCATCGGTACCTTCGCTCTTATTTACATTCGACTGAAGACTGAGCGCGCTCGAAAGAAGGCAGATGCTGCTCGAGTGAATAGCCTGGAGACTGAGATTGAGACTGAGCGCGCTCGACAGAAGGCAGATGCTGCTCGAGTGAATAGATTGGAGATTGAGCTTGAGAATGCTCGACTGAAGATTGAGATTGAGAATGCTCGAATGAAGAGTGAGCTTGAGACTGAGCGCTCAGAAGCGCTTGAGAAGCAACTGAGGTACGAGCTGTCAAGCATGACTATCGAGCAATGGAATTCCCTGAACGATCATGACAGGCGTCTCAATGAGGATCTTTGCAAACAATACGGAATCCCCTTCCCCAACATGCAGGAGTCGTCCGACCCAGATTCAACCGAACAGGATGGCGAACGAACCCTATGCTAATTTTTAATTTCAGAATTTAGAGCCTCCGGAACGACTCATACAAATTCAAAAAGACACTCCCTGGAGTGTCACATGGACAAGGAGCGGGACAAGGAGAAGAATGTGCGGATGCAACTGGTTACAATATAGCTCTCAATCAATATATCTCCATCTCTATCTCCATCCCCCACCTCATCAACCTCCAGCCCCACCCGCCGCCATGCTAAGTGGGCATACACCACAGTTACAGGCTCCGAATGTAGTCGAGTGATCGACTGTCAAAACTGCATTTGCAGGGCAATCCCTGCAATTCACCAGCAAAGGGAGCGGCATACCAAACATCTCCAGAATTAGGACACGAAAATCTGGAGATGACGAGTGCTTCAAATCTCGCAGTCGAACCCCTTCTCTGTCGACATCCTCACCACCATCCTCGTCGATGATGCAAAAGTTGCCATGCTTTATGTACGGCAAACTTCCTACATACTCGAACTCCATGCACATTTCAGTTCGGAGCCGAATCTTGATAGACCCTTTCTCCTTCATAGCCATCTTCAGTGCCTGCGAACATGGGTGGATGTTTGGTCAGCTCATGCTTTCGCAGCCAGCACAATCTTCGCAATCAATTACTGGATAATGCTTTCGCAGGTGGAGCCATAGAGCTAGCAAGCCAGCGCAATCCGAACGCGAACTTCGCAAATACTAGCAGCAATGAAAGTAACCATGACTGGATAATGCTTTCGCAGGTGGAGCAATAGAGCTAGCAAGCCTCGCAAATACTAGCAGCCATGAAAGTAACCATGACTGGATAATGCTTTCGCAGGTGGAGACATAGAGCTAGCAAGCCAGCGCAATCCAAACTCGAACTTCGCAAATACTAGCAGCCATGAAAGTAACCATGACTGGATAATGCTTTCGCAGGTGGAGCCATAGAGCTAGCAAGCCTCGCGAATACTAGCAGCAATGAAAGTAACCATGACTAGATCTCGATGACTGCTACTATTGAACTCACCCTCGGAATCAGCTTTCGGAGTTCGCTGGATGCTCCCTAACACACTGAGTTCACCCTCGGAATTAGCTTTCGGATTTCGCTGGATACACACTGAGTTCGTGAGAGAAGAATTGGAGAACTTCGGTACTTGGTGAAGATTGACATGGCTGGTGTGTGTGTGGCTTGGCCTGGGTGTGGCGTGGCCTGGGTGTGGCGTGGCCAGGGTTCGTATTTTTCGAGGCGCATGGGGACACGTGTCGGATATGACTTGTTTACACACGTGGTTCGATACGCATGGGGACGTGTCGTCTCAAGCAGACTTCTGCTTGACAACTATGTCGGGAGTATGAAAGATGAATCGCGGGACCCACGGAGTGGGGCAGGGGAATTCAGTTGAGGACTCGTGTGAAGCTTCGAGGCGCGCGAAAACACATTGGATTACGCGTTGATCGAGAGTTGGGACGCGCGTCATCATGCGGATTTAGTCGACGACAAGGGTTTCGTGTGCGCCTCAAACAAACGAGTGTAAGAAACGCAAAATACGTACAGATTACAGCAAAATACGTACAGATTACGTGTGTCATGAATGTACGGACGGGGGTCTGCGACAGCCGCCATGGTATGTGTGTGAGCGAATATTATGGACGGGGGGATGCGAAAGCCGTCGTGTGTCATGTAAGGATGCGGGGGGGGGCGGTCTATTTTGTGAGTGTGTGTGGGTGTTCCATCATCATGCACCTGTGTGTGTGGGTCGGGTCTGTCTGTCTGAGAGGAGAGAAAAAATACATTGATTGCCGGAGCTGACTGAGGTACAATCAATGTGTAGAGTTGACAGGTGATGGGTACTTGGAACCCTCCCTATATAATGTAATTATACCGACATACATCTACTTCATTTTACATACAATATATATATAACTATACATAACTTGTAATCTAATCACTACCTATATGGTTTACGGTAATATCAGCTGCTGAACCTTATAACAATTAAGGGGGCTCTCATTACGAGTTGAGTGGCGACCAAACGAACCCACAACGGACTTTCGTTGGCAGACAGAAGGCGTAGGTCGTAGAAAACATTACATTGATTGCCGGAGCTGACTGAGGTACAGTACAATCAATGTGTAGAGTTGACAGGTGATGGGTACTTGGAACCCTCCCTATATAATGTAATTATACCGACATACATCTACTTCATTTTACATACAATATATATATAACTATACATAACTTGTAATCTAATCACTACCTATATGGTTTACGGTAATATCAGCTGCTGAACCTTATAACAATTAAGGGGGCTCTCATTACGAGTTGAGTGGCGACCAAACGAACCCACAACGGACTTTCGTTGGCAGGCAGAAGGCGTAGGTCGTAGAAAACATTACATTGATTGCCGGAGCTGACTGACGTACAGTACAATCAATGTGTAGAGTTGACAGGTGATGGGTACTTGGAACCCTCCCTATATAATGTAATTATACCGACATACATCTACTTCATTTTACATACAATATATATATAACTATACATAACTTGTAATCTAATCACTACCTATATGGTTTACGGTAATATCAGCTGCTGAACCTTATAACAATTAAGGGGGCTCTCATTACGAGTTGAGTGGCGACCAAACGAACCCACAACGGACTTTCGTTGGCAGACAGAAGGCGTAGGTCGTAGAAAACATTACATTGATTGCCGGAGCTGACTGAGGTACAGTACAATCAATGTGTAGAGTTGACAGGTGATGGGTACTTGGAACCCTCCCTATATAATGTAATTATACCGACATACATCTACTTCATTTTACATACAATATATATATAACTATACATAACTTGTAATCTAATCACTACCTATATGGTTTACGGTAATATCAGCTGCTGAACCTTATAACAATTAAGGGGGCTCTCATTACGAGTTGAGTGGCGACCAAACGAACCCACAACGGACTTTCGTTGGCAGACAGAAGGCGTAGGTCGTAGAAAACATTACATTGATTGCCGGAGCTGACTGAGGTACAGTACAATCAATGTGTAGAGTTGACAGGTGATGGGTACTTGGAACCCTCCCTATATAATGTAATTATACCGACATACATCTACTTCATTTTACATACAATATATATATAACTATACATAACTTGTAATCTAATCACTACCTATATGGTTTACGGTAATATCAGCTGCTGAACCTTATAACAATTAAGGGGGCTCTCATTACGAGTTGAGTGGCGACCAAACGAACCCACAACGGACTTTCGTTGGCAGGCAGAAGGCGTAGGTCGTAGAAAACATTACATTGATTGCCGGAGCTGACTGAGGTACAGTACAATCAATGTGTAGAGTTGACAGGTGATGGGTACTTGGAACCCTCCCTATATAATGTAATTATACCGACATACATCTACTTCATTTTACATACAATATATATATAACTATACATAACTTGTAATCTAATCACTACCTATATGGTTTACGGTAATATCAGCTGCTGAACCTTATAACAATTAAGGGGGCTCTCATTACGAGTTGAGTGGCGACCAAACGAACCCACAACGGACTTTCGTTGGCAGACAGAAGGCGTAGGTCGTAGAAAACATTACATTGATTGCCGGAGCTGACTGAGGTACAGTACAATCAATGTGTAGAGTTGACAGGTGATGGGTACTTGGAACCCTCCCTATATAATGTAATTATACCGACATACATCTACTTCATTTTACATACAATATATATATAACTATACATAACTTGTAATCTAATCACTACCTATATGGTTTACGGTAATATCAGCTGCTGAACCTTATAACAATTAAGGGGGCTCTCATTACGAGTTGAGTGGCGACCAAACGAACCCACAACGGACTTTCGTTGGCAGACAGAAGGTGTAGGTCGTAGAAAACATTACATTGATTGCCGGAGCTGACTGAGGTACAGTACAATCAATGTGTAGAGTTGACAGGTGATGGGTACTTGGAACCCTCCCTATATAATGTAATTATACCGACATACATCTACTTCATTTTACATACAATATATATATAACTATACATAACTTGTAATCTAATCACTACCTATATGGTTTACGGTAATATCAGCTGCTGAACCTTATAACAATTAAGGGGGCTCTCATTACGAGTTGAGTGGCGACCAAACGAACCCACAACGGACTTTCGTTGGCAGGCAGAAGGCGTAGGTCGTAGAAAACATTACATTGATTGCCGGAGCTGACTGAGGTACAGTACAATCAATGTGTAGAGTTGACAGGTGATGGGTACTTGGAACCCTCCCTATATAATGTAATTATACCGACATACATCTACTTCATTTTACATACAATATATATATAACTATACATAACTTGTAATCTAATCACTACCTATATGGTTTACGGTAATATCAGCTGCTGAACCTTATAACAATTAAGGGGGCTCTCATTACGAGTTGAGTGGCGACCAAACGAACCCACAACGGACTTTCGTTGGCAGGCAGAAGGCGTAGGTCGTAGAAAACATTACATTGATTGCCGGAGCTGACTGAGGTACAGTACAATCAATGTGTAGAGTTGACAGGTGATGGGTACTTGGAACCCTCCCTATATAATGTAATTATACCGACATACATCTACTTCATTTTACATACAATATATATATAACTATACATAACTTGTAATCTAATCACTACCTATATGGTTTACGGTAATATCAGCTGCTGAACCTTATAACAATTAAGGGGGCTCTCATTACGAGTTGAGTGGCGACCAAACGAACCCACAACGGACTTTCGTTGGCAGACAGAAGGCGTAGGTCGTAGAAAACATTACATTGATTGCCGGAGCTGACTGAGGTACAGTACAATCAATGTGTAGAGTTGACAGGTGATGGGTACTTGGAACCCTCCCTATATAATGTAATTATACCGACATACATCTACTTCATTTTACATACAATATATATATAACTATACATAACTTGTAATCTAATCACTACCTATATGGTTTACGGTAATATCAGCTGCTGAACCTTATAACAATTAAGGGGGCTCTCATTACGAGTTGAGTGGCGACCAAACGAACCCACAACGGACTTTCGTTGGCAGACAGAAGGTGTAGGTCGTAGAAAACATTACATTGATTGCCGGAGCTGACTGAGGTACAGTACAATCAATGTGTAGAGTTGACAGGTGATGGGTACTTGGAACCCTCCCTATATAATGTAATTATACCGACATACATCTACTTCATTTTACATACAATATATATATAACTATGCATAACTTGTAATCTAATCACTACCTATATGGTTTACGGTAATATCAGCTGCTGAACCTTATAACAATTAAGGGGGCTCTCATTACGAGTTGAGTGGCGACCAAACGAACCCACAACGGACTTTCGTTGGCAGACAGAAGGCGTAGGTCGTAGAAAACATTACATTGATTGCCGGAGCTGACTGAGGTACAGTACAATCAATGTGTAGAGTTGACAGGTGATGGGTACTTGGAACCCTCCCTATATAATGTAATTATACCGACATACATCTACTTCATTTTACATACAATATATATATAACTATACATAACTTGTAATCTAATCACTACCTATATGGTTTACGGTAATATCAGCTGCTGAATCTTATAACAATTAAGGGGGCTCTCATTACGAGTTGAGTGGCGACCAAACGAACCCACAACGGACTTTCGTTGGCAGACAGAAGGCGTAGGTCGTAGAAAACATTACATTGATTGCCGGAGCTGACTGAGGTACAGTACAATCAATGTGTAGAGTTGACAGGTGATGGGTACTTGGAACCCTCCCTATATAATGTAATTATACCGACATACATCTACTTCATTTTACATACAATATATATATAACTATACATAACTTGTAATCTAATCACTACCTATATGGTTTACGGTAATATCAGCTGCTGAATCTTATAACAATTAAGGGGGCTCTCATTACGAGTTGAGTGGCGACCAAACGAACCCACAACGGACTTTCGTTGGCAGACAGAAGGCGTAGGTCGTAGAAAACATTACATTGATTGCCGGAGCTGACTGAGGTACAGTACAATCAATGTGTAGAGTTGACAGGTGATGGGTACTTGGAACCCTCCCTATATAATGTAATTATACCGACATACATCTACTTCATTTTACATACAATATATATATAACTATACATAACTTGTAATCTAATCACTACCTATATGGTTTACGGTAATATCAGCTGCTGAACCTTATAACAATTAAGGGGGCTCTCATTACGAGTTGAGTGGCGACCAAACGAACCCACAACGGACTTTCGTTGGCAGGCAGAAGGCGTGTGCTTGACGAGAGGACTGGTGTATGAGGCACATGGCATTGCACAAGCAAGTCATCGAGGGCACCGACAAACAGAAGCATTCATCAATCAAACCACATCTTCTCGCGCATGGCATCGAGGACGTCCTTAATACAGAAATAGTAAACAGCCCCAGTGTTGGTGCGATTCTTGGAGATGCCCCTCAAGCCCAGGTTCTTAGTATCATCACGCACGAGCTTGGACATCTTGAGACCAAACTTGATCAAGTTGGTTTCATGCTTATCAGAAGCACGGATCGTGGATAGCCAGTCATTGAACTGGTCGAACAAGGTCTCCGCCTTGATGCTCACAGAGGGAGAATAATCGATGATACTGTCGACCACGTTGTCATACTCGACGCTCAGACCCTGGATCATGTGCAAGATGAATTGGTGCTCGTACGGAAGATTCATGGAGACCATTTGCGACATGTAGGTGGTTGCAGGCCTAGACCGTATCCATTCGACGCCCTTGATGTCCCTTGCCATCAAGAACTTGTAAAACGCGACTCTGGACTCTGCATCGTCGATCAGCCCCGAAAGGTGGTTGAAGTACTCAGTGTTACCCTTCAGCACAGACGATGTCTCGATAATGACATACCTTCGGTTATCAGGATTCACTCGGAGGCAGTTGTCGTTGTTGGTGGTGAAGATGAAGCGAGAAAAACACTGCATGGTGTATGCATTGACTCCTTTGGACTCGCATTCAAACTGATCACATGTGATCATGTCCTTGATGACATCGTTGGCTGCAAAGTTATCATGTCCATTGGACTCATTGACGACGATGAGGAAACGCCCCTCACGTTGGCGATTGAAGCGACCATAGAGCGTGTTTGCCGGTGTTGCAGTTTGCAGGAACTTGTCGGCGCCCACCATCGCCCTCAAAAGGTCGGTGGCACGATTCTTGCCGACGCCCTCCTCGCCCTTGAGTAAGATTGCCACCCCGGTCTTCTGAGCAGGTTGTTGGAAGATTTGCGCGATCCAGTTCAGGATGTAATCCGTGCACTCCTGGTTATTGCCACACAACGTGTGAAGGAAATCGATGAAGGCCTCGACCGAGGGATGGTCGGCCATGACTGAATCATCATGTGACGACACATCGCGTTCGACTTCGAAACCGTTCCAAATATTGTAGACATTGCCTCCAACCTCGATAGGGGGCGGCATGAGCTTCATGTCATCATACTTGCGGATAGATGTGCCTTTGATCCACCTCGGAATGAATGGTTGTGTCCGGCTTACCGAAACGCTCCCAGAGTCGCGCAACGTAATGTCGACATATCCCAAGTGACAAAACGCCTCTTGCAGAGTCTTCTCAGATGTGACATGGCGGATACCTTGCCCATCGATGCGCACGTACACGACCTGGTTGATGATCTTGAACGCCAACTTTTCCCAATTGCATTTGACTTCATCATAGCTGAGAAGCTCAGATCCGTTCATCCAATCCTCATATTCTGCATTATTGGAGGTATCTTGAAGGGGAGGGGGGGTCGTCCAATGCGGAGAGGGTGACAAAGGCTTGACTGCGAGTTTGATGGTATAGCCGGTGCGTCGACTCACTCCAGTTTCCAAGAGAAGAAGCAAGTCATCATCAGGAATGGGCATGCAACCACACTTGTCCACTAAGATGCCGTCGTAGATGATGCCGCCAACACTGTAATGATGACCATGCACTTCGTGCACGAGTGCTGAAACACATTCGTGTTCGATGCTCTGCAAGAAAAGGGCGATAAAAGTGGCCAAAGGGTCGCCGGAATTTGAGAGCTCAGAACCAAACGAGACAGGAGTACACGCGGACCGGCTTTTAACCATCTGGCCGATCATCTCAACTTCTGAAATGGGCAAATCCATCAAATTGGTTGCCACCTCGCGGAGCTCTTTCTTGAGGGCGTGGATCCAGACAGGCACAAGATTACGATCAACTTCTAGACCACAGTCAGTCGTCCACGCATCCACGCTGCCCAAAAAAATGAGGCGGATGAAGAGATTCTTCGCGTCTTCGCGAGTGACACCACATGCATCCATGACCTCGGTGAGAGAAGCTTCACGATCGGTGACATAGCGATCCAAGAGTGGTGATTTTATCTTGTATTGCTGGCACTTTTGGGACAAGAAACTAGGTTGGCAATTGACCATGTCCACATCCCAGTACAAATTGCCAGCGAGCACAGCACGGGCCTCCCGCCCCATCCTCACATACGGAACAGCGGACACGCCGGTCGCATCAACACGACTTTTCATGCGACCATATCCATCCTGGGACTCGTGCATATAATAACGAACCGGAACGTAGCCTCCCAAGGAACGGGCGACCATGCACGTGCTCGCGATTTGTTTCCACTTATCACGGTCATTGATCTTGAGATCCACCATGCCATGGGAGTCCAAGAGGGAGTCAACTTTGGAGAGGTCAACCTTTTCGTGCAAGTAAAAGACCTCATGCTCGGAAGAAGATGGACGCTTGTTCACAGGAGGACTACGACTCAAACGGAGACCAGAAGGAATACTACTGATAGTAGAAAGACTGGTGGTGGAGCCTGACCCCATTTGTGATGGGTTTAGTGTTACCTTGTGACATGTTAGTGACATGTTGTTTTACTACAGTCGACGGAATACTAAAATGAAACATGAAGATTTATAAAGCAGACTCCTGCTTTAACGACAACTCTATTGGTTTCTGAAGGCAGAGGATTGGATTGGATTCATTTGATGACTCGCGTACACCATCACTGTAACACTTGGGCTTGCAACAACAAGCCCAAAATACAATAATCACCCACAATTTCCTTATATGAGACTTTGCCAAAAAAGGGAACTAACGGATGAGGAAGACCCGGTAAAGTAATCGCAAACGGTGATCACATGTCAAGCAGAGGCCTGCTAGACAATATATCTCGTATATCGATAGGGGAATCGCGGGCCCCACGGAGTGGGGCAGGGGAATTGAGCTGCAGAAACCAAGTGTGTCATGTCAAGGCATCAATCAATCATCACACGCAAAACTGTGGAAAACTGTCGCATCCACACCGTCCGTCCATTCATGACACGCGGCGGCTTGAGAAGGCCACACTGGAAATTGATCGTCATTGATTGTAGCATAACAACAACACGGCGGACTCTTATCAATGCCAGCACACCTCACAGACACTTCTTATTATTCATTCGCGGTACCGGATACAGATGTCATCAAGGAAATTCGTTTGCGAAGTTGAGGGATGCAACGCTGCATTCGCTAGTATTGGTAAGTTGACTATACACACAAGAACGCATACCGGAGAAAAACCATTTACATGCGATTTTGAGGGATGTGGTGCTGCATTTTCTGCTCCTTGTAATTTGACCACACATAAAAGAATGCATACAGGAGAGAAACCATTTACATGCGGTTTTGAGGGATGTGGTGCTGCATTTGCTTCTGCTGGTAATTTGACTAAACACAAAAGGACGCATACAGGAGAGAAGCCATTTACATGCGGTTTCGAGGGATGTCGTGCTGCATTTTCTGAAAATGGTTCTTTGACTAAACACAAAAGGACGCATACAGGAGAGAAACCATTTACATGCGGTTTTGAGGGATGTGGTGCTGCATTTGCTGTTAGTAGTGATTTGACCACACACAAAAGGACACATACAGGAGAGAAACCATTTACATGCGACTTTGAGGGGTGTGGTGCTGCATTTGCTGTTAGTGGTAATTTGACCACACACAAAAGGACACATACAGGAGAGAAACAATATGTATGCGACTTTGAGGGGTGTGGTGCTGCATTTGCTGTTAGTGGTAATTTGACCACACACAAAAGGACGCATAATGGAGAGAAACCATTTACATGCAATTTTGAGGGATGTGGTGCTGCATTTTCTGGTATTGGTAATTTGACTAAACACAAAAGGACGCATACAGGAGAGAAACCATTTACATGCGATTTTAAGGGATGCAACGCTGCATTTTCTGTTAGTGGTAATTTGACTAAACACAAAAGGACGCATACAGGAGAGAAACAATATGTATGTGACTTTGAGGGATGTGGTGCTGCATTTTCTGTAAATGGTTCTTTGACGATACACAAAAGGAAGCATACAGGAGAGAAACCATTTACATGCGATTTTGATGGATGCAACGCTGCATTTTCTCAAAGTAGTGGCTTGACTAAACACAAAAGGACGCATACAGTCGAGTATCACCAGCGGAAGAAAATAGAAGAACAAAAGGTTGCCAAGTTGTTAGAAAATCATGGCATTGATTTCAAAAGAGAACACCAAGTAGACTTTAGCTGTATGGGATCTACATTCGCAAGGATAGATTTCGCGATTGTCAAAGACGGGGTCGCTATTTTTCTAGAGGTCGATGAGAATCAACATAAATTCGGTGGACACTCGGTTGCTTGTGACATGAAAAGGATGGCTAACATTTACGAGGCCCTGGTCTTCGATGACAACACACTGCCATTGTATTTCATTCGGTATAATCCGCATGCATACATGGTTGGTGGTGAACTACAGAAAACAAAGACGGTAGCTCGTCAACAATGCTTAGTGGATGTCCTAAACGCCATCAGTTATCTAACTGTCAAACGAATGAACATACTTTACATGTATTTTGATTGTGATACACTGGTGGATGGAAACACTCGATTGTCGGTTCACACGGATCCAGAGTATCACGAGACAATGAAGAAGTGCTGTCTATACCCCGTGCATTAATTAGTAGTTACATCAAAATTATTTTTATATAACCACCGAGGGTTCAAGTAGACTCCTGCTCGACAAAAAACATTTTTGGTTTCTGAAAGGGATGTTCTGAGAAGTGCATCGGCAATAATGACGAGTTTAGTGAAAATGCAGCGGCGGTCGAACAAATCTCAGATGTGATCGTTACCATGCAGGAGAGCGTTCGGCGTGACATTCAGGGACCTCATCCCTGGGGAGAGCGAAACCGCGACGCTGCGGCAATGCGACCAAACCATGAAGGAGAAACTGAAGTCGCCAGAGGGCCAGTCGGCTCTGTTTGCCTGGCTGGTCGAGGGCGCGGTGGCGTGGTATGGTGGGACGGAGAGCCTGAAGGCCATGGCGCCAACGAAGGTGTCAGAGTTCACCAGAAAGTACCTGGCTGAGCAGGATACTGTGCAAGCATTCCTCACCGACAACTGCGAGTTGGGGAAAACATTCAGGGAGTCAAGTGTTGCATTGTTCGATATGTATTGCGAGGTAAGTGGCGAGAATCAATCAAAAAAACCATGGTTCATCGGGCAGATGAAGAAGAAGGGGTTTCAGAAAAAGGCGATTCGAATCGGAAGGGAGGGGACACAACAGGGATATATGGGATTGCGGCTACGACATGATGATGGTGATAATGGTGGTGCACTCACGACTCACGCAAGTGAAGAGGAATAAGATGATGCACACACACGCATAGCGGCGGCTTTTGCAGTTTCGGGGATCGTCGGGCCTTTTATCATGTCCGGCGATCGATTGATTGATTGTACGTACCGCCGCCAGCACTACACAGGATTCAGGTGAGGGGGGGGGGCTTAGGCCACAACAACGTTTACACTCGTGTTTCGAGGAACGGAGACCGACCACTCTCATCAAGGACGGCGGCATCTGTCGAGGCGAGGCGAGTCGAGTCGAGTCGAGTCGAGTCACATCACATCACATGGCGACCTCTCGTATCACGGCGGAAACTGTCGAGTCGAGTCGAGTCACATCACATCACATCACATGGCGACCGACCTCTCGCATTACATGACGGCGGAAACTGTCGAGTCGAGTCACATCACATGGCGACCGACCTCTCGCATTACATGACGGCGGAACCTGTGTCGAGTCGAGTCACATCACATGGCGACCGACCTCTCGCATTACATGACGGCGGAACCTGTGTCGAGTCGAGTCACATCACATCACATCACATGGCGACCGACCTCTCGCATTACATGACGGCGGAACCTGTGTCGAGTCGAGGCAAAGATAACAAACAACACTTGGATGAGAACCGTCTCACATTAACACAAGCGGCGGAGCCCCTTTCACCTCCCCACAGCGGAGCGACTGGGGGCGACCGGAGGGGAGCCCCCACAAAGGGTCCGCGAGGAACCGAGCGGGTGGGCGACCGGAGGGGAGCCCACAGTTCACATCAAGCTTGGAAGAAGCGAGATCGTCAGCGGTATCGGAGGACACAAGCAAACGGCGGAAAACTGTCGAATGTATCGGAGGACACAAGATGCGGAACACTGTCGAATGTATCGGAGATGCGGAACACTGTCGAATGTATCGGAGATGCGGAACACTGTCGAATGTATCGGAGGACACAAGATGCGGAACACTGTCGAATGTATCGGAGGACACAAGCAAACGGCGGAAAACTGTCGCATCCACACCGTCAGTCCGTCCGTCCGTCCATTCATGACACACGGATGCGGTGGCGGATCATCGTCCTCGAATGAAGTGTAAACAACCATTTTTCAGCACAGCAAGGCACAGCAAGGCACAGCAAGGCACAGCACAGCACAGCACAGCACAGCACAGCACAGCACAGCACAGCACAGCACAGCACAGCACAGCACAGCACAGCACAGCACAGCACAGCACAGCACAGCACAGCACAGCACAGCACAGCACAGCACAGCACAGCACACTTCACAAAGAATGAGTTCCTTTGACGAAATCAATGAAGATGTATTGGAGATCATTCTAGCCAATGCGATTTCGAACGAATCCCACCTCAAACAAGTGCCTCTCGTTTGCGAAAAGTGGAGATGCGTCACACCCCGGTGTGTCACAAGGATCCACCTAAGACATTATAACAGTTTGGAATACGCATTATCACGCATTTGCAGGCTCAAAGAGTTGAAAATAGGTGTCAATCGTGGGGAATACGTACCCTACCAATCAATGTCGGCTATCGAAGACAAGATCCAAGACATATCGCCGCTGTCCGTCCTCACTGCGTTGGTTCACCTGGACATATCGAACACCTATGTGACCGACATATCGCCACTGTACGGACTCACTTCATTGACGCACCTGGACATATCGAACACCTACGTGGACGAAGACCTATTATCACCTCTGTTTGGACTCACTTCGTTGACGCATCTGAACATGTCGCACACACCTCTGTACAACATACAAGCTCTGTACGGACTCACTTCGTTGATTCACTTGAACATGGCGCACACACTTGTGACCGACATATCACCACTGGCCGCCCTCACTTCGTTGATTCACCTAGACATTTCGCTAATACAAGCAAAACTCAAAGACATATCACCGCTGTCAGGTCTCACTTCGTTGATTCACCTAGATATTTCGCACCTCACGTACGTGGACGAACACCCATTATCAGCGATTTCAGGGCTCAATGCGTTGGTTCACCTCAACATTTCGCATATCGGAAACAAACTAGAAGACATATCAAAGCTGTCCGGACTCACCGAGTTGGTTCATCTGAACATGGCGTACACACGGGTGGGCGAACACCTATTATCACCGCTGGCAGGACTCACTTCGTTGATTCACCTCAACATGGAGGGCACCGACGTGGAATACCTATCATCTCTGTCCGGTATCAATTCGTTGATTCACCTCGACATTTCGCATCTCAAATACAAGCTCGAAGACATCTCACCGGTGTCCGGTATCACTGCGTTGCTTCACCTGAACATGGAGCACACACGTGTACCCTCTATATCACTACTGTCCGGCCTCACTTCGTTGGTTCATCTGAACATGGCGTACACATGTGTGGTCGAAGACCGAGTACCGATGTCCGGCTTCATTGTGTTTTGTCGCCGGAGCAAGGTGCTCGACATATCGCCGCTGGCAGGACTCACTTCATTGGTGCACCTGAACATGAAGGGCACCGACGTGGACGACATATCACCGCTGGCAGGAATCACTTCGTTGGTTCACCTCGACATTTCGAACACCGACGTGGACGACATATCACCGCTGGAAGGACTCACTTCGTTGGTTCACCTGGACATTTCAAACACCGACGTGGACGACAAATCACCGCTGGAAGGACTCACTTCGTTGACGTACTTGAAAAATGGATGGAATGATGTGTAAAATTGTTCAACGGGTCATCCTTAGTAAATGTAGCCGGTATCTACATATGGACTGACAATTCGTCGTATGATGTGACAGCTGTGGATCGCGGTGGACGCGTCTTCAGTCAAGATATCCGCAGCCAGGAAATTGAATAACTTAGTTAACTTAATTAACTGAAGGTGGAACTTTGGAAAAACACTGGAGGTACCGAGTCTACCGTTGACAGATTAGCAACTAAAAAACTATTGTTTTAATAAAAACGAGTGTAAACAACTTTGATCCATACAGGTCTCGGCATTGTTTTGCTGAGTATGTAACGTTCCCCCCGTTCCCCCAGATGGATGTAACGTTCCGTTTTCAGAGGTGTTCATGTGAACACGTTCGTTTTAAATAGGGATTGATGTGAGCCTCCGGCATTCTTCAGTATTTATTTTTTGTTGAAATAATTGTTGTTCCAGAGATGGAGAGTCTTTTCAGAGGTGTTCATGTGAACACGTTTGTTTAAAATAGGGATTGATGTGAGCCTCCGGCATTCTTCAGTATTTCGTAAAAAAAGTGCTTCAAATCAAAGGGAAGTCGACACGCGGATATATGGGATTGCGGCTACGACATGATGATGGTTGTGCCCTCACGCATGCATGAATGAATTCATGCAAGCAAACACACGTACGTACGAACACACGCAAAGGGAGGAACACTGTCATCGTCCATCAATCAGACTCCACATGCAAACGGCGGAAACATGTCCTCGTCTCCAAAAGACACCGCGGCGGCAAGCGCATCCTCATTGTCTAGTCCATCTGTCTCCAAAAGACACCACGGCGGCTTGCGCGTCACTCATCGTCTCGGAAAGTGGTGTAAACAACTGTTGCAACCCTTTAACGAACCTCATTCTCATCTTCACAGCCAGAAAGTTGTTCGGTCATGTTCCTACACATTGAGGAGGAGGACGACGTCCGCGCGTGCAACGGGAGCCATAACGAGATCGCGCGCATTGCGAAACGAATACTTGGAAACCGCATCGCTGCCGCCGCGAGGAGCACGAACGGAAAGCTAATATGGTACGTATTCGACGGGCGATGGAAGACGGTCGCCAAGTTCCAAGTCAAGCACGAGCTGTCCAATGTTGTTCGAGATCACTTCATGACCGCTCTGCACAAGGAGAGAGCTTACGACATGCAGAGCAACCTGCTAAATATGAGCACAAAGAACGAGACCGCCGAACGGCTAGCGAACATCACCGAGCGCCTCCAGAACACGACCTTCAAGAACAACGTCCTGAAAGAGATGCTAGAGTACTTTTACGACCCGGACTTCATGAAGAAACTCGACGCCGACCCAAACCTCTTAGGGTTCAACAACGGCGTGTGGGACCTCAAAAACGGCGTCTTCCGTCAAGGGCATCCGGAGGACATGGTCTCCATGTCCGTGGGATTCGATTACAATGGCGCAGTGTGCGCGGAATCAGCAGACCGCGTGCGGAAATACTGGGACACGATGCACCCAGACGACAACCAACTCATCCACACATTTGCTAGACAGCTGTACGGAGACAGCGGACAAGAGCTCTTTCACATACACGCCTGCGCCAACGCGTCCGCCTCTAACGGGAGGACAAACTTATTCGAAGTCATGGAGATAGCATTGGGCGACTACATCAGTAGGTTTGTGGACGCGGATGAGGCGGACGCCGCCAAATTCATCTTCCCACGAGACGCAGGGCTTGTAGAGTCATTCAAGGCAGACAACGGAGCGATGCGCATGGAGTTCCTACGCACCCTTCTACACGCGTTTGCATACGCTTACAAGTTCGATATGCCCGATTCGTTAAAGAAGACCAGTGCGATGTACTTGAACGCGAACGACGCCGTGGCTATGTTCGTCGAAGAGCACGTCGCTGCCAGCCCGGACAGCGCATTTCTGCTGAAGGAGGCCAAAGAACGCTTCAAGACATGCGAATATTTCAACGGGAAACTCAGCACGATCAAGACGGACCTGGAACGTCACCTAAGCGTCAGGTGTCTAGAGCAAAGCCGCGTCAAAAGCCGCGGAAACGAAAATTTGCGAGGGGTTTTCAAAGGATACAAGTTGGTGTAAATAATCGATTGTTTACACACGTGATTCGAGGGTGCGCGGAAACACGTGTCGTCTCAAGCAGACTTCTGCTAGACAACTAGATTGTGGGAAAGGGGGGAATCATGTGTGTGTGTTCAGGAAGATCGTCTTATCGATGAAGATTGACAATTGTGACAATGTGACAAATGTGACAATAAAGGACATGACGACTATCGATATCGATATCGTCACGCCGTCTGCGTGCATGATGGGCTCACACGTACGTGCGCCTCGGTACGTGGTAGGAGACGACGTTGCAGCAAAGATACTGCTCAAGGATTTGGAAGGGAAGCTTGTCAAGTCCAACGGGGTCGTCTTGGTAAAACATGGAGACGTTTGGACCAATGACAAGAATGCCGTCAAAGACATCATGTTCAGGGCGTGCGAAGAAGCAAACATACATATGATAAACGATTCGGGGAAATCAAGAAAGTACAGCAGCACGCGCGCAGGTGCACGAAATATTGTGAAGACAGCCAAACACTACATCACGGTCGACGACAACTTTGTATCTGTAGACAAACGACGTAGCATAGATAGATAGATAGATAGATAGATAGATAGATAGATAGGATAACGCACTTTATCACGACACATGCCGCATCCTCACACACGCGTCGCGGCGGCTGCTGTCGAGATGATGATGCCCACCAACCACTCACTCATTCTCACGCAAACGGCGGAACACGGTCGAATGTATCGGAGGACACAAGATGCGGAACATTGTCGAATGTATAGGAGGACACACGCAAACGGCGGAACACATGTAGACGAATGTATAGGAGGACACAAGATGCGGAACACTGTCGAATGTCGTGTGTCATGTAAGGATGCGGGGGGGGGGGGGATTAGGCCACAACAACGTTTACACTCGTGTTTCGAGGAACGGAGACCGACCACTCTCATCAAGGACGGCGGCATCTGTCGAGGCGAGTCGAGTCACATCACATGGCGACCGACCTCTCGCATTACATCACGGCGGAAACTGTCGAGTCGAGTCGAGTCACAGAGCGAGCGACCTCTCGCATCAGTTCATCTGTAGGATCATCGTCTCACACGGTAATTTCTCCATTCATTCATTCATTATCGTGCCCAGGGTCGGCTGAGTCAGCTTCCTCGTCGGACACCTCTGCAACCACCTCCAGCTGACGCGTCCCGTCGCCCGGCTTGCGTTCGAAGACGTGCAGCGTCGTCCCGTGATCCGTGCATTCGTTCTGGCAGGCACAGATCACCGCCATGACCGCCTGGTAGTCGACGCAGTGGGGGTCGACTCCCACGAAGGACAGGGTATTCACGCCGTCGGTGAAGATGCGGCTCGTGTTGCCGCAGGACTTGCCGGGGAACGCGTCGTCGATGCCCTCGTACCGCATGACCCGGTCCCAGAGCAGCGGGTGGTGGAGGACCTCGGGCGAGAAGCCGGACATCAGGTTCGGGTGGATACGGATGCGGTAGCGACGGCCCGGGACGAGGACCACCGACGTTTCCATGAGAAAATCTGAATATACATAGTTACGACAGGGTCTCTTTACACGAAATGTGTAGAGGTGACGCTGTTGATGTTGATGGACACGCAGGGAAGTTATAAGTACAAACATACTGGTCAATGGGGCAGAGTAGGAATATCTCATGGCACCCATCCCTGTCAGTACCAGCCCAGCCCGGAAAGCCCAGATCGCGGATCCGCGAATGGATCTTAAACACGTTGGCTTCTGTCATTATTCCACGCATGATCATGGCCAACGCAGATGCTTGGAAGCGGGCTACGCTACTGCCTAGAGCGTGGGTCGCCATGCGTTTAGGTTGGCTCTGCAAGAAGCTAATTTTGCGTTTAATGGGCGTTCCTGCCTCCCGGCCGATTTTGACTAGTTGCGAAACATGGTACGAAGCGGAATTGTGATTCCTTTTTTTGTGCTGATGTCTGAAGCTAGAGAGTCGTTCAGGAGGCTCTAAATCCTGATTAGAAATTTAAAAAAATAGGCCGGGATGCAGGAACACCCATTGTTTCCTGCTGGATTCGGTGGCATGCTCCATGTGCTGAAGCATGCGCCATATCCGATCCATTAAATATATATGTTATGTGTTTAGAAACGAGATGTCCTTGATACTTCCTGGATTGATTGTTGGCGGGTTCCATGAATCTTTTTGACCGTGATCTTCTCACCATTGGTTTGTAAACGGAGGGGAATGCAGATGAGGACTCGCGGAGAATGGAAGGCATCAAGACTGTGTTTGAGGCCAAACGCTTGCTCGTGCGCACAATCAACCACGTGTGCAAGCCAGGCGGCAGTCTCCCCACCAGTGGATCGACGACTCTGGTCTGGCCGAAGCGCAACATGCCCCTCGAGGGGAGCAGCACGCGCCGTCTCTGCGTCCTCCTCTACGACTCGTCAGACTGCGAGATCCTGAAATTGTGTATTTGTGTATATGTATGTATCGCAAAGTTTGTTGGTGCTCCATGAGATGGCAAGCAAGGATTTTCAACAAGCAAGATGGGGTGTGAGTTTGTGCATGCCGAATGTTGCCAGTTTAACTTGGGTCAACTGAGCATCGGTCAACATCCCTTGCAGTTCATGGTACGCCGCGGCCCATGCCGTTTCCAACTCACGCTCGATCTGGGTGGACGTGGCATCCCGCACGGCTTGGATCTCCTTGTCCAGGCGCTGGATCTGGGTGGACGTGGCATCCCGTAAGGATTGGATCTCGAGGCGTTGGGCACATTGTTCCTCGAACAACACTTTGCGGTCCGCCTCAAGCTGCCGCAAACGATTATCAAAGTCACTCATCATCCCTTCCCTACATGCTCAAAATTATTTTGGAAATGTGAACGTGAAGACGTAGTCGGCTACATGTATGCAATAATGTACGTACGTAATGCCGTGTGCTTCTTGTAGCTGCACATTTTTGTTCTTCTTGGAAATCGATATCATTATTGTAATCGTAAACTCAGCACGATCAAGACGGACCTGGAACGTCACCTAAGCGTCAGGTGTCTAGAGCAAAGCCGCGTCAAAAGCCGCGGAAACGAAAATTTGCGAGGGGTTTTCAAAGGATACAGGCTGGTGTAAAGAATCGATTGTTTACACTCGTGATTCGAGGGTGCGCGGAAACACGTGTCGTCTCAAGCAGACTTCTGCTATCACTCACTCAGATTAAAGGGACCGGCGCTTTGCGTACACAGGCATGCCCAATCCTTGTGTATTGCTGGAGGTACGATAGCCGGGCATCATAAAAGGACATCCTCGCCCCGAGAATGCATATTTTTCTTTTATTCTCCTCATCATCCTCTTCACTAGCGCGTCATTCGCACACCACCCTACTCTTTCCTTTCTTCCATCTACAAATAACGCAAAATACATACACACTCGAATATCTATCCCTCTCTCTCTCTCTCTCTCTTTCTCTCTCTCTATCTTTCTATCTCGCTCTCTCGCTCTTTCCACACGCCACACAGACGGATATGTAAAGCCTTCTTTTGAGATTGGAGTCATTGCCACATCCACGTATGCGCGAAGAAAAGAGTCTTCATCGACGCGATGCCGACACAACCTTGTCAGCCCATTTCAAAGCCAGTCCGCCAACTAGGAAGGGCGCTGGACATGGACAGTCTCGACACATCAAAGTTTCTTGATCGCCTCCACTGCCGGAATGTCAGCCGTCTCAATGCACTGCGGACGTCATCGGCTACTTCCGGCGATCCACGCGTCTTGGAGTATAACGCATTGCGCCACCTAATTAAACAAAAACACCACACATCCCCATCGTCACGTTTGTTCCTCGTCGCTGTGGAGTACGTCTTCGATGACGGCTGCTTCAAGCGCGCCAACGGGGACGCCCTTGTATTCTCACATGCTATCAACACACTTTTCGTGGTGGAGACGAAAATCCTCAAAGCCCATGCCAAAACTGGAAATGCCAAAACTGGAAATGCCAAGGTGTTGAAAGCCATACAGCAGGCCACTATGTGCGCGAGTAGACTTTCGTCCTGGCTACCGCATCTCATCAACATTGACATGAAAGACGGAACAACACTTGGATCTGTGACAATTCGTCGTATGATCGTGACAGCTGTGGATCGCGGTGGACGCGTCTTCAGTCAAGATATCCGCAGCCAGGAAATTGACTAACTTAATTAACTCACGTAACTTGATTAACTGAAGGTGGAACTTTGGAAAAACACTGGAGGTACCGAGATTCGAACCCATCAGTGGGCGACATGATCAAGGAATGAAGAAAATTGGCTTAACCTCACGCTCTACCACTGAGCTACAACCCCGATGACAGATTAGCAACTAAACAATTGTTTTAATAAAAACGAGTGTAAACAACTTTGATCAATACAGGTCTCGGCATTGTTTTGCTGAGTATGTAACGTTCCCCCTCTCCCCCAGATGGATGTAACGTTCCCTCTCTCTCTCTACAGTAACAGCATTGTTTTGCTGTGTGTGTAACGTTCTCCTCTCTCTACAGAAACAAACCTCAAGCAGAAGTCTGCTTGACAACTATTTAGGGATTATGAAAGGGGAATCGCGGGCCCCACGGAGTGGGGTAGGGGAATTGAGCTGCAGAAACCAAGTGTGTCAAGGCATCAATCAATCATCACACGCAAAACTGTGGGAAATTGTCGCATCCACACCGTCCGTCCGTCCGTCCGTCCGTCAATTCATGACACGCGGCGGCTTGAGAAGGCCACACTGGAAATCGATCGTCATTGATTGCAGCATAACAACATGGCACCAAATCACGCAATGCTGTGCTCGTGGATCTTGTGTTAATCGTATCCTGCAGAGCGGTGGTATGCTTCACTGCGGGAAGACTTGGGACCGCGATGTGAACGCTTCCAGGAACATCCTGATGCTTACACTTCACCAAGTCTTTGGGAGAGAGCGTCCTCTCGCGTTTCGCCGAGACGCGCCGAGAAGTTCCTCGACACCCCCACCCCCTGATACTGATATGGGGACACAGACGGTTGAACGGTTTACCAAAGAGGCTACTCGGAATATCTTCGAGAACCTCTTCAACCTGCTGCACCCCCCAACGTTGCCCAAAAGCAACGATCTGCAGTCTGGATGAGTATAAGGTGTGTCCCACTTTATTTGAGAACAACTGTAAGAGCGGGCGACTTCTATTCATGCAAGTGTTGGGTGAGTTCAATTGAAAACTTATAAATTGTGATTGAGTGTACATAAATTGTGAGCGAATTACATGGCCTGCACTCGACGTAAATACGGAATCCCTTGCCAACCATATTCCAATAAATGTCCCCGCCATCTTGCTCACATTCCAACCTGTGCAGGTGACAGCATCGCTTACTTGGAAAGACTGGATAAGGCGAAAAAAGAAGTGGAGGCCCAGGTCGTTGTCATGTCAGCCCAAGCTGTACAGGATGCAGCCAGGATAGACCATCTGGCATCTCACTCCAATGTCATGTCAGCCCAAGCTGTACAGGATGCAGCCAGGATAGACCATCTGGCATCTCACTCCAATGTCATGTCAGCCCAAGCTGTACAGGATGCAGCCAGGATAGACCATCTGGCATCTCACTCCAATGTCATGTCAGCCCAAGCTGTACAGGATGCAGCCAAGACCAACTATCTGGAGGCCGCTAGGTTTCCGCACAACCCGGGTATACGGCATTACTACTACTAATCTCAAAAGCATTCATCGGGAATTATTGGTCAGCTTGAGCAAACTGAACTCAAGGTATTTTTGTACACAACACTTCCATGGCCTGGAAAAACAACTTCTGGTCCTCGGCAGAGAGCGCCTTCACGACCACCGAAATGCCTCCGGTATTGAAGACAGTAGCCAGTGTCAGCCCCAGCTTGAGGCCTCTATCCCCACCCAAGCCCACCCCTATGGCTGGCGGCAGAATCGTTCCCAACAGCTGCACCAAGCGCTCGCCTCGAGCTCCTGCATCAAACTGCTTGGCAAACCCCTCTACAACAACATTGGCCCAGACCTCCCAAACATGCGCCATGCTAGCAGACGCCTCTTCCGGCGCACTAAAACCAGACCTGGATTGCTGCCCCCCTTGCATTCTCCTTTGCCGCTCACTGTCATATTCCTTGCGGCTGTCGGGGTTCAGCAACACAATCTTCGCTTGCAGGATAACTCGTGTGCGGGTGGCGGATGCTGTTCGTTCACCTTCAGATGCCAACGGACCTAGCTTGTCCGGATGAACCCTGACCACTTGAATGCGAAATGCCCTCAAAATTTCCTGGTCAGAAGCACCCTCATCGATGTCCAGAACGTCGTACAGATCTGGAAACACGTCACCCCAGTCCATTATCTGCAGAGGCCAGCATATGTTTTTAGGATGCGATCGAAACCAATCCATGAATCGATCACATCGCAACGTGCATATTGCATGAACGTAATACATATGCATTTTTCAGGCATATTTCTATATACATTGCCGCTTATTATTTTGATGGCAAGGCAAACACGTGTCAACACACCAAGCAAATTCATGAACTCCCCGCACCCCCCTTCAGAATTCCAGAGTGATGTCATTCCATTGAGTTTCGCTGTTTCAGGTGCATAAAGGGTTCTAAGTTCATGATGGTATTAGAACTGATTGCGTCAACTGCGGCCGCTGCAACGCTGGCAGAGAAGGCGTGTTGTCATCCTGTCACTCAAAAGGTGGTAGTTCATTGCACAATGTGGATGGGCGGTTGCTTACTACCACTGAGTATCAGATTGATGCTAGCTTCTTCTAGGATTAGACGCTGCTCTGGACACGGTGATTTCAAGACTGCTACTAGGGCATTGCTAGTTTTGCTCGAGACAGCCACACCGTATGCTGTTTCACCTGTGATTATGCGCAAAGCATCAAAGGGGGTTGCGAGGATGCTACAGTACTACAACGACATTACGACTGAGCTTACATTGGACATGAACGGTGTTGCTTGCTTGATCGCCAGCATGCCCACCGTCTTTCTGAGCGCTGCGCTTAATGCGTGTGGTCGGCAGGTCAGCATAGGTACCGACAAGGTCAGCCCACAGTTCCACCAGCTGTACACCGACATGTTCATTCGGACATGTAATGAGCGTACACAGGAACACTGTCATCTGGTGGGACTGGTCAGTCTCTTCATTGCAACTCGTTCCCAGTCCCAGATGCTTGCCGTCATAGATGCACTCAGTCAAGACGGTCTTGGAAATCTGTTTCGACTTTTAGCTGAACTACCAGCTAAGATACCCATACCATGCATCGATGTGTTCATCCATGTGGCCAATGAATGTGTAGCGACAGCACATCTGCCAGCAGGGGTGGAGGATCTCTTTATCCGGTCCGCGATTGCCATACTGCTAGACAATGAGACAGCGGGGGCCACTGTTGCATCAATTTCAAAAACGATGCTGCGTGTAGCAATAGCAGAGCCTGCTTACGCCCAGGCCATGGCAACAGCACTTGAACCGCACATGGCTGTCGCGCCAACGCGTAAGCTTGCTCGTGATCTGCTTCTGAATCCATGCTCTATTCATTTATCCGATTATGCACTGAGACAATTGGGGATGCGCCAGTCTCTTCATGACAGGGTACGCATAGTATGCGAATTGATTACCTTGGATGTCCCTGCGGAAGCAGTGCTACCACTCACGCAGACACTGCCCTCGCATAGTGATGGTAGGTTAGTGGACATAAACGGCGTGGATGGACTGCAAAATAGACTTTGCGACCATGTGTGCGATACAAGTAAAGCAAAAATTCAGGCGGCTACAAATTTGTTGTGTGAAATGGTCAACCAACATGGAGCGCACCATCCTGGTGCCCAACTCCTTATATGGCTCTGCACAGTTGCTGTAGAGTTCAAGCCAAGTATCGACCGTATCAGCACCGCTATGGGAATACGCATCCTCTTGAGCAGCAGCTTCGGCTACTCACACATGGTCACAATGACTAACTTTGGAATTGGTTACTTAGCATGCGTGTATCCTCAACACCGTTGGGTAAACGGCGACGACGATATGCACTGTTGGATGCTCTTTTACGAATAAGTTTCGTACACTGCAAAAGCAGTCAAAGCGGAGCTCCACGCCAACAGATGACTCACCCACACACAATTGTTCTGCGTACAACGTCCATTGTTTGTTGTCTGATGTTGACTCTTCTTTGCCTACATCCGCTTAAAGCTTCTCTTTATTGTTCAATAACAAAGAACATATTGTTTCTTTTGACAGAGGAACTGCTCGTCTTAGCAAGCGGTGGCGGTTACCTAGACAGCACTCTCATCGATTCGAGAGGTAAGCCAACCTCGAGTGTGCGATCAGACATAGGGGTCTGGGCAATCCCCATCAATGATGATGATGATGATGATGATGATGATGATGATGTCTGTCGGGCGTGAGCCACACACTTCACTCGAGGCTCGATGAATGATGCTGCTTATGGAAAGGAGGAAGATGGATGTCGGTCGGTCGGTCGTGTGCGAAGGAAGAGAGAACAAAACAAAAGGAAATTATGCAGTTTCAGTTGATTGTACGTACCGCCGCCAGCACTACACAGGATTCGGGTGAGGGGGGGGGATTAGGCCACAACAACGTTTACACTCGTGTTTCGAGGAACGGAGACCGACCACTCTCATCAAGGACGGCGGCATCTGTCGAGTCGAGGCGAGTCGAGTCGAGTCGAGTCACATCACATGGCGACCGACCTCTCGCATTACATGACGGCGGAAACTGTCAAGTCGAGTCGAGTCACATCACATCACATGGCGACCGACCTCTCGCATTACATGACGGCGGAACGATGCACAAGCAAGAGTGATAGGCGAACGGAGGAAACATGATCGGATAACGCACGCACGGCGGCGGATGTCGAGGTGATGCTGTTGATGTTGCTGGCCACGCACCCACTCGCACTCGTATTGTCACGACGCATGCCGCATCATCCATCCTCACACAGCCTTACACACGCGAATCTCTCTCTCTGTCCAACTGCGACTCATTCAATGCGCCGAACAAACCAGAATTCGCCCCCCGTACACACACGTGGTGGTGGTGCAATGCATTTGTTCAGGCCAAAAAAATGGGGGGACGTTGATTCATTTTGTTCGTCCACCGAGTGTAGAGACATATCGACCAAACGGAAGAAAAAGTCCAATGATCGACACTTTGCAATATAGTGTGTTGCACGGAGTATTATGTGCACTGGGTCCTGCAGACAGTGTCCGGTTGGCATCATGCTCGAAATCTCTTAACCATTCCATTATGAGTTTGGCAAGTCTTGAGACTTTGATACCAATACTACGGGAGCGATTGAAGGAGGCTTGTTGGTCACTATTACAAGCTGGGTATTGTGTTGGAGTCAGAAATACACTTGCCAGTTCCATATCGAGCGCAAATTCGATGATAACATTCACCTACACAGATAAGATGTTGCACGAATGTGATTATTTCGTCATGGGTGCACCTGAAACAACGATGTATCGCTTTCAAGCTTTGATTAGGGAAACTGTGGTCAACAACATGAAGATGTTTGGAGAAGTCTTCGACAGGTACATCATCCATACAAATGCACGGCTGCAGCGAAAGGGCAATCGCCCAACAATCCGTGCGAAGAAGATTGAAAAACATTTCGCTAGATGTGCCGAACAATTATCACGAGTCGCCCAAACCATGAGTTCAGCTACTACAGTCGGCGGAACAGTAAAATGAAACATATATCAGATGGAAATAAATGTACGACATCGCCGTTAGAAAATTGGCGTTAAGAATGGTCGCTGACTTGGGTGTGTTAAAAACTTCTGTGTTTACAAACATCAGTCGTTCTACTCTGTGGAGGTGGAAACGCTTTGATGTAAATCGAAAACGACGTGAATTTGTAAGCAACCTTTTTGAGACGAATAAGGATTTGTTAAAATCGTTTTTATTGTCAACTCAATGCACAACCGCAAGAGGCGTTGTTGCTTTTTTCAAAAGTACTCACAATGTACTATTATCAACTAAAACAGTGTATCGTTTCATAAAACTCATTGGTTTTACAAGAAAAAGGAGCAAACTCCGTGGACAGTGTAAAGGGGACTTAGTTCCACTTGTCAATGAATTTTGTAGTAGGTACAAGGAGACAATCAATGCTGGGAAAATTTTAGTATCAGTTGACGAATGTGGGTTTAGTGAGCGTCTCAAGCCACATTATGGGTATTCCCCTGTAGGAAAACCTGTTATCTTTAAAACTACTGGTGGGTGGGTACACCACAGTTTGTTGATGGCAGTTTTTTCAGATGGTAGGAAAGAGTTCGTTGTGAAGAAAGGATCTGTGAAGAAGACGGACTTCGTTGCATTTATTGAATCATTGAGTTTGTGAAATAACTCAGTAGTAATAATGGACAATGCCAGTATCCATAAGAAATTGGTCCTCAGTCACCCCGTCAATATGTGTTACACACCTCCTTACAGTCCAGAATTCAATGCTATTGAGCTATGCTTCGCTAAGGTGAAGAGAGACTTTCGTCGTTTGAACTACATACCGAATGAAACAAAGACGCACGTGTCTGATATGATTTCCTTAGCATTCGGCAACCTCACTAATAAAATTATTATGGGTTGTTTTGAACACGTTTGGAACACTTATGTGTATAAAGCGGTCTGTGACGTATTGATTATGAAAGATGGCGACGAAACCTTAGGATATTCCAGACCTGTACAACATGAAAGATACCTACTGGAAGGATTGGCTCCGTATCGGGGTAGACGGAATCTTCCCTGATGAGGAAAGCAAGATATCGTACGAAGCTGTGAAGGACTCCATCGGCGATGTAATTGGTAATGACGACGCTGACTACATCAAGTCTTATCCGATCTATTTCGATCAGGTATTGAACTATGCAGGTCACACATTGAGCACTGTCGTGTCAAACAACGCATGGGTTCCTTTGATACCACGTCTGGCCAGACTCACTTCCACCACTTTAAATAAATTAAATGCCCCGAAGACGCTGGACACATCGAAGATCATTCGGGGGGAGACGACGTGATGCAGGCTATTCAGCAAGAAGTCCAAAACATGGAGGGATGGCCAGAGTCTGTTCAAGAGTATGTCAATGAAGTTAGGGAGATGCTGAGTGTTCCAGATGGAAGTCGAGTTTATGATAACTATGGCAAAGACATGGACTTTCCGACCATGGTCCGGTTTAATTATTGGATACAGACACGGTTGGAGGATATGGATGCACGTCGTATCCGATTGATGCCCATCTTCAATGTCCAACGGGTGCATGTTCGCCTTGACCTGAAGACCCTCGTGAACCTGTTCAGGCACATGTTCCCCAATGACCAGAACATCGTTGAGCTTTCCAAGTGGGAACATGTAAAGAACCCCGACAGCTTCATGTTGCCCCAGAGGCCTGCACAGAAGAAGAAAAAATCATGTGGTCCTGGTGAATGGGAGGCATACAAGTCGGTCCTGAAGCAGTACGATGATGATGTTAAGGATATCAAGGCTACTGACGAGTACAGACATGCAAGGGTTTGTATGACACGCTTGTGAACGCCCGAAAAACAGTCGCAGGTTCCTTCTTCAGAAAACCACCTGTCAAGAATGGGTGGGTTTTCGACTGCAGCATCTGTACTGACGGAGTCTCCTTGAGCATGCAGTACAGCAAGACAGTACAGGTCCTTGTCTCAGATCTGAAGAAGACCTGTAAGAAGCCTCGTAAAGAAGAAGGTATCAAGATCGCAGAAAAATACGACGGCTCACTTAAAACGATATTGCCCGATATGGGTATCGTCGTCCTTGGTGTGGACCCAGGACGGAGCAACATCGCTACGGTAACGTATTTGGCAGACGATAAAAATAAGACATGGACGCTGACACGTGGTGCATTTTACCACAAGTCGGGTATCAAGAAGCAGACAAGGCAGAAGGAACTGCGTTTTGCTGTCATGATTCCTATGTGGGAGTCTCTGCGTGAAAATGGAGCAGCTTTGAGTACATGGAGGACGGATAAGATCTCCGCGTACTTGTCAAATTACGCTAAGTTTTCTGACGAGTGGTGGAGATTGGCTTTGCGACGCCGAGAATCCCGTGACAACTTGCAGCGTTACATCGGAAAACGAAAGGTCAAAGACTCTTTCTGGGCGGGTATCAAGCGGTGCATGATGAAAGAACTTCCTGATATGAAGGTTTGCGTGGCCTACGGATCTGCCATCACGAAACTGAAGCCTACTGGACCGGGAGAAGTTGCAGTTCCCACTGGGGCCATGTTCGCATCGTGTACAAGAATTTTCAAAGAGGACGTTTCTGTGACAGATGAGTTCAAAACGACTCTTATGTCGTGGGAGACGGGTAAAGAAAAAGAACGTGTTTACAAGATCCCAAGTGTTTGTTCAGCAGACGTGAAGCTTAGGTTGGGTGGTGAACGTTTTGGTCACACGAAATCGAAAACGATGCCAAAGGTCGCTGATTGCGACCACTTAGGGGTAAGGTTGTACAATAAACGTAAAGGCGCACAAGAGAAGCACAGGAGGGGTGGCTTCGCCACTTCCCTTGTCGATTCTCAAAAATCGATCGAGCGGTACCCAGAGGTACGAGGACTGCGATTCTCTCCAGAAACATGCATTTACTCGGACCGGGATCGCTCTTCTGCTCTCACAATCGCAAGGCTGCACTGCATGGAATTGATGGGTCTAGGACGACCTCTTCCATTTGCCCCCAGCAGCTCTGTTGTTGTTGATGAATAAAAACTCGTATTGTTGTAGACACCACTCGGTCCCCCTCCGGTGGTCGCGACAACATTAGGTTACAACGAAAGGTGTGCCGTACACGAATCGGTTTCATTTAAGTATTCCGTTGACTGTAGAGAATGAGTGAGAATGAATGTCGAGCACCTGTGTCGAGTCACATCACAGAGCGACTTTCGCATCACGGCGGCACCTATCGAGTCGAGTCACATCACAGAGCGACCACTCTCATCAGGCGGCACCTGTGTCGAGTCACATCACATCACAGAGCAACCGACCTCTCGCATCAGGCGGCACCTGTGTCGAGTGACTCACACGGCGACCACTACAGTCGGCGGAACGATGTCGACTTACGGGGGACGATCGCTCGCATCGCAAAGAAGTTGATACTCTCTAAGACAACATGTGATCACAGAAAACACGGTAAAGTAATCGCAACCTGTGATCACATGTCAAGCATGGGTCTGCTAGACAAGCGCTCTCGTATATCGATAGGGGAATCGCGGGACAGCTTTTAGTATGAAACGCAACACACATTCATGGATGCAGACACGCACGCGAGAAGAAAAACAATCATCTTAGGGTGGCTTAAAGGAAATACTATATGAATGCATAACATCAATTAAACGACATGGCATCCTACGAAGAGTTGCAGAAGCTCAGCGCGTGGCTGAAGAGATCTGAGGTGAGTGTGGGAAAAACAGTATTGATGCCCATGACTGATTTGAAGGCGCCTAAACACAAGCATTTAGCACGCGCGCAGGTGCACGAAATATTGTGAAGACAGCCAAACACTACATCACGGTCGACGACAACTTAAACTTGACACAGAAGATGATACATACATGATACATACATGATCGATCATGTCGGCAGTCGTGCGGATTGCGGGGATCACGGTGACTTGCGCATACTCATTATCACACGTGAATTCAAGCAGACTCCTGCTCGACAACTCTATTTGTTTCTGAAGGGGAGCGCGGGGGGCAGAGGATTGGATTCATTTGATGACTCACGTACACCATTCACTGTAACATTTGGGAGGATCACTTGGGCTTCTCACCTTACATCAGGCAGAGGCCTCAATCAAGCAATAATGGCACACGGAGGATTATCGTCCACAACACAGTATTCAAACATAACCGGTCTCTACATGTGGGCTATGACAAACATACTTCCGAAAGATCCTTGACAGTTCACATGCAAACGCAACGGCGGAAACCTGTAGCCTCTTTCTCGTCCACACACTCACTCTGTGAAAAGAGAACCAGTCAAAGTTTCGCCATTTTTTTTGTTTTTGTGTATTTGTGTTTTGCATGCGGGGGACCTGGTTGGTCATGGGATGGCATGTACTCCACCAGGCGTGCACCTGTGTCCTCGCGTGACACTCCGAACAGGCCATTCAATCCAGCAATTGCATCTTCGCGTTTTACATCGATGTAGTAGTTCTTCACTTGCTTGGATGGTTCCGACTCCTGCATGGTTGCTTGTTGTACAATCGGACAAGGGAATTATGTTACATAATATCCCGAGTCAGCACGTCCCTTAGCGACATCAAAATCCGGTACTCAAAAGAAACCGTGTGTATCAAGCAGGCTTATGCTTGACACCCTATTGGGTTTTGAGGGGGTATAGAAAACATTACATTACATTGATTGCCGGATTTTTTGCGTACTCAGACATCTGGGTCTGGGCAATCCCCATCGATGCTGTCGGGCGTGAGCCACACACTTCACTCGAGGCTCGATGAATGATGCTGCTTATGGAAAGGAGGAAGATGGATGTCGGTCGGTCGGTCGTGTGCGAAGGAAGAGAGAAAAACAAAAGAAAATTATGCAGTTTCGGGGATCGTCGGGCCTTTTATCATGTCCGGCGATCGATTGTACCGCCGCCAGCACTACACAGGATTCAGGTGAGGGGGGGGGGCTTAGGCCACAACAACGTTTACACTTGTGTTTCGAGGAACGGAGACCGACCACTCTCATCAAGGACGGCGGCATCTGTCGAGTCGAGGCGAGTCGAGTAGAGTCACATCACATCACATGGCGACCGACCTCTCGCATCACGGCGGAAACTGTCGAGTCGAGTCACATCACATCACATCACATGGCGACCTCTCGCATCACGGCGGAAACTGTCGAGTCGAGTCACAGCACACTGTGATTTTGCAGACCCCGTACCGTCCCCACGTTCGTCCATCCATCCTCACACACACCAAGGCGGCTTTCGCTGACTTCGAGGCGCGCGAAAAACGTGGCAGAAATGCCACGTTTACACTCGTATTTTCATGGGCGCGCGAACACACGTGTCAGATATGCTGACATGTTTACTACTGGGATACACATGTGTAGTCTCAAGCAGACGTCTGATTGACAAACTATGGCGGGAGTATGAAAGAGATATCGCGGGACACACTCACTGGGGAAGGGGAATTCAGATGCGGACTCGTGAGCATCTTTACCAGGCCACGCCACGCCACGCCACGCCACGCCAGGTCAGGCCAGGCCCGGACCCTTGAGTACTGCTGCCACTCTGCACGACCTCTCCATCGGAGGATCAGATTGTTGAGTGAGGGCATTGCAAACTGAGGTGAGAGAGGTGTCTTGCTGTTCGTTTGTTTATATTGGTGTTCACGAGCATGCACCACACTTCTCCACTTGTACACTCGCTCCACCCACCTCTAAAATATGCGACTGCATACAGCTAGGGACATTTGATATTGGGACACAAAAAATTCAAGGCATCTAAAGACACTGAATTTACATGTTCAAAGTACCCTGAAAAGTCAAACTGATGGCTAACATCGTGCGCATCAATAATCCTTTTCAAAGCGTTACTGTAATCAAATATATCTGCTACATCTGGAATTATTGGGCACATGCAGCGATATTTTCGCTTGAGCAAACTAAAGACATTCTCAATAGCGTTAAACTCTGGACTGTAAGGAGGTACAAAGAGTGGTCGTATTCCTACAGAATCGAACATAGAAATCGTCTCCTTTGAATGATGGAACTGGATATTGTCAAGGACAGCGACTGTACCCCGCTGTACATGTAACTCAGATACAAACTGTACAAAGTCGACTTTCTTGCAATTGTGATCAAGGATCTTGTAATGAACGATACCTTTAGCAGAAACGGCAGCAATTAGTGTCAATTTGGACATTCGCAATGTCCTAGAAATTTGGATATTTGAAGTTTTGCCGCGTTGACAGTACCCTCTGCGACAAGTGTCACCAATGTAAAAACCCGCCTCATCGATGCTTAACAAATCCGATGTCGGAACGGCTAAATACTCCTTACAAAAACGGTCGACAGAAGATTTGGGGTCAGTCTTGTGCCGAACTGTTTTGTATGCGCGCTTGCGGGTGTAACCAAGTTTGCGTGTGTAGCGTCCACAAGTTTTTGGAGACATCTTGACAGAGGACAGAGAAGTCACACCCTCTGCAAGCTGAGACATTGTCAAGAAGGGATTGGAGTCAATCAGTTGTTTTATAGCAGCCTTGATATCTTCTGTAATGACACTCACCCTTTTCTTCCGATGATGTTTTATATTGGCTTTGGTGACCCAACGTTGGAGTGATGATTTTGATACTTTGTACAGCAAACTAACTTTCCTCAAACTACGATTATAGTATTTGTAGTGAACAACCGCGCGGTGTCTTATCTCTGCATCAATCATGATAACGTATGAAATGGTATAAAGAAATGTGAGTACAATATTATATCACAAAAAAAAAAGAATACTCACCCCCTCTTAATGGGGGTAGTGCAAGACAAAGGAGATGACGATATTAACATCAGCGTCGTCAAGAAGACGCTTAATTCTCTGTGCATGGATGTATCGAGGCATCAGATCTCCTCAAGGATACAAAGCATGGTACTCTTAATCAACCACGCAGTTGCAGAGGCATACTTATTCGCAAACTTTCATATCACAAGATGCCTCGATGATGGAGACTTTGACGTCAAGCAGTTGCCACACCTGGATCGGAACTTTTATTACAGGTGCCTCCTTGCGGTATCGACCTCCAATGTTCGAAAGGATACTCTTGGCCAGAGCTTCAATGATACCATGGTTGCTCTCGACGCCCTAAGACCTGCAGGATACGTGAAGGTGGACGTTCGTCCTTGGGGACAAGTAATCGCAGACGTCTCAATACAAATGGCGACGATGGCGTGCAACAGCATCTGGGCAAACGTGGACAGGGTCGTTATCAAGTACCTGCGCTTGAAACATCCCTCTCTGATGAAACATTTCAAGAAGATTGTCAAAGCGGTGGTCCAGTACCCAGAATCGAAAATCGACACAATCATCCCAGAGGGCCTCGTGCATGCGATCCACATCAAAGAGGTTGTCAGTCACTTGAGGGCTCTCTTTCCGCTGCCAAGAGGGAAGCAGTTCAACACTAGAGCGCACCTGACAATGCGATTGTTCCATCACGTGCTTACAGAGTTGGGAGAGGTCGGACGAGTGGATCCGAAAGATAAAAAAACAAGAAAAAGTCACCCCCGTCTGTTCAGTATCCTTCCTCGCAAGAACGGCTTCACAATTTCGTACGTCCCGATATCTTCCATGACTTTCATGAAGCTTCTCAGCATGGGTGATTCGCCACTCGAGAGTGTCTCTGGCGATGGACGTTACGAGAACCATACAATGCTGTGGCGAAAGTACTTTAATGTCCAAGGTCTTGAGACGAAAAGGTCTCGCTTTGACAACCGAATCCTCAGCGACGGTAAAGGGGTATCCGTCCAAATGAAGCAGAAGGGTAGAGAAGAGGTCGTTGAAGAAGGAGAAAACGCAGGCTATCCAAAGGACGCAAATATCGTAGAGTGCAAGGACGCAGTGGGTGCGCTGCGTGTCGGAGTAGACCCTGGAATGACAGATATCGTCACGGTAGCATCTTCTGCAGGTCGCATCGAGTCTTTCAGCTCGGCTCGCTTTAGCGAAGTTGCTGGGTACAATACAAGCAAGCGTCGCACCTACAAATGGAATGACGAGACTCAAGACCTCGTGAAGTCCATTCCATCGCCTGATACGAGCAACTTGTCCGACCTGCAGGACCATGTCAGAGCTTATCTCAAAGCGCTCCCGATCCTCCTACAACACAGAGCCATCAAAGGCTACCGATCTATGCGATTCTTTCGATACGTTGGTAAACAGAAGACAATTGAAAAGGTATGCGATGTGATTGCACCAAGGGCACAGACGACTGTTGTTGGCTTCGGCAACTGGTCCAACCAAGGGTATGGTATCAGTCGTTCATGTTCTGGGCCCATCAAAGAGATCAGGAGGTGCCTCTCACGTCGTAATAATGTTTTGTTCAAAAACGTCGACGAACGCAACACTTCTTGTAAATGTCACGGCTGCTTCCAGAGGCTTGTCAACATGAAGGCAGACAGCGTAGTCTGGCGCGGAGTTTGCAAAGAGTCCCCAATCGACGGGTCTATAACTGTTGAGAAGCAGAAGATGGTGGTGAAGAACGTCAAGGTCCACAAAGTACTGCACTGTAGAGACAGTGTCAAAAGCGCATCATCCAATGTGCGCTGTGGTGCAACCTGGAACCGAGACGTGAACGCTGCCAAGAACCTTCTTCTGCTTCTGACAACGTGGATGGACGGGAGAGAGCGACCTGAGGCATTCTGTGTTCCCTCGCCTCCCCCCAAAACCACAGTTTCCATCGAGGCGAGTGTGAGCGCTAAACCGACCGACCCAACTGGGTTTGTCAGCAGCTTGCCTTGTTATCCTTTGGGCCAGCTTAAATGCTGAAATACAGAGATGAAGGGCAAAAATATGTACTCGCCTTTAGCTGATCTACCCATTGGGTTCAAGGGTCACCGGTAGGGTGTCCCACAAATTGCGTCTCCGACTGTATGCAGACGAGTTTATCAAGCTTTCCCTGGTTGCGTCTGCCACCCCTCGCAGAAAAAGTCTGCCATGGGTACTAAGAAGTTGAACATGGCGAGCATCGAGGCTGGCATGTGGCTGCATATGGATTGCGTCAACCCCATCGGCCTCAAGTTCGAGCACGATGGCATTGTGAGCGCCGTCCCAGAAGGGTATTCCTCTGCAGCAGACATCAAGGTCATCCACTATGCGTGGTCAGAGCCCCATGGAAAGCGATTGATCAGCGAGACTACTCTGGCAGAGTTCCTGGCAGTTGGCAGCTCTGCACGGGTTGTGAATGCGAGGTGTCGTTTCTCACCGTTGGAGGTGGTCAAAAGGGCACGCTCGCAGCTCGGCAGGGCGGATTACAATGTGTTGGGCAGGAACTGTCAGCACTTCGGTAGCTGGTGCTATGAGGGGGCGGCTTTTTCTAGAGAGGTGTTCAAGTACGGCGTCATAGGCACCAGTTTCGGCCTGGTGGTCAGTATTGTAGGGATCATTGCAATTGGGATGGCGCGGGCATCTTGGTAGAAGCCGCCATGTGCGTACTAAAATGATGGAGCAGGAGGACAACACCGAGGTCTAGGAACTGCAATAAGTGGGGGAATAAATACTTGCGCAAGCGTCACAAAGGAGGTGCATGGGCCTCGGCCATTAGGGCGCTCTATCTTGCATATGTCGATGAACAATTTACTGTAACACTTGGGAGGATCACTTGGGCTTCTCACCTTACATCAGGCAGAGGCCTCAATCAAGCAATCACGGCACACGGAGGATTATCGTCCACAACACAGTATTCAAACATAACCGGTCTCTACATGTGGGCTATGACAAACATACTTCCGAGAGATCCTTGACAGTTCACATGCAAACGCAAAGGCGGAAACCTGTAGCCTCTTTCTCGTCCACACACTCACTCTGTGAAAAGAGAACCAGTCAAAGTTTCGCCATTTTTTTTGTTTTTGTGTATTTGTGTTTTGCATGCGGGGGACCTGGTTGGTCATGGGATGGCATGTACTCCATCAGGCGTGCACCTGTGTCCTCGCGTGACACTCCGAACAGGCCATTCAATCCAGCAATTGCATCTTCGCGTTTTACATCGATGTAGTAGTTCTTCACTTGCTTGGATGGTTCCGACTCCTGCATGGTTGCTTGTTGTACAATCGGACAAGGGAATTATGTTACATAATATCCCGAGTCAGCACGTCCCTTAGCGACATCAAAGTCCTGTACTCAAAAGAAGCCGTGTGTATCAAGCAGGCTTATGCTTGACACCCTATTGGTTTCTTTAGGGGGTATAGCGGGCCCCGCGGAGCGGGGCAGATGGATTCAGTTGCGGAATGCATGGGATGCCATGACGCCAACAGATTCTCACCTGAAGTCCATGCGGTCCGCGCGTGCAACGGGAGCCATAACGAGATCGCGCGCATCGCGGAAATGTCAACAACTCGCTTTGAAGTTCGCTGATCTGCAAAGATTACATGACGTACCCGTGCAGGTCGTCCTCGCAAGCCCACTTGCCCACCGTCTTCATTGTCAGTTTCATCCTATTGAATCCACAGCCCTCAGACAGTTTATCAACTCGGACTGTCTTACAGTTGTTCTCATACAGCTAGGGACATTTGATATTGGGACACCTTATATTTGGGGATTCTGAAAAGTTGACCAATTCAAGATTTGTAACCGATCTTGTCAATACAGATACTGTCTTCAGGTGATTGACACAAAAAATTCAAGGCATCTAATCTAGTGAACAACCGCGCGGTGTCTTATCTCTGCATCAATCATGATAACGTATGAAATGGTATAAAGAAATGTGAGTACAATATTATATCACCAAGAGAAAAAGAATGCTCACCCCCTCTTAATGGGGGTAGTGCAAGACAAAGGAGATGACGATATTAACATCAGCGTCGTCAAGAAGACGCTTAATTCTCTGTGCATGGATGTATCGAGGCATCAGATCTCCTCAAGGATACAAAGCATGGTACTCTTAATCAACCACGCAGTTGCAGAGGCATACTTATTCGCAAACTTTCATATCACAAGATGCCTCGATGATGGAGACTTTGACGTCAAGCAGTTGCCACACCTGGATCGGAACTTTTATTACAGGTGCCTCCTTGCGGTATCGACCTCCAATGTTCGAAAGGATACTCTGGGCCAGAGCTTCAATGATACCATGGTTGCTTTCGACGCCCTAAGACCTGCAGGATACGTGAAGGTGGACGTTCGTCCTTGGGGACAAGTAATCGCAGACGTCTCAATACAAATGGCGACGATGGCGTGCAACAGCGTCTGGGCAAACGTGGACAGGGTCGTTATCAAGTACCTGCGCTTGAAACATCCCTCTCTGAAGAAACATTTCAAGAAGATTGTCAAAGCGGTGGTCCAGTACCCAGAATCGAAAATCGACACAATCATCCCAGAGGGCCTCGTGCATGCGATCCACATCAAAGAGGTTGTCAGTCACTTGAGGGCTCTCTTTCCGCTGCCAAGAGGGAAGCAGTTCAACACTAGAGCGCACCTGACAATGCGATTGTTCCATCACGTGCTTACAGAGTTGGGAGAGGTCGGACGAGTGGATCCGAAAGATAAAAAAACAAGAAAAAGTCACCCCCGTCTGTTCAGTACCCTTCCTCGCAAGAACGGCTTCACAATTTCGTACGTCCCGATATCTTCCATGACTTTCATGAAGCTTCTCAGCATGGGTGATTTGCCACTCAAGAGCGTCTCTGGCGATGGACGTTACGAGAACCATACAATGCTGTGGCGAAAGTACTTTAATGTCCAAGGTCTTGAGACGAAAAGGTCTCGCTTTGACAACCGAATCCTCAGCGACGGTAAAGGGGTATCCGTCCAAATGAAGCAGAAGGGTAAAGAAGAGGTCGTTGAAGAAGGAGAAAACGCAGGCTATCCAAAGGACGCAAATATCGTAGAGTGCAAGGACGCAGTGGGTGCGCTGCGTGTCGGAGTAGACCCTGGAATGACAGATATCGTCACGGTAGCATCTTCTGCAGGTCGCATCGAGTCTTTCAGCTCGGCTCGCTTTAGCGAAGTTGCTGGGTACAATACAAGCAAGCGTCGCACCTACAAATGGAATGACGAGACTCAAGACCTCGTGAAGTCCATTCCATCGCCTGATACGAGCAACATGTCCGACCTGCAGGACCATGTCAGAGCTTATCTCAAAGCGCTCCCGATCCTCCTACAACACAGAGCCAACAAAGGCTACCGATCTATGCGATTCTTTCGATACGTTGGTAAACAGAAGACGATTGAAAAGGTATGCGATGTGATTGCACCAAGGGCACATACGACCGTTGTTGGCTTCGGCAACTGGTCCAACCAAGGGTATGGTATCAGTCGTTCATGTTCTGGGCCCATAAAAGAGATCAGGAGGTGCCTCTCACGTCGTAATAATGTTTTGTTCAAAAACGTCGACGAACGCAACACTTCTTGTAAATGTCACGGCTGCTTCCAGAGGCTTGTCAACATGAAGGCAGACAGCGTAGTCTGGCGCGGAGTTTGCAAAGAGTCCCCAATCGACGGGTCTATAACTGTTGAGAAGCAGAAGATGGTGGTGAAGAACGTCAAGGTCCACAAAGTACTGCACTGTAGAGACAGTGTCAAAAGCGCATCATCCAATGTGCGCTGTGGTGCAACCTGGAACCGAGACGTGAACGCTGCCAAGAACCTTCTTCTGCTTCTGACAACGTGGATGGACGGGAGAGAGCGACCTGAGGCATTCTGTGTTCCCTCGCCTCCCCCCAAAACCACAGTTTCCATCGAGGCGAGTGTGAGCGCTAAACCGACCGACCCAACTGGGTTTGTCAGCAGCTTGCCTTGTTATCCTTTGGGCCAGCTTAAATGCTGAAATACAGAGATGAAGGGCAAAAATATGTACTCGCCTTTAGCTGATCTACCCATTGGGTTCAAGGGTCACCGGTAGGGTGTCCCACAAATTGCGTCTCCGACTGTATAGCACGAACGTAATACGTATGCATTTTTCAGGTATATTACCTACCGCTCTCATTATTTTTATGGCAAGGCAAACAAACACATGTCAACACACCAAGCAAATTCATGAACTCCCCCCCCCATGCAAAGCTTTGACAATGGACAAAACCGAGAAAGAGAGATAGAGGAGGGAAAGATAAAGTTACATTTTGAATTTGCCGTCCTCTGTACATTCAACATTATTCACCGGTCTGAGTGTAACAATGACTGCTCTTCTCTTCTCTCAGCCTGTATTTGCATGACTTGTTGGTTTTGGAGATGCCGCTCATAAAAGTCGTGTTGAAAATGGATTGCATGCGCATGAGTGAGCTCTCACATCTCTTTGTTCTCTCTCAGCAGCACCCAGAAGCACCCCTATGCAATCACAAGTTCCTGAAAGGCAGCCAATGGCCCACCCGATCTGTCACGTGACCCAATGCCATTTGAAATTTGTAAGTTGAATGATATCCCCTGAACCCAGATGGTCAAATCAACCAAGTGAACCCTCATGCAGCCCAATACCCCAAATTGCACACTGATAGCTTGCTTGAAGGTCGATCGCCTTCCAATCTCGCGAGACTCACCTCCTTCGACGTTCTTGTCCTCGAATTTGTCGCGAGAGGGGGATACGTGCGAATGCGAATCTGTGCAGCAAATGGAAAGAAAGTCAAAACAAACTTTTTGAGAGCCTCTAACTTTCTTGGTTGGTGTCAGAATGGAACGATTCAAAAAGCGTCTCCGATGCAAACTCACCTAATGAATGCGTTTCCGAGATCTCCGGTCTCAGAATCGCGAGTTAACGGTGTGAAACTCGCAAGCCAGTCCAAGTGCGCGTCGGACTGCAACAGCAAGAGATAAACGAATGTTGTGTGTCATTTGCTAGCATGTTCTACGGCAAGTAGTGTGGCGTAACACATATCGTTCGGCTATCATCAGGCAAGCATGTACAAACCTTAGCCTCTCGATGCGACGATCATATGCCGCTCTTGCAGCCGGGTGTTGTGAAAGCAAAGCATCTAGTTCAGCGTCGCCATCCATGAACTGCAATAAAGAACATGAATGGAGACTTTTTTATACCCCCATGCAGTCAAAGCCATCAAAAAATCCGCTATCGAGCCTCCGGCATTCTTCAGTATTTATTTGTTGTTGAAATAATTGTTGTTACAGAGATGGAGAGTCTTCTTTTCAGAGGTGTTCATGTGAACACGTTTAAAATAGGGATTGATTGATGGATGATTCTTATTTTTTCTTCGTAGTCAATGGTGAACCATAATACCTTGGTGACAGTTGAGATGTTGTTCCAATTCGCCTTTGGTCACGAATGATTTACCACATCCTCCTTCGTAATCGCAATGGTGATCCCTAATACCTTGGTGACCTTTGAGATGTCGATTCAATCCGCCTTTCGTCCCGAATTATTTACCACATCCTCCTTCGTAATCACAATGGTGAATACCTCGGTGACAGTTGAGATGTCGAGTCAATCCGCCTTTGGTCACGAATGATTTACCACACCCTCCTTCGTAGTCACAATGGTGAACCATAATACCTTGGTGAAATTTGAGATGTCTATCCAATTCGCCTTTGGTCACGAATGATTTACCACATCCTTTGTAATCGCAATGGTGATCCTTAATACCTTGGTGACCTTTGAGATGTCGATTCAATCCGCCTTTCGTCCCGAATGATTTACCACATCCTCCTTCGTAATCACAATGGTGAATACCTCGGTGACAGTTGAGATGTCGAGTCAATCCGCCTTTGGTCACGAATGATTTACCACACCCTCCTTCGTAGTCACAATGGTGAACCATAATACCTTGGTGAAATTTGAGATGTCTATCCAATTCGCCTTTGGTCACGAATGATTTACCACATCCTTCGTAATCGCAATGGTGATCCTTAATACCTTGGTGACCTTTGAGATTTCGATTCAATCCGCCTTTCGTCCCGAATGATTTACCACATCCTCCTTCGTAATCACAATGGTGAATACCTCGGTGACAGTTGAGATGTTGTTCCAATTCGCCTTTGGTCACGAATGATTTACCACATCCTTCGTAATCGCAATGGTGATCCTTAATACCTTGGTGACCTTTGAGATGTCGATTCAATCCGCCTTTCGTCCCGAATGATTTACCACATCCTCCTTCGTAATCACACTGAATGGGCGTTCCTGCTTCCGAACGGATTTCCAATCTTACAATCACTTTTTGGGGGTCTTTTGATGCTTTTCAAATGCAATCTTACGATAAAAAACGTAAGATTGTAGTCAATTTTGACAATATATGCTTGAAATGAGCTTGAAAGACGGAGAAACGTACAGATTGCGAATGTTACAACGTTGAAATGCCATATTTTGTAACAAAAGGTGTTAACATCAATTCGTGTCTTACAATTATAATTGTAAGAAATAAAGGGAAAGCGGACGGTTATAAGGCGGCAGGCAGAATTCAGCTTTTACATCTTACAATAAAAATCGTAAGTATAATTCATTTAATTTTTCTAATTTAGTAAAAAACGGCTATGTGTCAAACATCTTACTCCTCCTCCTCCCCCCCCTCCTCGTCCTCCTCTTCCTCCTCCTTCTCCTCCTCCATGTCCCCATCCCCATCTTCCTCCTCCTCCATCTCCTCCTCCTCAGCAATGTCTGCATTGTCTCCATCCGATTGCACAGCCTCTGCCCTGGTGTCCTTCTCAATGGATTGACAAGCTAGGAGCATGCTTGTGTGGTTCTTTCTCTGGATCTTCATACCCTTGGTGGGTTCGCAGCTAAATTGAAATGCGTCAATTGGAATATCGCCCGTCCATGTTGCTTTTCTCCTAAGCCCCACGGTAATAGGCACAAGCTTGTGGTCCATCCAATCTTCTGGCCAAGTTGGGTATTGTGTTTCAGTGCACACCAACTTCTGAGCCCCAGAGTACAAGGGCTTTAAATACACACATTCCACTTCTCCATTCACTCGTAGTGATTTGACCTCCACCACGTCCCATCCTCTCAATCCGCTAGAGTCATCCATTTGTACCTTGACCACAGCGACATGACCAACAACCAAATCAGTAGTGGGCTCGTAGGCTATTCTTCTATCCGGCTTCGTCCCTTGTGAAGAATATAAGTACAACACATCCTCCTCCTCTGGCCTTTCCATATTAGTCTCCAAAGTGTGTGCAACCTTCATAGTCTTGGCAATCTCGTTACTTGCAGGTAAAAGGTCTGACACATCCATGGACAAGTCATCCAATGCTGCTATCAAGCGCTTGGCCATTGATTTCTCAGACTGTGTCAGAACACGACTGGTTGCTGACAACTCCGATGGGAAGTCGACAAAATGTTGGTCTTTTGGGTACTCCCCAGTCACAGCATCATCTGGTTGAGCGCTCCAATAACTCTTCTCAACTTTGAAGAAATCAGTCCACCACTTATTGCTGGCTTCCCAAGTTTCACGAAGCTTCTCTGCAATATGTTTGAAGGACTGGGCATGGGATGGGCCATCGGCTGCTGGTTCATCCATCGGCTGCTGGTCATCGGCTTCTGGTTCTAGAACCAGAAGGTCCTCCGCTGCATGTTGTACACGGACATCAGCTACGGGTCCTGCACGGTCGTCACCGGCGGTTTGTACAGGACCATCGGCCATGTGGCCTGCAAGGACGTCACCTCCGGGCTTCTCGTTATGAATAGTCTTCCAGACAGCCGCCCAGTTTGCCTCGATATTCTCGAGCTCTTCAATCTTGATCTTGGGGGCTTCCTTAAATACTGTTATGGTGTCCACCAGTGGGAAGCCTTGGAGGACGTAAATAGGTTCAGCGTCATTGTCCCACTGTCCTCTCCAAGATCCTGACTCGTCATACTCCTTGTAATAGACCCCTGCAATTGTTGGTGTGCAAACATGTATTGTATATTAGTGAATCATTTAGGACACCCATATTCCTCCCGACTATACTCGGGAGCATCCCTTGGATAATACATCCTAGGTCCTAGGTACAACTTCCTTTGTATCATTTAGTTTCTATTGAAGACTGTACATGTAAATCAATGAGGACATGGCACACCCATATTCCTCCCGAGCATAATCGGGAGCATTGTGCAGACAGTACATACACGCACGGTAGCATTTAATTTGTAAATATCAGTATATCAAGTATTCTTACCGACTCTCCCGTTGGGACCTTTCGTTATCTTGAATGCGTGTAAACGGCGATTAACTCCTTTGACGGTGCTAGTGCCATGTCCGAACAACTTGTAAACGTTGTCTAGGAGGACAGCGGAGAAGTCCCCTATAGAGGTCACGACGTCTTGCCTTGTGTAAGGGCCCATTCTCTTGAATAAGTTACCAACAATGCCCATCAGATGGTCCAGGGTGTACACTTCCATGTTCTTTAACCCTTGCGAGATCACAGAGTAATTTTGGTCAAGATTGCTATGTGTGTGTCCGGGAGGGAGGAAATGGACGTACACCTCCTCAAACCAGTTCATCTCAACCAGCAAGGACAAGTATGCGAACATGAAAGCGTTCTTGTTGTCCTTTGCCGCGTTGTCCATTTGCAAGAAGCAATACGGTGGAAGCTGCCCCTCTTCTTCAAGGACCCGGTTGAAGAAATGTTGGAAGCATGATATAGTCAGATTGATGGACTGCGAGTAGAATGGCAAAGCCCAATAACCAATGAAGCCTCTTCCCTGGGAGAATAATCCTGAGTTAACATAGAAGGAAACATGAAGTCAGAATATTAGCATTATTTTGTTAAGTAATCATTTCAAGTTTTAAATACTGTGTATGCTCCCGATTATGATCGGGAGGACATGTCCTACATGCGCTGTATTTGTACTCACACATGATGCGTGTCTTTAGAAGTTCACCTCCTGCGGTCTTCTTTGTATGTGAGAAGTGGCGTGACTGAGGAAGATTAGTCTTCTTGTTGTCCATTGCATCAGCGGATACGTGCAAGAAGAGCTTCGGATACTCTTCAGACAGTTTTTCACAGATGTCATACCTACGCCTTTACTGGTTTTAGGATTGCTTTCCCCCTACTTTTCTTCTCCACAGGAATATTTGTCTGGCTTACTCCTTATGACTTGTATTGTGGAATCCCAGGAATTCTGGGTACCAGAATACCAGGGATTGGGGGGAATGTTATGATACAGCCTATAGCTGTATCAGTAACGGTGCCGGGCTTAGGTCCGACACCCACTCTAGCAGCTGGTGACCAGGCATCTGCCTGGCAGCTAGCAGTGTAGTAGGTGACTTCAAGCGAATAGGGTCGTTGGGTTTGTCAATGCTCCCAATTATGATCGGGAGAATTGTGTGTATTCCGAGTTTGGTTTTCTCAATCATTCGCTCGTTGGGTTTGACAATGCTCCCGATTATGATCGGAGGACTGTGGGTATTCTGAGTTTGGTTTTTGTCAATCATTCGCTCGTTGGGTTTGACAATGCTCCCGATTATGATCAAGAGGACTGTGGGTATTCTGAGTTTGGTTTTTCTCAATCATTCGTTCATTGGGTTTGACAATGCTCCCGATAATGATAGGGAGGACTATGGGTATGCCGAGTACAAAAAAAAAAAAAAAAAATGCTGAGTACATGTTTTCTGAATCATTTGCTCGTTAGGTTTGTCAGTGCTCTCGATTATGATCGGGAGGACTGTGTGTATTCCGAATTTGGTTTTCTCAATCATTCGCTCGATGGGTTTGACAATGCTCCCGATTATGATCGGGAGGACTCTGTGTATTCCAAATTTGGTTTTCTTAATCATTCGCTCGTTGGGTTTGTCACTGCTCCCGATTATGATCGGGAGGACTGTGTGTATTCCGAATTCGGTTTTCTCAATCATTCGCTCGTTGGGTTTGACAATGCTCCCGATTATGATCGGGAGGACCGTGGGTATTCTGAGTTTGGTTTTTGTCAATCATTCGTTCGTTGGGTTTGACAATGCTCCCGATTATGATCGGGAGGACTATGGGTATGCCGAGTACAAAAAAAAAAAAAAAAAAAAAATGCCGAGTACATGTTTCCTGAATCATTCGCTCGTTGGGTTTGTCAGTGCTCCCGATTTTGATTGGGAGGACTGTGTGTATTCCGAGTTTTGTTTTCTCAATCATTCGCTCGTTGGGTTTGTCAATGCTCCCGATTATGATCGGGAGGACTGTGTGTATTCCAAATTTGGTTTTCTCAATCATTCGCTTGTTGGGTTTGACAATGCTCCCGATTTTGATCGGGAGGACTATGGGTATTCTGAGTTTGGTTTTTCTCTATATATCTGAATCTGATTTTGAATCTGAATCTGAATCTCAATCATTTGCTTTACCAACCTATTTGTCTTCCGCAGGGTCTACAATGACAGTACCGTGGAAGTAAAACTCCAATCGGACGGGAAGGATTTGGGATGCAGCGTCATGGACGAATGGACCAAGGAGCGCCAAGTGCCAATGAACATCGAAGTCGTTGTTGGTGGACCAGACTTCTATGTTACGGCTACGCACGCTCACTGGTTGAGTTTTCGCGGCGAATGCAGGCATATGTGCGGAGCCGATGCATTCTGGTCGACACTCACCCTTGCGGAAGTCAAGACAGCCCAGTTGCTTGAAGTCACTAGCATTCGGAGGCCCATGTTAGGAACCCTATCATGGACACCAGTTCACATTCAGGCTCTTGGGTTGGTGGTTGACAATGCGCAGCAAGCCTGTCAGGGTCGGCGAGGGCGAATTTATCGCCGACAAAGAGCTTGAGGAAACTAGGGCGTGGGTTGAGACATGCGAAGGAAAGCTCATGAGCGATTTCGAGGAGTTTGGTCCTAGCGACAGGAGGACGTCACCTCGATGTACACCAAAAGGGCCTTCACCTGACGCCGGTAAGAGAGCAATCGAACGGACTGTACTGCTGCACCGTGGCTCAGGTTAAATTTTCAAATCTGACAGGTACATTTCGAATGTTACGTACGCGGTGGGATGTACACCGTTCAAAACAACCATTGTGTGCTGACCGCACTTGCCGCTTTCAATTTCGATAGGATATTGCGTAACTTCTGCACTCTTTACATTTCCTACAGCCTCCGCGAAGAAGTCAGGAAAGGCGCGACGAGGTCAGCTTCCTACAATCAACGAAGAGGACAGATCGCCGACAACTTTGTAAGGTCATCGTATTCAAATTGGTATCTCCTTATAGCCCAGCTCCTGACATGGGCCTCCGAATGCTAGTGACTTCAAGCAACTGGGCTGTCTTGACTTCCGCAAGGGTGAGTGTCATCCAGAATGCTCCGCACATATGCCTGCATTCGCCGTGAAACCTCAACCAGTGAGCGTGTGTAGCCGTAACATAGAAGTCTGGTCCACCAACAACGACTTCGATGTTCATTGGCACTTGGCGCTCCTTGGTCCATTCGTCCATGACGCCGCATCCCAAATCCTTCCCGTCCGATTGGAGTTTAACTTCCACTGTACTGTCATTGTAGACCCTGCGGAAGACAAATAGGTTGGTAAAGCAAATGATTGAGATTCAGATTCAGATTCAAAATCAGATTCAGATATAGAGAAAAACCAAACTCAGAATACCCATAGTCCTCCCGATCATAATCGGGAGCATTGTCAAACCCAACGAGCAAATGATTGAGAAAACCAAATTCGGAATACACACAGTCCTCCCGATCATAATCGGGAGCATTGACAAACCCAACGAGCGAATGATTGAGAAAACAAAACTCGGAATACACACAGTCCTCCCGATCATAATCGGGAGCACTGACAAACCCATCGAGCGAATGATTCAGAAAACATGTGCTCGGCATACCCATAGTCCTCCCGATCATAATCGGGAGCATTGTCAAACCCAACGAGCGAATGATTGAGAAAACCTAATTCGGAATACACACAGTCCTCCCGATCATAATCGGGAGCACTGACAAACCCAACGAGCGAATGATTCAGAAAACATGTACTCGGCATTTTTTTTTTTTTTTTTTTTGTACTCGGCATACCAATAGTCCTCCCGATCATAATCGGGAGCATTGTTAAACCCAACGAACGAATGATTGAGAAAAACCAAACTCAGAATACCCATAGTCCTCCCGATCATAATCGGGAGCATTGTCGAACACAACGAGCAAATGATTGAGAAAACCAAATTCGAAATACACCGAGTCTTCCCGATCATAATCGGGAGCATTGACAAACCCAACGAGCGAATGATTGAGAAAACCAAATTCGGAATACACACAGTCCTCCCGATCATAATCAGGAGCACTGACAAACCCAACAAGCGAATGATTCAGAAAACATGTACTCGGCATTTTTTTTTATTTTTTTTTTACTCGGCATACCCATAGTCCTCCCGATCATAATCGGGAGCATTGTCAGACCCAACGCACGAATGATTGAGAATAACCAAACTCAGATTACCCACAGTCCTCCCGATCATAATCGGGAGCATTGTCAAACCAAACGAGCGAATGATTCAGAAAACATGTAAACGGCATTTTTTTTTTTTTGTACTCGGCATACCCATAGTCCTCCCTATCATAATCGGGAGCATTGTCAAACCTAACGAGCGAATGATGGAGAAAAACCAAACTCAGAATACCCACAGTCCTCCCGATCATAATCGGTAACATTGACAAACCCAACGAGCAAATGATTGAGAAAACCAAATTCGGAATACACAGAGTCCTCCCGATTATAATCGGGAGCATTGTCAAACCCAACGAGCAAATGATTGAATAAACCAAATTCGGAATACACACAGTCCTCCCGATCATAATCGGGAGCACTGACAAACCCAACGAGCGAATGATTCAGAAAACATGTACTCGGCATTTTTTTTTTTTTTTTTTGTACTCGGCATACCCATAGTCCTCCCGATCATAATCGGGAGCATTGTCAGACCCAACGCACGAATGATTGAGAATAACCAAACTCAGAATACCCATAGTCCTCCCGATCATAATCGGGAGCATTGTCAAACCTAACGAGCGAATGATTCAGAAAACATGTAAACGGGATTTTTTTTTTTTTTTTTTTTTTTTGTACACGGCATACCCATAGTCCTCCCGATCATAATCGGGAGCATTGTCAAACCCAACGAGCAAATGATTGAGAAAACCAAATTCGGAATATACACAGTCCTCCCGATCATAATCGGGAGCAGTGACAAACCCAACAAGCGAATGATTCAGAAAACATGTACTCGGCATTTTTTTTTTTTTTTTTTTTTGTACTCGGCATACCCACAGTCCTCCCTATCATAATCGGGAGCATTGTCAAACCTAACGAGCGAATGATTGAGAAAAACCAAACTCAGAATACCCACAGTCCTCCCGATCATAATTGGGAACATTGACAAACCCAACGAGCGAATGATTGATAAAACCAAATTCGGAATACACAGAGTCCTCCCGATTATAATCGGGAGCATTGTCAAACCCAACGAGCAAATGATTGAGAAAACCAAATTCGGAATATACACAGTTCTTGATCATAATCGGGAGCACTTACAAACCTAACGAGCGAATGATTCAGAAAACATGTACTTGGCATTTTTTTTTTTTTTTTTTTTTTGTACTCGGCATACCCATAGTCCTCCCTATCATAATCGGGAGCATTGTCAAACCCAACGAACGAATGATTGAGAAAAACCAAACTCAGAATACCCACAGTCCTCCCGATCATAATCGGGAGCATTGACAAACCCAACGAGCGAATGATTGAGAAAACCAAATTCGGAATACACAGAGTCCTCCCGATCATAATTGGGAGCATTGTCAAACCCAACGAGCGAATGATTGAGAAAACTAAATTCGGAATACACACAGTCCTCCCGATCATAATCGGGAGCACGGACAAACCTAACGAGCGAATGATTCAGAAAACATGTACTCGGCATTTTTTTTTTTTTTTTTTTTTTACTCGGCATACCCATAGTTTTCCCTATCATCATCGGGATCATTGTCAAACCCAACGAACGAATGATTGACAAAAACCAAACTCAGAATACCCACAGTCCTCTTGATCATAATCGGGAGCATTGTCAAACCCAACGAGCGAATGATTGAGAAAAACCAAACTCAGAATACCCACAGTCCTCCCGATCATAATCGGGAGCATTGTCAAACCCAACGCGCGAATGATTGAGAAAACCAAACTCGGAATACACACAGTCCTCCCGATCATATAAAAATCAATCCTAAAACCTGTCAAAGAAAACTTGATCCACCGAATGCCTAGACGGAACAGGCAAAAGGGCTAAATTCTTCTGGGCTGTGACATTTCATCAGTCATGCTATGCAAGTCAAGCAGGCCTCAACTACACATCTTTGCTTTACCTATTGCAGTACTGGGCCACTAAAACAAACCTAGTAAATAGGTAGGTGGCCGAGGTGGGCAAGAACACAGTAAAATAGAAGAACTGCAGGTGTACATGATCCATATGTCAGTGTCATGTTAAGTACCAATCACAACATAAACACCCAACCACACTCCCGGCAAAGATTAACCAATAAACAAGGCAACCTGTTGGCAAGCAGTAACTTGGTCAACACAGGCACAAGGCAGCTAAGTCTGGGCTACAATTGCAGTCTACCACTACAATGCAATTCATAACCAAACCAGACGCTATGGAAATCTTGGAACGGTAGCTAAGGATGCATGCCATATGGGTATGCAGTACTGTCCGCCATTACTCTGACGCAGGTGCAAGCGGGTAACCATCATGCAGGTAGGCAGGCCTCAGGAAGGTGCAGGCGGGTGCAGAGCTGTTCGCCAGTACTCCGGCGCAGGTGCTGGCCCGGCGCGTGTCCTGGTCTGGTCTGGCAGGTGCAGGCGGGTAACCGCCATGCAGGTAGGCAGACCTATCCAGTGCTCCGAGCGCCAGTGCTCCTGGCTATCTGCCCAGCATCCACCAGAGAAGGTGCTAGGCAGGACAGTGACAGTGAAATGCATTGCGCAAAGGGTGCGAGAATTAGAAGCAACTCGGGGGTTATTCACAACCACCCGGTGCTAATGCAGATGCGCAGCAAGGCGATGCAGAAAGCGAAAGGCAAAGCAGCAGATCATGAGAACAGAGCTGAAGTGAATTCCCATAGCAGTGAAATGCATTGCGCAAAAGGTGCGAGAATTAGGTGCAACTCGGGACCATGCAGGGCCATCCGGTGCTAATGCGGATGCGCAGCAAAGCAATGCAGGATGCGAAAGGCAATTTGCGCAAGGCATGAAAGGAGGTGAAAGCGCAAGGCATTAAAAGAGGTGAAAGCGCAAGGCATGAAGCAAAGCCTTACCGACTTATCAAAACAGTCTTTCATGCATGCGCAGCAAGGGGGGGCCCGGCAAGGGGGGTCAATCAATGCACATCAAGGGGTCATGCAAAGGGGTCAAGCTGCCAGGTCATGCAAAGGGGTCAAGCTGCCAGAGAAGGTGCTGGGCATGGCAATCAATGCACAGCAAGGAGTCATGCAAAGGGGTCAAGCTGCCAATCCATTGAGAAGGACACCAAGGCAGAGGCTGTGCAATCGGATGGAGACTTTGTGTATTGTGAGATAAATAATTATGAGCAATGCGTTCAAGACTTTGTAAACAGCTTTCACCTTCCTCTTGACTGTCCTCTACAATTGATTTTGTATTGGAATACTTCGAAGGAACTTTCTCTCTCTCCAAACGAGCAAATCAATGTTACAATTGAAATTGAAGGGAATAGTCTCTTTCTCCGGAATGCAACAAAACAATCTTACATAATAAATTGTAAGATATTTTCGTAAAATACACCAAAAAAGCAAAATCAATCAATTTGCGAAAACGATCTTACAATATTTATCGTAAGATTTCAGTAAAATAAAAAATCCGTTCGGAAGCAGGAACGCCCATTAATGGTGAATACCTCGGTGACAGTTGAGATGTTGTTCCAATTCGCCTTTGGTCACGAATGATTTACCACATCCTCCTTCGTAATCACAATGGTGAACCATAATACCTCGTTGAACTTTGAGATGTTGATTCAATTCGCCTTTGGTCACGGATGAAATACCACACCCTCTTTCATAATAACAATTGTGTTCCTTAATACCTTGGTGAAATTTGAGATGTTGATTCAACTCGCCTTTTTTATCTAGCAGGCTTTCGACACAAAAAAATGAGCTGTGATTATTCAACCCGAGTTTAACAAAGATGCAGCAAACCAGGCTAGAGAATGGGGAAAGCAAGCTTACAAAGTGTTGCCTTCATCAGATGTCGAGGAGCTCATCAATACTGTCACGTCACAAATTCAAATCATGATGGAATTCGGAGAGTATCTAAGAAGAATCTTGACACAGGACGCATTCGCATACATCAGTGCCGACCTCCCATGACATTCGGTCGCCAACACTTGTGTGTAGGGGGAATGCCGAAGAAGAATCTTGACACAGGCCGCGTGACCATGGAAACACGCCATCATCAATGCCGACAATCCGAAATGATCGGTCGCCAGCACTTGTGTGTCGGGGGAATGTCGAAGAGGAATCTTGACACAGGCCGCGTGACCATGGATACATGCCCACATCAATGCCGACATCCCATGATTGTCTATCGCCAGCACTTGTTCGTTCGGAGAGTATCTAAGAAGAATCTTGACACATGCTGCATTCGCATGCCCCCCCTGAATGCCACAAGCACGCATCAGTGCCGACATCCCATGATTATTCGTCGCAAGCACTTGCTCGTTCGGAGAGTTCCTAATGAGAATCTCGACCAGGGAGACGTTGCCCTGTTTACAGCCCCCAATCAATGCCGTCTCCCCAGAGTAGTTTGGAGGCTTCGCAAGAAGCATCGCCGCCATCGAAACTGCATCGGCCTCGTTATCCAGCATCCGTTCGCAAGTCCCCACGGCACCGAGGTCGCATTGCGTGCGGAACAGTGTGTTCTTGTCGAGGGTTTTGGCCTCTCGCATGGCGAGCTCCAGCCGATCCGGCCATGCGAACCCGCCGCGGATGGCTTTGTTGGTGCACAAAATTGCGGTCTCGCCGCAGAGCGTCGCGATGGAACGGATCAACGGGAACGGTAACATCTCAACGTGGAAAGATGAAGAAGACACCGACGAAGACGAAGATATTTTCTCGTTCGCGGTGGTGGTTGCTGAGCCACCACCGATGACTAGCGGTTTTCCAAAAAGAGGAGAATAGGGGGATCTCTGAGGCTGTTAAAGTACAGGAATCGATCAATCTTTACACTCGTCGTGAAACGTGTTGTGTATGGTCACACTGGAGTGTTTATTTTACAGTTCAAATCAGTCATGGGATGTGAGTTTCGTGACCTCTTTTTGCCTGCAGTTGTCTTCAACAGCAACCTTAATGTATGTTGTGTTGGGGGTTCCTTGGTTTTATGTACGGTGTGTGGTTTGTGCAGTTCACAACAATCTTGAATTGCAACGTTTTACAAAGTTGGTGGTTGAGAGCTGCTTCTTGGCCTGATAGGTAAAGATTGTCGCACACCTTGAACAAGTTATCGATATGCATCTTATTCAGGTCAGCATATTATTGTTCATGTGAACACGTTTTAAACAGGGATTGATGCGAGCCTCCGGCATTCTTCAGTATTTATTTTTTGTTGAAATAATTGTTGTTACAGAGATGGAGAGTCTTTTCAGAGGTGTTCATGTGAACACGTTTTAAATAGGGATTGATGTGAGCCTCCGGCATTCTTCTTCAGTATTTTTTTTTGTTGAAATAATTGTTGTTACAGATGGGGAGTCTTTTCAGAGGTGTTCATGTGAACACGTTTAAAATAGGGATTGATGTGAGCCTCCGGCATTCTTCAGTATTTATTTTTTGTTGAAATAATTGTTGTTACAGAGATGGAGAGTCTTTTCAGAGGTGTTCATGTGAACACGTTTAAAATAGGGATTGATGTGAGTCTCCGGCATTCTTCTTCAGTATTTTTTTTGTTGAAATAATTGTTGTTACAGAGATGGAGAGTCTTTTCAGAGGTGTTCATGTGAACACGTTTTAATTAGGGATTGATGTGAGTCTCCGGCATTCTTCTTCAGTATTTTTTTTTGTTGAAATAATTGTTGTTACAGAGATGGAGAGTCTTTTCAGAGGTGTTCATGTGAACACGTTTTAAATAGGGATTGATGTGAGTCTCCGGCATTCTTCTTCAGTATTTATTTTTTGTTGAAATAATTGTTGTTACAGAGATGGAGAGTCTTTTCAGAGGTGTTCATGTGAACACGTTTAAAATAGGGATTGATGTGAGCCTCCGGCATTCTTCTTCAGTATTTATGTTTTGTTGAAATAATTGTTGGTACAGAGATGGAGAGTCTTTTCAGAGGTGTTCATGTGAACACGTTTTAAATAGGGATTGATGTGAGCCTCCGGCATTCTTCATACAATTTTTCGGTCAATCAAATGATTCTCGCGTTCGTTCTGTATTTTGGGGGGCCTTGGAGTGAGACCACATCCTTTTAGTCCGTTTATCAACCGAGGCATAAGAAACAATGCGTCAAACAATGTATTATTGTTTGCTAATGCATATATTAAAATGGATATAACTCAAGTTTTGCAACACCCTCCATCAATCGACAAAAATCTTGCCACACAACTTGTATGCATTGTTATGCAATGGATACACTCAACAGGCAAGTATCCGCCAAATATTGAAATCAATTGCGAACGGCTCATCAAATGGTATCAAAACAACGAAAACAAACCTGAACTCCGCGATCAAATCATTTCAGACTACAACGTTTTGTACGGAACCATGGCCTTTCAGAATTTTGCAATCAAATCATGCAATGTAGCACCCAAATCTTCTCAACCATGACAATGTCCGAAGATGCCGATTTGTCTATTTTCTGGAATGTGACATTTTAATACCAATCGTTTTCTCCCGCCACATGTATCATCTGTCCAATAAGATGCATGCCTCCTCCGCGAAAACGGCGGGACACTGTCGACACCTACGTCGCACTCCACAGGGTTCGAAAACGTTATGATATCTTATGAAGAGTTTGAGCATCCCGGCAAGCTCACGGTGTCAAGGAGCCCGCACCAAGCTGCCATGGATGATGTCATGTGTAGCGTTTTTCACGGACCCAACGTCGTGCGCATCGTGGCAGACAACATGGGTTTCGAATACCTCTCCCGTGCTCCTCAGCATCGGTACTCTGATGAGATAGAGGGGATGTTTTATGGTCTCAATGACGCATGAACTGAACATAGAGCTGGGTAAACTATATCCATACAAGATATCCCGAAATAAATAGCTTGGTTTTACATAAGCGCAAACCCCAACATCACGTGGGATTTATACGAGATAATCCATATAAACTATGATTACAGCGGAAATAAATAGCCACATCTCGAGACGGGTCAAATGTATGGAACACAAGTGGGATTGGCGTTTATTGAGTTATAATCCATGTTTGACGCGGGAAGTTATCGAATGCTATCCAGACAAACCATGGAATTGGTACTGGATCAGCAGAAACCCCTGCATCACATGGGATATTATACAAGCCAACCCAGATAAATCATGGGACTGGCGTGGATTGAGCGCAAACCCAAATTTCATATGGGATATTATTAAAGCCAACCCTGATAAACAATGGGACTGGCGTGAATTGAGCGCAAACCCACATATCACATGGGATATGATACAAACCAACCCAGATAAACCATGGGATTGGTATTATATCAGCAAAGACCCTTGCGTCAAATGGTTTATTGTCAAAGCCAACCCCGACAAACCATGGAACTGGTGTGGATTGAGCGCAAACCCCAGCATCACATGGGAGATTATACAAGACAACCCTGATAAACCATGGGATTGGTTTTTTATTAGCAGAAACCCCAATATCACATGGAATATTATACAATCCAACCCAGATAAACAATGGAATTGGAACTGGATCAGCGCAAACCCCAACATCTCTTGGGATGTTGTACAAGCCAACCCTGATAAACCATGGGATTGGTACTGGATCAGCGCAAACCCCAATATCACATGGGATATTGTGCGATCCAACCCCGACAAACCATGGAATTGGACCTGGATCAGCGCAAACCCCAATATCACTTGGGATATTATACAAGCCAACCCCAACAAATCATGGATTTGGTACTGGATCAGCAGAAACCCCAACATCACATGGGATATTATCCAAGCCTACCCCGACAAACCATGGAATTGGTACTGGATCAGCAAAACCCTACATATCCCATGTGATATTATCAAAGCCAACCCCGACAAACCATGGGACTGGCGTGGATTGAGCGCAAACCCCAATATCACGTGGGATGTTATCGTAGCAAACCTCGATAACCCATGGAATTGGTATGAGTTGAGCTCAAACCCCAATATGTTGTTATCTACCCAAGACATTTGCGATATCATACGTAGATGTAGAGCAGCAAGAACCATTCAGAAAATATGGCGATACGTCAATACAAACCCGAGTTATAATGTATGTCAACACAGGCTCTTTAGGGAATATAATGAAATGGTTTATTATTAAATTATTATAATAATCCAGACATCCTGCAATTTTTTGATTCAAAATCGTACTCCTCGTCCACAGTGCGCAGCCTCATCAATGCGGATCATGTAGTCGAGTCAGCCACTCGTCTGTATATCCCGGTGTCTCACATGCAGAAGCAGGGGGCACACAAGCCAAGTTCACCTATTCTCTATGCATGACGAATGCATTCTCTATGCATGACGAATGCATTCTCTATGCATGACGAATGCAGGTTGAAACAAATAACTTGCATCTCGTTGTTTTCCCCCACAAGATGCAAGGAGGATCCGTTGAACACACGCATGTGGCCGCGAATGGCGTCCTCAATCCCAGAGTAACAACATTGAATGTACCTGGTATCCATGATGCTGCCGATCGCTTTCACAAATGCATTCAGTGTTTGCGAGTCCAAGACAGCGTCATCGGTTGCAAAGATGAACATGCACCGTCGAAGTTGGTTGTTGTTCTTGATCCCTCTCAGTGGGTTGAGGCCATCGGAAGGCCTCGCACCGCAAAATAACATGAAAGGCAAAACTGTTCCTCTGTGATGCATTGTCGCATGTGACACATCCTCCAGTGACACCTTCGCACCGTTGGTCAGAACGAGCTGACCGGAGGATCCATGACCACACAAGACGATCACGAGCACCGAGTCATCATGTGAGTTTGCCACGTGATCATCCAACAGATCCATCAGCTCCACCTTCTTCAAGTGCCCCGGAAGCACAACGACATGAAAGTCGAGTGGGTGCAAAAAGCGAACCCACGTGCTGTGGTGACCTGGTATATCCAAACCATCCACATTCTTGCCCAACATGGTTCCTGCTTCACGCATGTGCACCCACAAAGTCCTCTGAATGTGATCCCTAGGAACATAATTGTAATCCACATACAACAGAAGTGCCTTGTTTCTGGATGATGAAGAGGGAGAGTCGGTTGCTGCTGGATGGTGAAGAGGGAGAGTCGGTTGCTCATGTTCATGGCGGCAAAATTGATGATGATCTGACTCTTCTTCATCATCATCATCAAACTTCGGGAGACGCCAACGCATTTCGTCTAATATTTTGTCCTTGAGTACAGTAAACACACGATTCCCCCTTACACTCCTGATGATGGCCACTGTAGAGAACATGACCATGGCTACAGTCGACGGAATACTAAAATGAAACCGCCTCGTTTACGGCACACCTTACGGTGTAACCAAATGGTGTAGCAACCCACGGGGCAGTGGAACACCAATACGATTTTGAATCAACAAATTGCAGGATGTTAACGTTGTAGGAGACACAGCAGCAGCTGCCTCGGTGACCTCAGCCCGGCGGCAGAGTTCTTCGAACGATCTGCAGTCTGGATGATTATAAGGGGTGTCCCACTTTATTTGAGAACTACTAAACTTAAGATGCTCAACCCGATCATGTTCCGATTTTATTCTCAGGATTGGTGGCCCCCGAAGGACACGTGCATGGTGCTTTCGGGGACAGGCACCGTGATTGCCGAGGATGTCCGACTGTTATGGTATTTAGGCACATCAATCGTCATCCGTGATTGGATGGGGGAGCGTGTTTACATGAAACAATTGAACCCATGTGTCACCGCTCTTGACCCCAATACATTGTTTGCGCATACAATCACAAAACGAGATAAGGTCTTTGACATCTCGTTCACCATTTTCTGGCACAACAAAGTTGAACATTGCTTGCGCCGTTGGATAAGAAGGTTTCGTAAGAGAAAGGCACAGCAAGCTGTTCGAAAGATTGAAATAACGGCTAACGAGATAAGCGCAAATGCACCCTTGGTGGAGGAGACCTTCACGGCGGCACCACAAGACTACCTAGATTCTTATGAATTCTGGGGGGTTTACAACACATGTTACCGTCCCGAAGATGGATATTCCTGCCATGAGGTTACCGTGCCTGATGTGCGATGTGCGATTGGCGCCGGAGGCACGATGGAGGAGGCATTTGAAGCTGCCAAGGAAAAGCTGACAGACATGGTCAGTGACATCATGTACCGCGGTGAGGCCATTCCAACGCCATCGCATCCCGTCGACATCATCGACGGCAGACAAATAATGACAAATAATTGGAATGTCGCCGGCTTTGTTGTGACTTTCGTGGGTGTCTTGCGTGTTTCCACACTGCCAAGTTTACGGGACAAGGCCCGTATGCCACAAGATTTGCATGTGATTGAAGACGAGTAGAAAAAAACTTGGTCTCATCCATCCTCTTGTGTATCCACATTCGAAGTGAAGACACACGTACACGAAAACGGTATTTAGACCCTTCTTTTCAGATCCGAGAAGCTTGGGTGTGCAGGGTTGGGAGGGGGGATGTTCCATCATCATGCGCTTCAATGTGTGCGATATGAGAAGCGAGGTGTGTGGGGGAGATCGCAAGATCACAAAAGCACGCACGTGAACAAGAGTGATAGGAGGGGTATCCAACTAATTGTTACAACGGTAACAACGGTAACAACGGTACATTCCTACTCAGGGTCTTCTTTGACGCATGACGTCTACTCTCTTCGCTTGTTGATTCATCATCTGAATTATCTTCCTCACTTCATAAACCATGTCACCAACGATACCAACGTTACCACAGATTTAATAGGTTTATGAGAAAATTGCATTTTTCATTTTTCATATTGTAAAGTTAAAAGTGACATTTTAATATACTTACTTTTTATTGGTATCATTGGTAACATGGTAATATTAATTATTAATTCATGATATCCTTCTTTTTTCAAGACGATTCATCATCTGAATTCTCATCTTCTTAATAAACAGTGTAACCAACTAAATTGTAACAACGGTAACAACGGTACATTCCTACTCAGGGTCTTCTTTGACGCATGACGTCTACTCTCTTCGCTTGTTGATTCATCATCTGAATTATCTTCCTCACTTCATAAACCATGTCACCAACGATACCAACGATACCAACGTTACCACAGATTTAATAGGTTTATGAGAAAATTGCATTTTTCATTTTTCATATTGTAATTGAAAAGTGGCATTTTAATATACTTACTTTTAATGGTATCATTGGTAACATGGTAATATTAATTATTAATTCATGATATCCTTCTTTTTTCAAGACGATTCATCATCTGAATTCTCATCTTCTTAATAAACAGTGTAACCAACTAAATTGTAACAACGGTAACAACGGTAACAACGGTACATTCCTACTCAGGGTCTTCTTTGACGCATGACGTCTACTCTCTTCGCTTGTTGATTCATCATCTGAAATATCTTCCTCACTTCATAAACCATGTCACCAACGATACCAACGATACCAACGTTACCACAGATTTAATAGGTTTATGAGAAAATTGCATTTTTCATTTTTCATATTGTAAAGTTAAAAGTGACATTTTAATATACTTACTTTTTATTGGTATCATTGGTAACATGGTAATATTAATTATTAATTCATGATATCCTTTTTTTTTAAGACGATTCATCATCTGAATTCTCATCTTCTTAATAAACAGTGTAACCAACTAAATTGTAACAACGGTAACAACGGTACATTCCTACTCAGGGTCTTCTTTGACGCATGACGTCTACTCTCTTCGCTTGTTGATTCATCATCTGAATTATCTTCCTCACTTCATAAACCATGTCACCAACGATACCAACGTTACCACAGATTTAATAGGGTATCTTGTGGTACCTGTCGTTTTGGGAGTGAGAGTACCTGACGAAAGTAGAGAAGAAGATGTCGAGTTTCATTTCAGAATCATTATTCTTTTTTCAATTTAACATCATAACATTGTGATGTTAAAACATTAAAACGTTAATTGACTTACATACACCATGCACTGGGCTTCTCGATGTAACGCTTGGGATTTTCATTGAAACGCTTGGGAGGTGAAGCAAAGTGCAGGGGAGTTGCGCTCTGCGAAGCACATGCGCACTCGATCTCTTTTTTGAGGGGAATCTAAGGTAGAAACAATCCAATCGATTATGTATAAAGTGAAAACGATAATACACGGCATTACTACTACAATCTCACAAGCATTACTAAGACAAATCACTCAGGTAGTATGGGCACTAAGGCTGAAGACAATACGGGATCATCATTTACCTCTGCTAATGACTCTGCTACTGCTACTGCTTCTGCTTCTGATGCCCCCATGAAAAAGGGGCAGTCCATGCTATCAAAGAGGCGGTACAGACAGATAGAAGAAAAATTCAAGGAGATACTCATCGGAGTCAGCAAAGAAGAAAACGAAGGGGTCATCCTAGCAAGGCTACTCACAGAATTCAGGGAAATTATGCAGTTTGACCCGGAGGGACCAACGTATGGAGCAAGGGACACGGCAAAACAGTGCGAATACCAAAGAAACAGAAATATGGCAATCAAAGATCTGGCAAAAATAGTGAGGGAAAAGCTTAAAGAAGAATCATACAATGTTTATTAAACACCCGATATGTCATCCCTCGATGTTCTTCTGGCGGCGGCACATGTCAATAACTTCCCTGCCCCCACCGAGGCAACTCACGGTGCCATGGGGGACCCCATGTTCGGATCGTTTGCGATCCCTGACTGCGGACCTCAGGCACAGGCGTTCCGCGAGGCATACGTGCACGCGCTCAGGGATGAGGGTCGACCCCTGTCCATCGTAGAGACCCATACAGACACATCGCCAATCATAGTTGACCTGGACATGCGACAGAACACCCCTGAGCGCATGTACACACAGAAGCACATCGAGAACTTCATGGACGCGCTCGTGTCGGCCACCAAATACTTTGTAGACCAGCAGCACATGGACGTAGTGATCCTCGAGAAGCCAAATCCAAGACTCGACAAGAAACACTTAGGGGTGTACAAAGACGGTCTCCACGTGGTCATGCCAAATGTAATCACACACACACAGATACAACTTGCCATCAGGGAGCACTTCGTAAACGATATGACCGAACATAGGACGTACGAGAGCACCATTTGCATCCCTGGAATGGCCGAAATGGATCCCGGAAAGATATATGACAAAAGCGTGATCACCCCGGGAGGCAGGTGGTTCTTGTACGGATCCAAGAAACCGGATGAGACCCACCCGTGGAAAGTCACTGCCTGGTACCAACTTGATACTGGAGCAGGCTCGCTCAAGAAACTTGACGTACAGAACATGGATCTTGATACACTCGTGCAGAATCTGAGCATCCGTGTGCATCCGCACGGGGGGCACAGCATATACACCAAATACGGTCAGGAGGAAATCGACCAGTACAAGAGCCAAAACGTGTTAGAGACTAAAAAGACATTCGACTCGCAGCATGGAAGGAATGTGGAATCCATATACAATCTCGTGGACATTCTAGACGCACAAAGAGCCAGCGGATACGATTCATGGCTGAAGGTCGGGATGGCGCTGAAGAATACAGTCGACGCAGGAACCGACACTCAGCGCCTCGATATATGGAAGTCTTTTGCAAAAAAATGCCCCGATAAGTTCTGTGACACCAAGCACGAACAGGTGTGGGCAAATCTGAAGCCGACAAATATCACTCTAGGGACACTCCGCTTCCTTGCCAAGCAGGATGACCCGATGGGGTACGCCGAATGGATCCTAAAATGGGACAACGCCAACAAACAGGGCGAGGAAATAGACAAGGATCGCATCATCAAAGACCTCAAGGTAAAGCTAGAATTGGCAATTGACAACATGGTATCATTGAATGTCGTAAACGATAGCATCGAGTTCAAGATTGACAACGGAGCGAAAGGAGCCATCCACAAGAACAAATACATGGTGGAGGTAGATGACATATATTATGGATCGATGATCAACAAGTTCCCAATCCATGAAGACCCAGGGTTCATCAAGAACGTGCCTATCGACCAAGGACCATACGAATGCGAGCTGCGGACCATGGATGGCAAAACAATTAACAGTGCCATCTTGAAGAGCACCGACGGCTTGCAAATCGCATTAATGAATATGGGAAGTGACAACCAATACGTAAATGTGAGATCCAACACGAGCAACGCAACTATCCGAGACAAGCAGGTCATCAACACAATCCATAACATGATCTTCAAGGCGCAAGAGTCCCACGCGAAGAACATGTACCGGATCACGCAGAACATCTTCCTGGTCAACAACGGCACCATCAACATCAACATGAAGAGGGGAGATGATGATGATGATGATGACTCGTTTTCGTCCTCAATCAAAGAGGATACGTTGGCGGAGAAGTTCATGGAGGCCGCACCAGAATTCTTCACCAGAATCAAGTGTGTGCCAAAACTCAACAGGAAAGAATGCGTAGGTGACATGTACTACTGCGACCCTGCTACCAATCGCTGGTCGAACTTAAGCAACTTGATGATAATCAAAGTAATCAAACTCGAGTTCAAATCCAAATTCCCTGCTGAGAAGAATAACAAGACGAATAAGAAGATTCGGGGGTTTGTCGACACGGTTAAGGGGCGTTCTGTGTTACTTCAAGCCATCGCACTTCTCGTCCTAGACGAAACGTTCACCGATAACCTCGATGTCAACCCTGACCTCTTTGCGGTCAACAACGGTGTATTTGACAGCTTGTCGAGGGACAACGTGGTTTTCAGAAACGTAGAGATTACCGACAATAGTAGCAGGTGTGCGAAGTGGGATTACCAGGGAGAGGAGGACAACCACAACCTCCAAAGATGCAAAGAGGAGCTAGACGACTTCTTTCTAAAAATTCTGCCAGTGGAAGAGGAGCGTGACGTCGTGCTCTCATTTTTCGCAGGTCTCCTAACAGGTCGACGCGATGAGAAGAAATTCCTAGCCTTCACCGATAAAACATCCGGAGACAACGGAAAAAGTACCCTTATGACGCTCATGGGCAGCTTCTTCAGCTCGTACAAGAGCAGTAATGGAAAAAAAATCCTGACAAAGGGGTCGTTTGCAAGGAGCCGGGATGACCACGACGCGGGTCTCGAGGCCATGAAAGGTCTCAGGCTACTGGTGGCAGACGAAATGAAATCCAACATCCCTCTGGACGAGGCGTTGATCAAAAACATTGCGGGGGGGGAGGGTGTGTGTATCGAAGGGCGCTCATGTGGCTCTGCGGACTCTTTCGAATTCATCTGGCAGGCTGGGGTCGTCATGGTATTCAACGAAGGCGATTGTCCAAAGTTCGACGGAGGAGACAACGCATTTGTCAAAAGGATGATCGTGGTTCCCATGCGCTCAAACTTTGTGCAACAACCCGACCCAGAGCACGAGAACGAGTTTGAGCGACGGAACCTTACCAAAATATTGCCCACTTGGCTGTCGGCGCTGGCGCAGCTGTTCATAGAGCACTTAAGTCGACCGGGGCGCTCAAGCATCTTCGACAAACTACCGGTAACGATGACCGAGTGGAAGTCTGGTATTGCGGACAGCGCCAACCCCCTTGCCGAGTGGCTCGAGGAGGTGGTGGAGGTGACGGGGGAGTATTCGGACGTGGTGTGGGCCGGGGACCTCAAGGCCCGGTGGATAGAGTCCCACTATGGACCCGCGGCAGCAGTCTTCAGCAACAGGCTGGTCAAGGCATTCTTTTCTGGAAAACAGGGAATCGAGTGGAAAGATAGTGCAAGAATCGAGACAATATGCAAAAAGGGAGTGATAAGGGGGTGTAAATTGTTGTTGGTTAGACACGATTGAGGAGGCATGCTTTAGCATCATCATCATCCTCGTCAAACATCGTCCATCTGACGCGATCGAACACACGCCGGATTTCGAACCCTCGTACACTCGTAGACGAGTATAAATAAGTCAGCGTACTCTTATTCACTAAACGACAACAACACACTTCTTCATTCGATGCATTCACGGTACTGATGCTGAGGGACGAGACGGTCGAGCAACGCCTTGACATCGTGGACACGGATGGTCTCATTGGCGGGGACCGTCCTCAAGGTCCTGTGGAAGGATTATGTCCTATTACAGTCGGACACATCTCGTCCACAATATCAGACTTCCACTCTGTCATAATAGAGTGGAAGTCTGATATTGTGGACGAGATGTGACGTCTTGTCAGCTTCAGTCTTCAACACCAAGCTGGTCAATGGTATTTGTTCTTTGTTCTTTGCGGGCAAACAATAGAATGCAAGAATCGATAAAGGGGTGTCAACTTGTTTCACTGTACATGTACACACGCAAACGGAGGAACACAACACTCACTGTCGACGACGATCGAAAAACATCTGAGTACACGCGCAAAGAGAGGAGGAACACCAATGTCAGCCAATGTCCATCAATCAGACTGAATACACAAGACACGCACGCACGCACTCTATCACGACACATCATGCCGCATCCTCACATGCCGACAGCAGACAACAAGTCGTGGTTGTGTGTGCGAGGCGAAGTATGACAGTCGCGCAAGGTATGCTCTGCGCCCCGTTCTGGGATCGTTCAAGCAGACAGTGGATGATGGTTGTTGCCACCTGGGTGGCGTCTTGTGCGCAAGGACCTCACGCCACTCAACGCGCACGCCACCGATGCCCTTTCGGGTCACGAGATGTCCATGTACAGACAGCCATAGTCCATCGGCAAACAACGGATTGTATTCAACAAACGCGGAGCCCCTTTCACCTCTTCCCCCAGCGGAGCGACCGGGGGCGACCGGAGGGGAGCCCCCACAAAGGAGTCCGCGAGGAACCGAGCGGGTGGGCGACCGGAGGGGAGCCCATAGTTCACAGTTCACATCAAGCATTAGACATACACACTACTGTGTAACTACAGTCGGCGGAACAGTAAAATGAAACATCCAAAAACAAATAAAACAAATAGACAACCGTTTTTTTATTGTCTATTTGTTTTATTTGTTTCAGCTTGGTTGGGTATCCAGGGCCACCACGTGGAGGTGCTGATTTTGGCCCCGTTTTGTTTCTTTTTTTTTCAAATACTTGAAACAGAAACACCTTCTCATCCAGATTACTTCTTGGTGTGGGACATCCCTTTGCGTGTTAACACAGGCTTGGCGACGAAAGTCGGGTTGTCGTAAATGACGAATACCTTGGGTCGGGACGCAATGATCGCGAAGACGTCAGAGATTCCAAACATTTCGTATGACAGATGCAGTATATTAAGGGGTGTGAGGAGGTTGTTGTTGTATTCCTAACGTTCCGAAAAACCTTTCAATTTTTTTGTATTTAAAGATTCTCAGACCACGCGATCGAGGACTCGGGGATGATAACGGCACTCACCTGCCATAGCTGGTGCTTAGCCAACTGCTTCACCAACTTAATTCCGTTCTTGCGGGTCTCGTAAGAAGTCTCAATCGTGTCTACGAAACGGTCAACAAGAACGTCACTTGTAAAAGCACACTGACGCAGGCAACTGAACTTTTCGAAAGAAAGAATATCCTCGATGTTCTTGCTACTACACAACTGAGCTAGGGCAATGGACAAATTACCCTTCGTAGTGCTCATAACCACTTGAAACCCCTCGCAACTGATGTTCATATGCAAAAGGGGGATGATACCCTTCACATAATCACTCGAGTGAAGGAAGCCCTCCTTCTCGGAAAAATGAATGCCGTGTGATTGAGCGTTCAACATGAACACACCCAGCTTAGCTGCAAAAGTCGCATCTCCAGAAGTCTTCTAACGTTTTGAAGTAGAAGAGGAATTGCGGGGTGTTGAAGACATTTTACATACACATGTATACATGTATATAAAAATAGCCTAGTTCCTCCGGAACGACTCGCTACAGTCGGCGGAACAGTAAAGTTGTATACAGGATGGACACAAAGACTTTTCATGCGCTCCGGCGTGATCCAGAGTTTGTGATCAACTCGTTCACTACCGCCGTGATGCCTTCGCATTCGAACGCCAAGCTGTGATATGAATCGTCAGCATGGCACACCGTATGTGTGCCGAAACTACGCAGTGTGGCATACAATCCGATGCGGTCTCCGACATGCAACTGCGTGTCCCCAGTGGTGCATGACAGGCTGCATGTGCCCTCGCCAGCACCACTCGTGTCATAGATGGTGGTGTAACGAGGCACAAACACTGTGATGGTCCGTGGTGGCAGGAACACCGCCTCGTCCACATCAAACCATTTCTTGATCATGTCCCTTCGTAGGGCGGCTACCGCATGCCATGTGTGTTCGTCACCAATTTTGAGTTGCAGGGTGGCACCGGTCTTGAATGTGCCGTCGCCTGACAGACTGAATATCTGCACGATTTCTCCCATAGGAATGGTGACAAAGGCGCACGGGACATGACTGGGGAACTTCTCACAGACACCGGTGGCATCTGCCCCGATCACGATCATAATGTATGGTAATATGATGTATGTATGGTAATATAATGTATGTCGGTAAACCCTTACAGTTGTTCTCAAATAAAGTGGGACACACCTTATAATCATCCAGACTGCAGATCGTTGCTTTTGGGCAACGTTGGGGGGTGCAGCAGGTTGAAGAGGTTCTCGAAGATGATATTCCGAGTAGCCTCTTTGGTAAACCGTTCAACCGTCTGTGTCCCCATATCAGTATCAGGGGGTGGGGGTGGGCGAAACGCGAGAGGACGCTCTCTCCCAAAGACTTGTTTCACTGCCCCGTGGGTTGCTACACCATTAGGTTACACCGTAAGGTGTGCCGTACACTCCAGAAAGCGGTTTCATTTTAGCATTCCGTCGACTGTATCTGTATGAAGGTCAGATGAGCAAACTCCAGTGTTGCCAAGTTGCTGCAGATCTGCAATTGTCAGGTTGCATTTCATGCATCGGTATGGTTGTAATTCTGCCATTTCTAGCAGACCACATTTCCAAATGTGTTTGCCCCTATTGCGGTTTAGAAGGTCTTCGCTGAGTTTGAACTCGGGATGTTGCATTATTGTCCTCCCACGCGGGTGTTGCATTCTGGGGATGATATCCATTTAGTTGTAGAGATTCTTATATTATTTATCAATTCCAAAATAATGGCATTCTTGTTCTCAGTTTTTTAGGTCTTAAAAAATGATCCGGATGTCAGGGTCAAGCAGGAACAGAAACAATGCACTCGATCAATGCGTGTGTCCATCTAGAGAATATGTATGGAAGAGGGGGATGCAGAGGGATTTCATTTTAGCGGTTTAATAATTGTTTCAAATGTTTCATTACCCACTCTCCTGACTCTTCAGATACGCTTACTACAAAACTAAACAGCAATCTGGTCCAGAACGACGAACATCTTCCTAATCTTCGTCGGCACATACTGAGCTTCGATGGTAGAAGATGCTGCGCGTAGCGCATTCGCGTCTGGCTCCCCTACCATACTTATTATGTTCTCTATCACGTCAGGTGGAATTGATGACAATAGGGTTGGGTCCAACTGTCTGGCAAGACATGTGCTTTCGTTTGGGCAGAAGCGGATCACGGAATCGCCCACAACAGCGTCGGATGCAATGAGGCGGGTTAGTCTCCTTTCTAATACATTCCACTCCACATAAATCTCAACAATGCCTGCCCCCCGTCTAGGTCCATCCTTATTGTTCTCCCATGCTCGCATGTGCTCCAACAGTGTCAGTCTCCTCATAAGCTCACAAACGAGTCCGTTGAGATTGCATTTGCGGATATGAATATTCTCATGCCACACTTCTTGAGGGTCTAAGGGTATGCTATCGTCCTTGACGTACGCCTCGAACGCATTGCGTTGTAGAAACAAAACCTGCAAACGGTCAGGAAATCCAAACAATTGACGCACATCGGCATACCTTGCACATTGCACTCCAATGTTCAACGATTTAAAACCCACCTTGTAAGGCATACTTGATTACATATGCACAGCTTTTTACTCCTTATGTTGAGCAGTCAGTACCAACATCCAGGAGTCATTCCTCGAATCCGCGATTCATCTTTCATTAACTGCCGTCTCAAGCAGGCGTCTGCTTAACAAACTATTCCGGTATCATGAAAGGGAATCGCGGGACCCACGGAGTGGGGCAGGGGAATTCAGCTGCGGACTCGCGAAAACACGTGTCCTAGGATCTGACTTGTCCATCGGAGGAGGACACACGCAAACGGCGGAACACTGCCGAATGTATCGGAGGACGCACGCAAACGGCAGAACACTGTCGACTGTATCGGAGGACACAAGATGCGGAACACTGTCGAATGTAATGATGCGGGAGGGGGGCGGCTCCATGTTCATGTCCCTAAAGGCGCAGCAGACAAGAAAACGCTATATATAAACGTACAGAGACAAAGTGCTGACGATTGAATGCAATCTCATGCATCTCAATGTCAAAGCAATCCAAAGAATCCATGCACGCCGGCGGATCCTCGTCCAGACTCATCACGCACACGCACGGAACTGATGCGGCGGCGGCGGCTTATCGCCCAGCCCCATCACGCACAGCAGAGGCAGCGTCTCGTCCATCCTTATCACACATCATGCCACGCGGCGGCTTGAGAATGCCACACTGGAAATCGATCGTCATTGATTGCAGCATAACAACAACACGGCGTTAAAAAGGGAATTACAGCGTGTCCACTTTATTTGAGAGTAAGAGCACATGATGGCGTCCGTGAAGACTCGTCGAGCCTTGTTAATTTTTCCAAGTTACTACGTAGACGGGTTGGGACCCATGCTTATGCACACATTGCAAGAGTGTGGTACGCTGCCAAGGGACTTGAAGGGGTACAGATGTGGCGGAGCCATGAAGGACCATGATGTTTTTGTCAACAAGGTTTTGGGTTCTGGTATGGAGATCAATGTTCTCGAAGGCACCGTGTGCCGGAGGACCGTCATGGACCAATTGGCTTGGTTGTTGGAGCCATCAGTGGACGTTGCTCTTTTGTTATTCTGTGGGCATGGCATGAATGAGGGGTCGCCACGTCACGGTACATTGGTATGTTCTTACAAACAGCTGGTGTCATCTGAGGCCATCGATGCGGTGGTGGAAGCGCAACGTTTTTGCGGCACACTCATCCGCGTGCTCAACATGTGCGAAGCAGATGCCATTGCCCCCGGCACTGGTCTGCCGTTCCAGCACGGAAGATCTTTGCGTGACGCAGCAAGAGCAGATCATGATGCACAGTTCCATCGCGTTGCACACAAGGACGTGATGTTGTTGGCAACTGGGCATTTTGAAGAAACGGCAGGTGGCAAGTCAGGAACACCCGTCATCGCTGCCCTGGGCAGAATGTTTGACGCAGAGTCGATCTTAACCTACGAGCGCCTTGATGAGCTCTTGCAGAGGCACTGGCCTGGTGGCAGTGGGAGGGTACTGCTGTATCCTGCAATGTTGTAAGGGATCTTCGGATGGCCGGCTAATGGTTCACAGGTGAGTGGCGATTCTGCTTGACAATAAGTGGGTATTTACATGGAATCGTTTTCACCCCATACAGCTAGGGACATTTGATATTGGGACACCTTATATTTGGGGATTCTGAAAAGTTGACCAATTCAAGATTTGTAACCGATCTTGTCAATACAGATACTGTCTTCAGGTGATTGACACAAAAAAATCAAGGCATCTAAAGACACTGAATTTACATGTTCAAAGTACCATGAAAAGTCAAACTGATGGCTAACATCGTGCGCATCAATAATCCTTTTCAAAGCGTTACTGTAATCAAATATATCTGCTACATCTGGAATTATTGGGCACATGCAGCGATATTTTCGCTTGAGCAAACTAAAGACATTCTCAATAGCGTTAAACTCTGGACTGTAATGAGGTACAAAGAGTGGTCGTATTCCTACAGAATCGAACATAGAAATCGTCTCCTTTGAATGATGGAACTGTATATTGTCAAGGACAGCGACTGTACCCCGATGTACATGTAACTCAGATACAAACTCTACAAAGTCGACTTTCTTGCAATTGTGATCAAGGCGCGGTGTCTTATCTCTGCATCAATCATGATAACGTATGAAATGATATAAAGAAATGTGGGTACAATATTATATCACCAAAAGAAAAAGAATACTCACCCCCTCTTAATGGGGGTAGTGCAAGACAAAGGAGATGACGATATTAACATCAGCGTCGTCAAGAAGACGCTTAATTCTCTGTGCATGGATGTATCGAGGCATCAGATCTCCTCAAGGATACAAAGCATGGTACTCTTAATCAACCACGCAGTTGCAGAGGCATACTTATTCGCAAACTTTCATATCACAAGATGCCTCGATGATGGAGACTTTGACGTCAAGCAGTTGCCACACCTGGATCGGAACTTTTATTACAGGTGCCTCCTTGCGGTATCGACCTCCAATGTTCGAAAGGATACTCTTGGCCAGAGCTTCAATGATACCATGGTTGCTTTCGACGCCCTAAGACCTGCAGGATACGTGAAGGTGGACGTTCGTCCTTGGGGACAAGTAATCGCAGACGTCTCAATACAAATGGCGACGATGGCGTGCAACAGCATCTGGGCAAACGTGGACAGGGTCGTTATCAAGTACCTTCGCTTGAAACATCCCTCTCTGAAGAAACATTTCAAGAAGATTGTCAAAGCGGTGGTCCAGTACCCAGAATCGAAAATCGACACAATCATCCCAGAGGGCCTCGTGCATGCGATCCACATCAAAGAGGTTGTCAGTCACTTGAGGGCTCTCTTTCCGCTGCCAAGAGGGAAGCAGTTCAACACTAGAGCGCACCTGACAATGCGATTGTTCCATCACGTGCTTACAGAGTTGGGAGAGGTCGGACGAGTGGATCCGAAAGATAAAAAAACAAGAAAAAGTCACCCCCGTCTGTTCAGTATCCTTCCTCGCAAGAACGGCTTCACAATTTCGTACGTCCCGATATCTTCCATGACTTTCATGAAGCTTCTCAGCATGGGTGATTCGCCACTCGAGAGTGTCTCTGGCGATGGACGTTACGAGAACCATACAGTGCTGTGGCGAAAGTACTTTAATGTCCAAGGTCTTGAGACGAAAAGGTCTCGCTTTGACAACCGAATCCTCAGCGACGGTAAAGGGGTATCCGTCCAAATGAAGCAGAAGGGTAAAGAAGAGGTCGTTGAAGAAGGAGAAACGCAGGCTATCCAAAGGACGCAAATATCGTAGAGTGCAAGGACGCAGTGGGTGCGCTGCGTGTCGGAGTAGACCCTGGAATGACAGATATCGTCACGGTAGCATCTTCTGCAGGTCGCATCGAGTCTTTCAGCTCGGCTCGCTTTAGCGAAGTTGCTGGGTACAATACAAGCAAGCGTCGCACCTACAAATGGAATGACGAGACTCAAGACCTCGTGAAGTCCATTCCATCGCCTAATACGAGCAACATGTCCGACCTGCAGGACCATGTCAGAGCTTATCTCAAAGCGCTCCCGATCCTCCTACAACACAGAGCCAACAAAGGCTACCGATCTATGCGATTCTTTCGATACGTTGGTAAACAGAAGACGATTGAAAAGGTATGCGATGTGATTGCACCAAGGGCACAGACGACCGTTGTTGGCTTCGGCAACTGGTCCAACCAAGGGTATGGTATCAGTCGTTCATGTTCTGGGCCCATAAAAGAGATCAGGAGGTGCCTCTCACGTCGTAATAATGTTTTGTTCAAAAACGTCGACGAACGCAACACTTCTTGTAAATGTCACGGCTGCTTCCAGAGGCTTGTCAACATGAAGGCAGACAGCGTAGTCTGGCGCGGAGTTTGCAAAGAGTCCCCAATCGACGGGTCTATAACTGTTGAGAAGCAGAAGATGGTGGTGAAGAACGTCAAGGTCCACAAAGTACTGCACTGTAGAGACAGTGTCAAAAGCGCATCATCCAATGTGCGCTGTGGTGCAACCTGGAACCGAGACGTGAACGCTGCCAAGAACCTTCTTCTGCTGCTGACAACGTGGATGGATGGGAGAGAGCGACCTGAGGCATTCTGTGTTCCCTCGCCTCCCCCCAAAACCACAGTTTCCATCGAGGCGAGTGTGATCGCTAAACCGACCGACCCACCTGGGTTTGTCAGCAGCTTGCCTTGTTATCCTTTGGGCCAGCTTAAATGCTGAAATACAGAGATGAAGGGCAAAAATATGTACTCGCCTTTAGCTGATCTACCCATTGGGTTCAAGGGTCACCGGTAGGGTGTCCCACAAATTGCGTCTCCGACTGATATAATACCAGTCCCATGGTTGTTCTGAGTAGGCTTGTACAATATCCCATGTGATATTTGGTTTTGTGCTCAACCCACCCCAATCCCAAGGTTTACTGGGGGTTGTAATGACAATATCAATCGTTATTGTAGGGTTTCTGCTAATCCAGAACCAGTCCCATGGTTTATCTGGGTTGGCTTGTATAATATCTAGTGTGATGTTGGGGTTTCTGCTGATCCAGTTCCAATCCCATGGTTTGTTGGGATTGGATTCGATGATATCCCATGTGATATTGGGGTTTGAGCTTAATAAACTCCAATACCACTTGTGTTCCATACATTTGACCCGTCTCGAGATGTGGTTATTTATTTCCGCTGAAATCATTATTATGATTGTTAAATTGTAATAACTAAAAATAGACACCGGATGCTCTAAATCCTGAATAGAAATTTAAAAAAATCGGCCGGGAGGCAGGAACGCCCATTTTATATCAAACGGCGGAACGATGTCGATACTCTTGGGGGAGCACTTATTGGATGTGATTCGATGATGATTTGTGTCTCCTTGGTGGATTGGATGTGACGACCTCGTCCAGCATTATAAAGGGTGTCCCACTTTATTTGAGAATAACTATAGAATGACAGATTACGCTTCGGACATCACTGTGTCGGGTACGTCCGACTTGATTTGCACTGGGGTCCAAGATGTTCATCTTGATACAATTGAAAAGCAAAAAACATTGGAATTGGCCCGCCTCATGAGAGGCCTCGTGCCTGAATGGGGTAGTGATTACATCGAACGATACATTCCTAACGAGCTCCAGTGCCAGTTGCACAACAAGAGAACATGGATGGATGAAGATGGATTCTGGTGGGGATTTGACAAAGTCTGTGCTAGGAAGTATAAGCAGACTAACGTCATTATTCTTGCTACGAAGTATCACGGACTTGGGACATATGAACATAAAGTACTGGTCACTCTAAATAATTCGGTACAAGTGGTGTGGGAAGAAGATTTATAGTGATTCTGAATCATACGGGACATCGCATATTTTGCATGGCAGCCAATGGCCCCAAATAGAAATGGGGTACTCAAAGAACAGCAGTAGCAACCACAGTGAATGCGGTTGCGTAAGACTCAATGCGGCTTTAATCGACGACAAGTGGAAGCGCCCTTGTATTCTCACATGCTATCAACACCCTTTTCGTTGTGGAGCCGAAAATCCTCAAACCCCCCCCTGCCCAGTATGGACATGCCAAGGTGTCGAAAGCCATACAGCAGGCCACTATGGGCGCGACTAGACTTTTGTCCTGGCTACCGCATCTCATAAACATGGACCTGAAAGAAGGAACCTCACTTGGATATGTGAAAATTTCTCGTATGATCGTGACAGCTGTGAATCGCGGTGGACGCGTCTTCTGTCAAGATATCCACAGCCAGGAAATTTACTAAGAATTGGAGGAGGAAGAAAGGTGGAACCTTGGCAAAATTGTGGAGTTGCCGAGAATCGAACCCGGCTCTGTTGGTATCGGACACCATGAGATTGACGGGAAAGAAGAAAAACCCAGACGTAGATGCAAAAAAAAGCTCCTTATATATATTCTGTATATTACTACAACTTATGTAAAATCTACTTCCCATATCTCGCCTTTGCTCCTGCGCCCCTGTGCCAGTTTTCCCCCAGTCTTCTGTGACACAGGATCTGACTTGTCCATCGGAGGACACGCAAACGGCGGAACACTGTCGAATGTATAGGAGTGTACACAAGAGGCCGAACACGGTCGAATGGCACACGCAGGCCCTCATTGACACACGCAAACGGCGGAACACGTTTAAAATAGGGATTGATGTGAGCCTCCGGCATTCTTCAGTATTTATTTTTGTTCAAATAATTGTTGTTCCCGAGATGGAGAGTCTTTTCAGAGGTGTTCATGTGAAAAAAACACCCCCCTCCTGTTTGTTCGCGTGCGAGTTGTGTGACAAGCAGTTCAGTATAATGATATTATTCATTGGTTTAACATTAAGTTTAATGATTTCGACAACTGTCCCAGATACCGGATGGACTGTGGTGTTAAGCAGCAACTGCGAAAACTGTCGGTTGTTTGCAACATATTACATTTCTTGGTTGGAATGCGAGGATGCGAGAGTTGTTTTTGTCGATGACCTATCACATTTCGAGGTCGACCTGCTGGAGTTGATCACGAGGTTTCCAGCAATCGTTTACAAAAAGGAGATCTTCGAAGGAGCCGATGCATACGATAAGATGCAAGAAATTACAGGTGTCGCGTGGGAAGGAACAAAAGAAAGCACAACCACAGAGGAATTGAGTATCATACAGGGCATGAAAAATGCCTAAACGACAGCGACTGCGTCGATGACATCCCAACTCTGCAAGTGGGGTTATCATCCCCAGCGGAGCGACCGGGGGCGACCAGAGGGGAGCCCCCACAAAGGAGTCCGCGATGAACCGAGCGGGTGGGCGGCCGGAGGGGAGCCCACAGTTCACATGCATGCATCTTACCAGGCGGCACCTGTGTCGAGTCCCACTGCGACCACTACAGTCGGCAGAACCTTTGTCGACTTAAGGAGGACGATCGCTCGCATCGCAAAGAAGTCGATACTCTCTAAGACAACCTGTGATCACATGTCAAGCATGGGTCTGCTAGACAAGCGCTCTCGTATATCGATAGGGGAATCGCGGGCCCCACGGAGTGGGGCAGGGGAATTTAGTTGCAGAAACCTGTCGCATCCACACGCAAACGTACATTCATGACACACGGATGCGGTGGCGGATTCTCGTCCTCGAATGAAGTGTAAACAACCATTCTTCAGTATAAACAACCATCAGCACAGCACAGCACACTTCACAAACGAATGAGTTCCTTTGACGAAATCAATGAAGATGTATTGGAGATCATTCTAGCCAATGCGATTTCGAACGAATCCCACCTCAAACAAGTGCCTCTCGTTTGCGAAAAGTGGAGATGCGTCACACCCCTGTGTGTCACAAGGATCCACCTAAGACATTATAACAGTTTGGAATACGCATTATCACGCATTTGCAGGCTCAAAGAGTTGAAAATAGGTGTCAATCGTGGGGAATACGTACCCTACCAATCAATGTCGGCTATCAAAGACAAGATCCAAGACATATCGCCGCTGTCCGGCCTCGCTGCGTTGGTTCACCTGGACATATCGAACACCTACGTGACCGACATATCGCCACTGTACGGACTCACTTCGTTGACGCACCTGAACATGTCGCACACCTACGTGGACGAACACATATTATCACCTCTGTCCGGACTCACTTCGTTGACGCACCTGAACATGTCGCACTCACCTCTGTACAACATACAAGCTCTGTACGGACTCACTTCGTTGATTCACCTGGACATGGCGCACACACTTGTGACCGACATATCACCACTGGCCGCCCTCACTTCTTTGATTCACCTAGACATTTCGCTATCACAGCTTTCCGGACTCACCGCGTTGGTTCATCTGAACATGGCGTACACACGGGTGGGCGAACACCTATTATCACCGCTGGCAGGACTCACTTCGTTGATTCACCTCAACATGGAGGGCACACGTGTGGACGACATATCACCACTGGCAGGACTCACTTCATTGGTGCACCTCGACATTTCGAACACCGACGTGGACGACATATCACTGCTTTCCGGCCTCACTTCGTTGATTCACCTGAACATGGCGTCCACACGTGTGCACGACAGATCACCGCTGCCAGGACTCACTTCGTTGGTTCACCTAGACAGTTCGAACACCGACGTGGACGACATATCACCGCTGGCAGGACTCACTTCGTTGACGTACTTGAAAAATGGATGGAATGATGTGTAAAATTGTTCAACGGGTCATCCTTAGTAATATTATTGTTCATTTTCCGTTTAAAATAGGGATTGATTTGAGCCTCTGGCATTCAATGGGCGTTCCTGCCTCCCGGCCGATTTTGACTGGTTGCTAAACATTGTATGGAGCGGAATTGTGATTCCTTGGTGCTTATGTCTCAAATAATTGTTGTTCCAGAGATGGAGAGTCTTTTCAGAGGTGTTCATGTGGTAAGGGCCATAAACTGAGCCGTCTACTGCGATTATTAGGCCAAACGGTTATGGGCTTGTGAATATAATCCGGTAGTATCCATGTCAGTTGTGTTGATGATTCATTCAGATACCTACAAAACCGCGGGGAGGCAGATGTGATGCAGGGAATGTATTCAGTTCAGCAAACTGTGCGTCAATGATGAGATGGCATGCCTTCCATGCACACCTGAGGCAGCGACACATCGTTGCAAAGTGCTCGCAGTTGTTAAATGCGGCGTTGTAGACAAATGGGGTTTGCTCAGCATCTTTGACCAGAGCGAGGGCAAGGCTTGCCGAGAGGGTCTGATCCAGAGCAGCCCCTTCGGGGTACAAAGCCTCCGCAAAGATAGAGCCGTTGGCAATGAAGTCTTCGTAGGATCGCAAGGAGACGTTGGCCTGCTCCTTAGAAATTCCCCACACATCAACGACTGTCGGGACTTCGATATCCCCTGGTGCCACCACTTGCTGCCTGACAAAGATGCCATGGTGCCTGTAACCGGATGCGTCTTTTACCATGATCTGGGCGCCAGGCTTAAGCTTGCCGAGCATAGCATAGCCGCTCTTGTACCGCGTCAGGGTAGCATGTGGGTGCCAGAGGTCTGGTGGTGACCAATCTGGAAGCATTCGCTTGATGTGGGCGATTGCCGATGTGAGGATGTCGGTAAGGGGATTTTCCCGAGATGCCATGTTTGTCTGAAATTGAGCTGCTGACTCGTGTGAAGCTTCGAGGATTTATGATAGAGAATTATATAGGGATCTTTTTTATGCGACCGTCATTTTCTCATTGCAACACCGGGGGAGGACATGGGTTTTAATTCAGGACTTTTATTGATTGGGTATAAGGATACCTGGTACAGATGGGATTTTAAAATGAGGAATCCGTATTGTCGAAGCCGACAGTGTGTGTGCTTACAGGGTTCAATACTGTCCAAGACGCATTTAAGGTTGTTCCTCACAAACACATTCCATTTGTCATACTTTGTGTGCATAATGGGCATTTAGCATATGCATTTGATGACATTGAGGAGGTGCGCATTGAGCCAGATTTTGTGTTATTGAATGCCCTTGGTCTAAAACATCGTGTGTTTGTGTTGTGTGACAGGTTTACAGATCTTACTCCCAATTATAGGTCGTGCGTGAGCCACGTCATCTGCGCATCAACAAGTTGCGATGTTGTTGTACCCCATTGCAATGATTTGCTATGGCTGGATTTGGAGAGAATGCAATTTGCGTTTTTGTTCTAGATTGTGACAAATTTTCCAGGAAGATCGTCTTATCTGATACAGTATTGTGAAGACAGCCAAACACTACATCACAGTCGACGACAACTTAAACTTGACAACTTAAACTCACACACGCGTAGCGGCGGCTGCTGTCGAATGGCACACACAGGACACTCATTGACACACGCAAACATGTAGACGAATCCTCTTCATACAGTCGACGGAATACTAAAATGAAACCGCCTCGTGTACGGCACACCTTACGGTGTAACCAAATGGTGTAGCAACCCACGGGGCAGTGGAACACCAATACGATTTTGAATCAACAAATTGCATTAAAAGGAGGGGCAATCCAGCCAGCTCCAATTCAATCCGCAGTGCGGTGCAATCCACTCATACAATATATGATTGTCACCGCACTATACCGGTTTTTTTATGTTTCATTTTACTGTTCTGCCGACTGTAGAATAGTATAGAGACCCAGCCCCAGACAAGGCAATGCATGTGCAGTGACTGATCATGGCCGAAATGTACACGAAAGCCCAACTCGATGATGCCGTGGCTGTTGCCGTGGCTGATGCCGTGGCTGCAGAGCGCGTGCGTACTGACGCTGTTCAGCGAGCTTACAAAACGCTACTGGCTCAGACGGAGGAGCAACATCGTCTACTGAACCAGGCGCTGAGCTTGGTTTCCAAGCAGGACGAAGAGATCGAGAACCTCAAGTGCGTGATTCTTGCTCGTGCACTCATGAATAGACGCGGTGCGCGTTGTGCCCCACAATGCATGCAATACAATAACATCTCTCTGTGCTGACCCACACATGGTGTCAAAGGGTTGCAACAATTGACTCGTTTGCTTTCCGAAAATATGTAAACCTAACAGTGTATAATGAATTTGCAGAATGCAACCAACGCTTCTGTAAATGAGGCATCCGTATTGTCGCAGCAGACAGTGTGTGTGCTTACTCATGTGATGTATATTGTTGGGCATAGGCAGGCTGGAAAGAGCTTCATGATCACAAACGAAATAGGGGATGGTGAATCCACTTTGGTGGTTTGTGAGACAGACCATGACGTAAATCATCATAAACTGCATTCCCTAATTGCAATGGTAAGCGTGCGAGACACCCTGGATAGCCTAATCGGGTTTACGATTATAGTTTTGGACAACGTCATTTTCGATTCGACAGACAGTCTAATACAATATGCGATATCACTGCATGTCAAAACTGGAACACGGTTAATTGTAGCAGTTTCACATCCATTCAGTATCCCATCTGATGGCGATGGGATAATTATACAACTTAGTGAATACAAAGACTCATGTGGCTTGCAATGCCTAAACAATTTAAAAGCCAAGTATGAATTCCAGCTGGCCGCAAATGTGCTGAATAGGAATAAGATGCACACCAAAGATCAGCTAAGTAATATTGTACCGTGTCTTAGATAATACATAGACTTTTTATCTGATCTTGTATTTTGGTACTAGAAATTAAGGAAAACGCAAAATTCGGGTCTAAGTACAGGATATTTTACTGTTCCGCCGACTGTAGAACCCGAAAACTTTATACACACACGTGACTAATTGAACCCCGCAACCAACAAGTCTTACAAATTTTTTTTATTTAAAATATATACACTTTCATTCATTCATTGAATGCCAAAACTACCTCATGCGAAAAAAGAAACGAAGAGTCGATCTGATGTCGTGTGCTACACAGGTCCCCGTCCACGGGGAAAGAAGGACGACTCGTACACGTCCGAAGAGTTCGTCGCGTTTATGAAGCATGAGGCCTCTGACAAAAAAGAACGAACGCTTGATGAATGGATAGAGTGGGCAGGCGCGCTCCGCATGAAAGCATCGAAGTGCAGAAAATTAACAAAATTCAACGAAAAACTCTCGGCTGCAAGTGAAGTCGTTGAGAAAACTGAAAAGCCCCTCAAATCTTGTATCGAGAGCAAATGTCGTAGTAGTTATGAACTCATGGCGAGGCTGACCAATAATTCCAAAACCGCCATGAGCTCGTTCGATAAACACGCAAGCACCGCGCGATGCGGTGCCGTCCATTGCTCGAATGAAGGCGTGAAATATGGCAAGGCGAACAAAAAATGGGACGCAATATCGAAGAGATGCGATATTCCCCGAAAGGGATGTGCCGGTGATTGTTGATGCAGGGGCTGCATTTAGCTGAATCCGCTAAGAGACGGCGAGGTCGTCTTGTCCACATACAGCTACCAAGGTTGGCGGATCCTCACACAAAAGGGGACGCCGTGTTCATGGGAATTTGGCCTGAATTCGGGTTTTCTCATCTCACCGCATCGGGTGTCGCGCACGGTGTGATACCGACGCACACGTATCTAACACAATTCCGATGTACATCTAACACAAATATAATTCGGATCTATACTAAAACTGTCTGTACGGGGGCGAATTCTGGTTTGTTAGCTGCTTGACAACCCTAGTGGATGTAGAGATCGCGGTATTACTTAAAGCCTATAATTGTGTACACAGTATCTTGTTTGTCACTGCTTTCATTTTTTCATGCACACAGATAATAAGCATGGACTTCACTAATACATCACCAGCTCAGCTAGGCATCATCATCGCTGACGGAGGGCCACACAAGAATGCTGCATTGGCTGCACTTGTCCAAACTGCTGAGCGAGCTGATGAGGCAGTGCGGGTGGCGCATGCGGCTGTTGAAGCTGCCGTAGCCCTGCTGCGAAACAACAACAGGTATGATTTGATTTGCGCTTGTGATTGCACACAGGCGGGTCATCAACTCAACGGAGAAATCGGTGCTTCAGACTGCCCTGCAAGTCCTTCACATGCATTGCATGACAGACTTCAACAGAGAGGAGAGCAATGCTGTGATCACGATATCGACTTGGTGCAATATCGTCATTCAACCAAGTGGCCATGTCGCTCTGGTGCAGGGAGGGATTGGAAGGCGGGCATGGGGTTGATCCATTGCGTCATGGAGTTGTACATGATAATTGGATTAATAGGGAATGGTACTACTTTGCCTCATGGTATCACCGGATGAGGAAGATGCTCAGACCCCCTCTTTTGAAAACAGGTTAGTTTGCTTAGCCTAAAAAGTCTATAAAAAATCGCAGAATTAAATTATCACTACTCAAGAGAAAGTCGTGTGTATCAAGCCGGATAGGATCAACCTGTCAACGACCATATCAAACTGTATATCACAGTTTAGTGAACGTGTTAGCCAATTCAGTCCATGACTTGCAATCGGCAGGGTGTCGCATGTCTCGTCCAATGAAATTAATTGTGAGTTGGTTAGCTGCGTTCTGGTCACACCACTTCCAGAATTGTTCCGCCGCAGTGAGACATGCAGAGGATCCATGTTTGGCACAATACAACTCACCGAACTTCAGCCCACCATTGATGTAAATTACAAACACTTTGTTTGGGGAGGTTTGCTCCTTCGTCCAATGCTCCAGCGCTACGTACGAGTCAACGACTTTTGTCTCGACATGGTGCACTTGAGACAGCCTAAGCCACTCGTCCACCGAATGGGGTTCGATATGGCTATCCATGAAAATCGCTGTATTGATGTTATAACCGGTTTGAATGAGGGCTATTAAAACATTCCACTCATGATATCCGCTGCCACACTCTGGAAATACAATGATTGATACCTTACTTGTGCATTTGTTTACATAATTGAGCACATTATTGACGATGTGGTTACTGTCATTGGGGGTACATGCACTATTTTGTAGAACAGGTAAAGGATGATTTGCATCCATTCTACAGTCGGAGACGCAATTTGTGGGACGCCCTACCGGTGACCCTTTAACCCAATGATTAAGCTAATTATTATTATGATTTCTTATTCTTTTGGTGATAAAATAATGCACCACATTTCCTTAAGCACACTTTACCATGAAATACAAGGTGTCCCACTACTCCATGCTCGCACACGGCTGGGATGATTATTTCCAGAACCAGGCACATTTGCATCTACATGTGCCGTACACTCCAGAAAGCGGTTTCATTTTAGTATTCCGTCAAGTGTAGAATTTGAATGCATACGTGGCCTTCAACATCTTCACCCAGTCAGATCCGTGATGGTCATGATACTGACTGAGTTGTAAGATGGTGTCTCGACCGTCTAGGGGAATGCTGCACGGGTGAGAGACAGACACGATGACGGCACGAGCTTTCGACTGCATGGCATTGTGTAACAATTGGCGGCCTTGTACATTAAAAAGATGGATGTCATCAAATGCTAGCACATTGAAACCGTCAAGTGAAGGTGATTCTGGTTCTGATTCAGATTCAGATTCAGATTCAGATTCAGATTCAGATTCAGACAGTTTACACAATGTTGCCTCTGGTGTATGTAAAGCATGGTACTCCTTGTTATGTTCTGTCATGACCAATATTAGAGTGGTCGGTGAATGTTGAGCAATAAGTTGAGTGATAGCGTGACTCTTCCCACTTTCCCTGCGCCCTAAAATGTACATTACTTGTGGCTTACAAGTTGTCTGTGGGATGCTCATTTACTCACATGACTAGGGAATTTGATGCATATAATAAACGCAAACAAACAAGCTACAGTCGGCGTGTCCAGGAAGAGAGGCGATCGCTTCAGTGCGGCGGCTGGTCCTTCAATGGGCACTCTCGAAGGTCGAAGACCGATTATCGCTGTCCGGCTTCATTTCGTTTTGTCGCCGGAGAAAGGTGCTCGACATATCACCGCTTGCTGGACTCACTTCGTTGGTTCACCTGGACATTTCGAACACCGACGTGGACGTTATATCACCGCTTGCCGGACGAGGACGAGAGGAGAGATGCAACGGATTGAAGGAACGAGGACGAGAGGAGAGATTTTTTGGCCATAGTCCATCGGCAAACAACGGATTCAATATTCAACAATCGGCGGAGCCCCTTTCACCTCTTCCCCCCAGCGGAGCGACCGGGGGCGACCGGAGGGGAGCCCCCACAAAGGAGTCCGCGAGGAACCGAGCGGGTGGGCGACCGGAGGGGAGCCCACAGTTCACATCAACCAGCAAACACACACTACTGTGTAACTGTACAATGTGTATGTTGTTTGTAAAAGATTCACTTGTTTGTAACACTTGGGCATTAAATTAAGGAGAGCTTATTATCACTGTAACGCTTGGGCTTCTTTCTCATTGAAAGTCATCGGAGTGCACTGGAACACTTTAGCTTATCACTGGAACACTTGAGCTTATCACTGGAACACTTGAGCTTATCACTGGAACACTTGAGCTTATCATTGGAACACTTGAGCTTATCACTGGAACACTTGGGCGTTTTCCGATGTGTCTTCTAAAGCAGGCGTCTGCTCGACATCAATTATTAACTTTCCAGGATAATAAGTGAACAACGCCTGTCGAGATGAACAGCCTGATGTTGTTGGTGGCCAAGATACTGGGCGTAAAGTCAGAAGGTGCTGATAGTGACGTTTTCGCCCTCATGGAGGGCGCGATGAATGTCATGGGCATTCACAACTTGCTCCCGCAGTCAGCCCGCCGCGTTGACATAGCTGAAGTTGCCACAGAGCTCCTTTCTGGCGATCAGATCCTCATTCGGACAGCGGGTAGCAAGGAGAGATTCCATCATGGAATCTTTGTTGGTCCCATTTCAGGAGTGCAGGGGGGTAAAAATCTCGTGGTTGATTTTTGGGGCTCACAGGATGCTGGCAAACAAGAGGCCAAGATCCGGCTGCGTACATTGGGCGAATTCATGGCTGTCCCCGGCTGGCCTGAGCTTGCTGTAATGTGTTGGGATAGCGACACACCAGAGCTTCGGGAGTTCTCGGCGGCACTGGCGTTGGGGCTGCACAGGGATCTGCAAGATTGCTCTGGCCTCTATCACTTGCTGGGCCGCAACTGTGACCACTTTGCGACATGGTGCCGTACGCTCAGGTGGGATTCAGTTAAGTTGTCTCGAATTGCCGCTCAGGTGTACCTGATGACACATGCGATGCCTTTTCATCCAACACAAAAAATCAAAGCCTGGTTTGTTTAAAAGATTTTCATTTTGTTTTTGTTGTGATGTATGTGGGAGTCTGCTCAAGTCCAGAGCATCGTCGGCAATCTGACTTGTTTACACGCGTGCTTCGAGATGGTGCTACGTCTGGTGGAACGTCTTGTCACATCAACCAGCAGACACACTACTACTGTGTAACTAACTGTCAAGTCTTACACAATGTGTATGTTGTTTGTAAAAGATTCACTTGTTTGTACACTCGGACAAACTGTGCACTGCAACGCTTGAGCTTATCACTGTCAGATTTCGTGCAGCGTAGCATAGACTTTGTCGAGCTCACCTTTATTCAATACATAAGGTGTAGTCCCGTACACTCCAGAAAGCGATTTATTTGAGAACAGATGTAAAGACTTGGACACTACGATAGATAGATAGGTTGTGAAACCCACATCTTCATTGAAATGACCATTGTTCCAAATCTTGATGTACTAGCAATTAAAGCATTACCAACTAGAATTTGGGATTTATTAGATACACACGTACAACAATGCATTTATCCGACACGATTTTGTCGTGCAATTGCTTGCTTGCAACGTATAATACGTGCACGTAGGCGGATCCAAATGATAGAGGACCAAGCAACTAGTAATTGGACGTTGGCCCATGAAGGAACCGAAGTGCATGCAACTGCAGAGGCATGGAAGCTCCTCTCCCATGGAGACCATATCGTCGTGATGGTTGGAGGTTGGCGCCATGGATATGCGCACCATGGCATTGTGCTCAGGGAGTCCCGTCTGGACCAAGACCCAGATATCGCCCACTTCACTTCACCCTCAGGAGACAGACGCATGCGCGATGCCCGCATGCAAATTGATACCTACATCAATTTTCTCGCACGCCACACAACGTACGGAATTGTGCAATATACTTCTCCAACTGACTTTGCTGACAAGCTTGTCCATCGTAAGCGTGCTGCCAACATAGCAAAGCTTATGGTGGAAACTCCAAGTATGGCTCTGCGCAAGTATGACTTGATTCACTGGAATTGTGAGTGTTTCGCATGGATTTGCAAGACAGGTGGCTCGAAGCACAACTCAGACCAGGTGTACCGAGTGTTGCGAGACATTTGTGATGATATACAAAAGTTCGACAAGTCCTTGCTTCGAACGTCTTCTAGGTCATCTGGGTGCACAATATCATAAAGTTGTTCTCAAATAATTTTGGGACACTCTGTATAATTTGAATGATATCCCATGAAACCAGATACAGGGTCCGTGGTTCACTACAAATATTTTTTGAGGAGATTGCGGAAAGTTTGTAAGGTGTGTCCCACTTTATTTGAAACGCGGATGAGGCAACGCGGACCCCGCGCGCCAAATAGACTACGTTTCGAAAAAAATTGAAACGTTTTCTCCAGCACAACAACCAACAACAACTACAACACACGTAATCGCCAAATTCACTCACTGAAATACCCGAAATGTATCCACAACAACCACCTCTAACGCCCGCTGCACTTGCGCCGGGACCAAGGATGACGGTTTCCCATGTTCCCGGATCGTAACTAACGGCCGTAAATACTGCTACAATCACGTCACGCAGGACGACTCCTTCAAGGAGGAGTCCAATGCGTCTGAAGAGCCGATGACTACTACAGTCGAAGACTACGATGCGCTCCTGCGCGAGCTCGAGAACTGTCGGATCAAGAATCAGACACTTATCAAGCATAAAGATGAGCTGAAGCTCATCTCCGAGACTACCATGCATGAGAATATCCTGCTGAAGAGTCAGCTAGTTCCAGAGTTGTCCCCGTACCACTTTGGACACGACCTGCTCACCAGCCTCAATCTGCCATTCTGCAATACGAAGTGCTGCATCGTCCTGCTCGATTCGTCCAGAGCTAGACAGTGCAAAAAAAATCGCCAGGCCACTGGCCTGCTGTGCACCACGCACGCGTCATCACCAAAGCATGTAGCAGAAAAGGTCAACAAGGCCTACGCTACACGCTGTTTTGAGAGACACGCGAAGGTCATCAGCGCATCTCAGACACAGTCTGATTGCGTAACCGCGTACACATCTGCGTGCGATGACAACAAGTACAACTACTCTGCGGCTGCTGCTCCGGCGCCGTCGTCGTTCTCATCATAGTTCGTTCGTTCGTTCGTGCATACATACATACATACATGCATGCACAAGCGAACCAATACTTTTTTTCTGCTTAACAAACCTGTGTTTTTTTGGGATGGTGGAGCGCGCCTCTTAAAAATCACGCTGCTTTGGAGTCCCGCATCATTATTTCTTTATTGGACATGCATGATACATAGAAAAATATGTGTGATTCAATACAGGTATAAATAAGTGTACCCCCCACAGATGCAGAGACAAAAGCGTGCCTTGCTGGTCAGCTCCAGTTACGCCACGCCTGGGTTGGATATCAGGACTCGATACGTGATGGAGAAAACAGGAGTGCTCCCCAGTGACCTGGGCAAGTACAGCACTAAGGGTTTTGCGCGCGACGCAGCAGTGCTACGCCGCCAGTTAGGGCCGGGTTTCAGTTTTGAAACACTGGAGGGCGAGGTGTTGTCCAGCGCTGTATTGGACCACCTGAAGTGGTTGTTGTCCCACGAAACAGAGGTGGCTGTGTTGTTGTTCTGCGGCCATGGCATGTGTCAGGGGTCGCCGCAGCACGGTAGTCTCGTGTGTTCATTCAAGCAGCTGGTCACAGCTGAGGCAATTGAGTGCGTGGCGGAGAAGTTCAAAGGCACATTTGTGAGGTTGCTGAACATGTGCGATGCCGAAGGGGAGTCTACGTTGAAGGATGGGCAAGGTACCAGGGACGCAGTAAGGCTGCGAGGTGCTCAGATGCAAGGGGGGGCAGGCGCGCCAAGCACCTACTACGGCATGACAGTGGCAGCCACGCAGCAGTTTGGCAAGACCACTGGTAACAGCCGGGGCAGCAAGTTCGGTGTCGCACTGGGGCGCATGTTTGATCAGGAGGTGGTTGTGACGTACGATGGGTTCGAGACGGCATTGGACAAGTATTGGAGTGGGGCGCAAGTACGGATGACGCACGCTTTCCGGGGTGTGTTCGGGACGCCCGCTCTCCCGGTGGGTTCTTGTTGCATCACTAATGATGATGCGGGTTCTGAGTCTGAGGTAATGGGCGTTCCTGCCTCCCGGCCGATTTTGACTGGTTGATAAACATGGTATGGAGAGGAATTGTGATTCCTTGGTGCTGATGTCTCAAGCTAGCGAGTCGTTCCGGATGCTCTAAATCCTGATTAGAAATTTAAAAAAATCGGCCGGGAGGAAGTGGCCGGGAGGATCGTTACTGTTGGATGTAAACTTTTCTAGTTTTAATGCGCAACACTGACATGACTACGTTATGCCGAGCAGAATGACAGCCAAGGGGTGCTTCTCGTGCAAGAATGCCACCGTCAACGGCTTCAACATCACCAATCAGTTCCAGGTCCGAGTGGAGGCGATCGACAGATACCACAGATGAGAACGGCAACCCGCTGCCGATCATTTTACTGTTCCGCCGACTGTAGGCACCGCGTGTCAGCTTCCATGTATTGTTTTTCTGATTACCGATTACAGATTCCTTTGTATTCGAGTAAAAAATATGTGCATTGAAAGTACAAACCCCTATATAAAATGATCCGATTGTCTGAAATCTATGCGAAATCACAGTCGACATCAAACATAATATATAGCGATAATGCACCCATTAAAGGAGTGCGATCGCGACCAGGTGTAAAAGAAGCACCATCGATGTCATTTGAACAAGATACAGACACAGGAATGTTCAATGCATCAAGTAATGTCATAGGATTTGCTGCAGGAGCATATACTACGCTCATTGCATCATCTTCCAATTTACAAGCCAATACGCAAATCACAACATCTTCAAATATCGTGCCTCTCAACGACAATGTCTCAGAATTAGGAACAGTAACAAAGAAGTTCGCAAAACTGAATGCAACAGATATCTATGGAACATCTGCTACATTTAACACACTCGGAGGAACGGCCATCTCAAGTATCGTCACTTCCACAAGTAGCAATGTCGCAGCCAGTTCTGCAGCGGTCAAATCAGCATACGATAGTGCCGTATCAGCTTCCAATCAGACGTACGGCATCGGCGAGCTCGATAGTAATGGTGATATCCTTCTCAGGGGCAACTTGCGCATCTCCGAAACTGCCAATATATACAAAGGTACGGAGGTATTCAGTAGCGGGGGCGGTGGTGGCGGCGGTGGTATCATCACTTCCGACTCTAATATTGTCCCTAGTGTGAATGGGACACAGGATCTGGGTGCACCTGATAAACGATGGCGTAATCTTTATTTGTCTGGTAACCTCATTTCTTTCGGTAACGGAATGAACATCGACGGATACTCTTGGAATTATTTGGCTAATTATGTCGTTCCCCAGCGTGTCCTGGAAAATACTGTTTCCACTTATCTCTTCAATGGTGCTGCACAAGATCATTCGCCATACGTGCGCAATGGCGAATTGTACATGTACGGTCGCAATGATTATGGACAATTGGGATTGGGACACACATCCAATATCGCCGTACCCACCAAAGTACCCGGTATCACTAATGCAGCATTGGTAGCGTGTGGTGAACGCTTCACTCTATGTGTTCGCACAGACGGTACCGCTATCTCTACCGGTATGAACAACAATGGACAATTGGGTATAGGTTCGACTGTGACGACCTCAAACTTTAGTATTGTAGCAGGCGTTTCAAATGCAATTGCTGTTGATGCAGGATACACGCATGCAATGTACATGACATCGAACGGTATCGTTGTGAGTGCAGGAAGCGATGCTAATGGACAACTTGGAAGAGGCACATCCTCTGCCAATGTCGTGATCAATGCAAATATCGTTCCCATGCTCATGCCGGATGGAAGCAATGTGTATGCACGTGCCATTTCTGCTGGCGGGTACCATTCAGCTGTCCTCCTAAATAACGGTAGCGCTTATCTTTGTGGTAAGAATGATCAGGGACAATGTGGTGCATCTCCTACCCTCGTTCCACAAGCCAATTCATTGGGTATCATCTCCACACTTTCGAATGTGGTAGATGTTGCTTGTGGACACGAACATACGCTCTTCACGCGCTACGATGGGCAAGTGCTGGGATTCGGACGTAATGATCGTGGTCAATTGGGACAGGGCAATAAGACGTCACCTGTGACGTCTGTGGTGCAGGTACTTGCGGGTGGAGGCGCAGGCTCTAGCAACGGTTTGTCCGTAGAGATCGCGGCTGGTTTCAACCATTCGGCCTGTATAAAAAATGACAATACCGTCTTCGTATTCGGTGCCAATGATAAGGGTCAATTGGGATTGGGACAGACCACCACCGAATCGTTGACGCCTACACAACTTGTGGGATATGCGGGCTACGATATCGCATGTGGCAGGAACCATACGGTGATCTCGACCACACCGGATCCTTTGACATTCAATTATACTGGAAACAATGCATTGATCGTGTTTGGTGATAATGCATACGGACAGGTGGGTGATAACAATCCCAATGTGACGACGCGATGGTTCCCGAACCGTATCCATGACGGAACGTTCAAGAAAACGTTGGGGGGGGGATGTGTTACAAATTCATCCGCCTACGTTGATTCGGACGGAGTGTTGTTCATTACAGGTTATAATAATAATGGTCAACTCGGGGATGAAACAACAATCAACAAAAGCACGTTCAGACCCGTTTCACGCCTGATGAAGGAAGGAATACGGATCGTGGCCATTGTGGGCGGCAGCAGTCACACGCTTTCCCTTGACTCTACGGGACGCGTGCACGCATGGGGATTGAACGACCAAGGTCAGCTCGGAAGAAACAATACCACTAATTCATCAGTCCTGATCGATGTCTCGAGTTTCGGATCTCTTGTCGGTAAAACGATCGTGGCCATTGCGGGCGGCGAACGTCAAACGCTTGCCCTTGACTCTACGGGACGCGTGCACGCATGGGGACAAAACACCGTAGGCCAGCTAGGAAATAATACTACCACTCAATCAAAAGTCCCGATCGATGTCTCGAGTTTCGGATCTCTGAACGGTAAAACGATCGTGGCCATTGCGGGAGGTCAATATCACACGCTTGCCCTTGACTCGACGGGAAGCGTGCACGCATGGGGAAGAAACCAATTCGGTCAGCTCGGAAGAAACAATACTACTGTTTCATCAGTCCCCCCACGACCCAGACTGGTCTCGAGCTTCGCGATCTTCGTCGGTAAAAACGACGTTGTCCTCTGTCCCATTTGTGGGCGGCAGCGAGCACACGCTTGCCCTTGACTCTACGGGACGCGTGCACGCATGGGGACACAACTTCTACGGCCAGCTAGGAAGAAACAATACCGCAAATTCATTTGTTCCGATCGATGTCTCGAGTTTCGGATCTCTTGTCGGTAAAACGATCGTGACCATTGCGGGCGGTCAAAATCACACGCTTGCCCTTGACTCGACGGGAAGCGTGCACGCATGGGGATTTAACAGTAACGGCCAGCTCGGAAACAATACTACCACTCAATCAAATGTTCCGATCGATGTATCGAGTTTCGGTTCTCTTGTCGGTAAAACGATCGTGGCCATTGTGGGCGGCGATCGTCACACGCTTGCCCTTGACTCGACGGGACGCGTGCACGCATGGGGAAACAACGGCCAAGGCCAGCTCGGAAATAATAGTACCACTAATTCATCAGTTACCCTCTTAATCGACAAGACCGCGAGTGACTACCATCCTCGTGTCTTATCGACGGTTTGGTTCTCACAATTGCTAACGAATATCGGCGTACCTCCAGTTCCCCCTCATGGCGGTAGGCACGAATGCTTCCCTCAGATCGGCGATGATACGGCGATCGATAGGTACATTCCCGTTCCATGTTGGTGTTGAAGTTTTGGAAGTGTCATCATCAGTTCAGCAGAGAGTGTTACGCACAGCGCGATCGCTTTACAAAGCGGTGAAGTCTGGTGCTGGGGTAATAATACATATGTCAATG